>VBSM01001562.1:11495464-11557308 GCA_008086735.1 Cheirogaleus medius
ACTTTTACTTTTTTTAGTGGTGGCCTTAGAGTTCACAATATAGTGCAACTAACCCAGTCCACTTTCAAATAACACTGTGCTGCTTCGCTGGTAGTATAAACACCTTATAAGAACAAAATAATTCTGATTCCTTTATCCTGTTTTTTGTATCATTACTGTTATCAATTTCACTTATATATACATATAAATAATCATATATATAAGCAAATATAATTGAATACATATTTGCTATTATTTTAAACAAACTATTATTTGTTAGTTCAACTAAGAATAAAAAATGTTTTTATTTTACCTTCACTTATTCCTTTACTGATTCTCTTCCTTTCTTTACATTTATATTTGTCTGAGAAAATCTTTATTTCTCCTTTGTTTTGAAGGATAATATTGTAGGGTACAGAAATCTAGGTTGCTGGGTGGGTATCTTTTTTTCTCTCATAACACTAAATATTTCTCTCCACTCTCTTCTTGCTTGCATAGTTTCTGAGAAGAAGTCTGATGTAATACTTACTATGCTCCTCTCTAGTCAGGCATTTTATCCTCTCGCTTCTTTAAAGGTTTTTTCTTTATTTTTCATTTTCTACAATTTGATGTGATATTGAGTCTAGTTCTGATACTTTTCCTGTCTATTGAACTGTATTTTTTGCCTTTTCATATACCTTATAATTTTATTTTATTTTTTGGGGGGGAGTGGAGAGTATAGCCAGACATAATGTACTGAGAGGAATTGCAATAAATAGGCCTTTAGTAATGTGGTGGTAAGGTGTGGGGAAAGAAAGGGTAAGTGTTCCATAGTCCTGTGATTAGATCTCAGTCTTCTTGTGAGCTTGTGCCCTTGGACTGTGAACTTCACAAGTGCTTCTCAATACCTCCCCTTACCTCACTTATATGAGACAGGAGGGCTAGAGTGCGCTGGAGTTGGGTATTTCCCTTCCTCCAAATCGGTTATACTCTGATACCATCCTATTAGTTTAGGCTCTGCTAAAATAGTTTTTCTTGAGGGCAGGCCTTATTAAGAAAAGGCATATTTCAAAATGGCTCCTTTCCCCCCTCCCCCTGTCAGAAACAGGAGGACATTTTTCTCTGATATTTACTGTGAGAACCTGGTTAAGTTTCTGGAGGTAAACTGACAAAAGTGTAGAAGATTCCTCTGTGACTGAGGTCTCCTGGAGTTTTTCACTTTCAGACTTGTCCACTGTGCATCTCTGGCAATTCATCAATTGCAGTTCAGGTTTCCTACCCCAGCACTAGTTCTCATGAAGGTATCTGCTTATGGGTTTCTGCTCTAGTCACTGTGATTCTCTATATCTGCCTGTCTGTCTCTTCAATTTTGGGGGCAGCAGTCTGCCTGGTGACTTCACTTTTCAGACGGATTTAAGAAGAGCTGTTGATTTTTCATTTTGTTCAGTATTTTACTTGTTACTAGGGAGGAGTGATGATTTCAAACTCCTGCATGCTAATCTGGAAACAGAAGTCACAAGCTGCATTTTAAATAAATCTCTGGAATGTGTTGTTCAATTATTTTTCATAAAGATAATTTTAGAAGAAAAAATATGCTATTGAGTTTTATTTTATTTTAATTTTACCCAGTTGCAGTTTTAATATTTATAGGGCAATTTTAAATATTTTAATTATTAATATTTTAATATTTATAGGGCAAATATAAAAAGTAGTTTACATTGATAGCTACAAATTTATAATGTCAATTTCAGATATAAAGCAAGTCGTCTCATCATGGCTTCATATTTCTTTGCTACTGGTCAGGCATTTTAGTTGCAAACAACATAAGCTTTCTCTCATTAACTTAAACAGAAAAGGAATTTATTGGAAGGCTGTGAACGCAAATAAATATCCAGAAAGACTGGAACACAAGGCCCAGCAAGGATACAAGGGAGGAAAGATAGAACCAAAATCCTCTGTTTTTCTCGAGATTGTTACCTAAGGACGCCAAAAAACACCAGAGGGGTCATACTGAGAGATCCTCTTTGCCACCAGATTTGCTATAAAATAACCTCAGTCTAACCTATTACCTTTGTCTCATTCCCCCAAGATTCAAACTCCTGGGTAGAAACACCTGACTAGGCATACATTGCTCACTTGCCCTCCTTTTTAGGAGTAAGTAGAGGTGAATTATTTACCAGTACTTCTTCTGCCACTACCGCTGGATTCTCATGCATCTTATGATGCCCTCCTGTCCCAATTAGAACAATGTTCAGAAGCTGAGCAGCACAGCCAAAACAACAAATGACTCTGCACATTTTTATTTGACCATGAGAAAGTAAGCAGGCATTTCTAGTCTAAATAAAACAAGTGTTAAAATGCATTAGAGTCCACTACTGGCTTAAGGCCTGACATATACAATAGGTACTAAATAAATGTTTGCTTAATTGAATTCTAGATAAGCAGAAGCAGTATTGCAAATAATGCAAAATATTCCATACTATGGATACCATTTACATTTGCCATTGGAATGCACCATGTGACTTTTATAGCAAATTTACTCCTGCTTATGCTTAAACTAGTAATAAACATAAAATAAAACTAGTAATAAAAATAAAACTAGTGATTCCTTGAGCCCATACCACCTAATAATAGTTGGGGAAGGTAGCTCAGAAAACTTCTGAGTGGCATTAACCATCTACAGGGAGATAATCAAACGCTGGTTAACCAAAGATTAAGAGGCATTTCCAAGAGCAATTTTTTGTGGTTTGGAAGGATTTCTAGAGTCAGAGATTTTGGCACAACTTTAAAGTTGCTTATCATAAGCTTTTTAGAAATTATCTGAACCTGTTCGGTCAGAAAATTGGGCTGTAAATCCCATGATACTAAATATTTCTCATAAGATATCAAGAATGGATAGGTTTAAATTGGGTTGAAAATTCTGCAAGAACAGCACTTTTCACTATATTGCAGTATTTCTGACTGACGCCTATCCTAATCCCAGGCCATGCATGCATAGCTTCATGAAATGTGCAGCATCAAATAAATTACCAAGCTTTTTGAACTTTGAAAAGTCACAAAAACCAAGAAAACTCTTGATTTGAGGGAGAGTCAAAAGTTTAGAGTTTCCTTTAGGAAAGCCAAATTGCCCAACCCTTTTCACAGTGTAACCACTTAGTGTAAAAATTTCCAATAAGTAAGTTACCCATGTAACCTTGTCACTTCAATTTTTACAAGTGCTCTTTTTGTCTCTGGGCCTGTATACCATATCACACTTACATCTGTCTTTTTGTGCTATGGGCTACAAACTGTATTACAGCAGAGTTTCAAAACTGCCAAGCATCACGACAAAGGAAATATGCATATAAAAGGAAAAGCGCAGGAGCATCTATCTGTTCCCTTGAAGCTTACCTTCGCTGGTTCTTCAGGCTGCCCTGCTTGCTCACCCATCCTCTACTCTAGGGCAGCACCCTGATGTCTGTCTATAGACTCACTTAAAGAACAAATAGCTAAAAGCTAGTTTTAGACTACAAATTAATATGTCCTACTTTAGCAAGATCTTTTTTGCATTCATCATTTTTAACAGGGATTGAAACTAAACATAATTTCCATGAAAGTAAGAATTAGAAGCTTCCATAGATAACAAAGTGCATTTAGTTATATGATGGTGATTGCTTCTAGTACAAGGGGAAAAAAAAGAAAATATTTGAATATTAGAGTAATATGGGTTGGGAATATTTTATCAAAAGAAGAAAGTAAGGATTATGAATCTAAGAAAAGCTAAATTTCAAAATGAAGAGTAATTGTAGTTATTCCTTTCTTGCAAACTTTCTAGTTAGTTGCCATGATGCAAGAAAAGAAACTTACATAGGAAGCATTTGGTAATTTGTTTTGAACATCTATTTTGTGCCAGGAGCTTGTGTTCTGTGTTAATGCCATTCGAATGAAAAACCATAGTCCCTACTCTCAAGTTCACATTTTACTGTAGGGAAACAGAAATATAAAACAAATGAATCAAACATACTACATTTAAAGGAATATTATTATCCTTATGGGAGGTGTAAATTATTTTTTTAAAGCTGAGATTCCTTAGAATTCTATATTTTAATGTTTTCATGGATTTAGCCAGGTGAGTATCATTTTATTTGATTTAACATTAGAGGAAAAAAATAACCTCAAACTCTACAAATTTGGACTTCATATCATGCTGTATAATCAGGGTATTGGGGTTTGTATGTTTGTTTTATTTTTTTACTTGGAAAACAAAAGAGAAATTATATGTCTCCTCACACTTCAGAAACTTTTTAAGTAACAACCAGATTATATTTTCATATCCTTCAAGAACAACAACTGTTTTGTTCATAATAGAAAACTGATTTAAAAAAAGTCCAATCCTTGTCTGGGAGACTCTATCAATAAAGAGAAAATGAAAGACACTAGGAAAAGGTGTACGACTCACGTTTTGGGAAAGTAGCTGTTGTTAGTTTCAATTTTCTTCAATTAGGATGGATGTTAGTAAGGATGTTAACCCTGTCATTCTGGCTTAAGTCCAACTTGGGTAATTACATTCTGCCTACTTAAATTCTCTTTGGGTCCAAAGACATCCTTCATTCTCACCTCACACTGTTTTTGTCATGTTGTTGCACATAGCTAAATAGAGGCTACATTTAACCCTGGGGATGGTAGCATCTCTGTAGTGAAAGTTTGATCCTTCTGCATAAATTCACTTTTAGGGTAAAGGTTTTGGAACATGTAATGTAGTAAAGCAAAAGAAGCCATATGGCATTCCTAACTGAAGATATAGGAAAAAAAAATCCAATAGAATGAATTGTCTCTGACAGGGCCTCTGCAGTAAGGGGAGATTCTTTTAGCTGGCCCTGGCTGCAAATGTAAGATCATTATCATTAGATCTTTAAAATATCAACAAGCAAAATATGAAGAGATTTAAAGTCACCTTTAAAATCACCCCAAAAGTTCAGTCTCAATTATCTACAATCAATGTCATTCTCCTTGACTAGAAATTGGTACCAGAGAATAAATTCTAAGAAGAGGAAATTCTAAAAGTACAATTGATGCTGACAGTTTATCAATGGAAGCACGATTCTAAGTCATGCTCATCTATGTACTAACCTTCTATTTATTTCTCTGCTCCACCTACTTTGCACTTTTGCCATATTTTTGTAGGGACATTAGACATTGCTCAAGAGTAACCTTTAGTACAAATACTTAAAACTCTTTCTTCAAGATTTCATTTAGAGATATGCATTGAGCTTCGTATACTGTAAGATGGCAAAAATTTTTACAAACCTTTATAAGTTTCCAAGGAAATCTCCTTCTCTCTGTAAAACCTATGAATAAAGTCACTGAGGGTCTTTAAATATAAAGACTTAAATTGTTTAAAGATAATAAATATACACTAGCTATGATACAATTACTGATATAAAAGATTACTGATTTTAAGGCATATTAAGTAAAAAAATTGACAAACTGACAAAGAAAACAGAAAATAAAACACGTATAGATAATTGGGCAAAGAGTAGGTACAAGTGATTTATAAAAGTGAAAAGAGCACAGGAAATTTGTAAAACTAGAAAAGAGACATATTTAACATTACAGGAATTGCAGTTAAATAACTAGCATACAAAATTTTTTAGCAATTTAACAGTCAAAAATGGCAACACAATATTGGAAATGTAATGAAGTAAACAGTAGCACATTGCTGGTGAGAGTGTAAATTTGTACAATCCATTTGGAAAGCAATTTGGTAATTTTTATCAAGAGCCTTAAAAAGTCCTTTTCTTACTAATCCCATCTTTGGGAATCCATTTTAGAAAAATAATCCCTTATGCAGATAAAGCTTTATGGACAAAGATGTTTCTGGTAGCAAAACATACTTGCAATCAATCAATCAATCAGTAAAAGGAACACTAAATGCCCAACAACAGTCTCCAGAGAACTTACATTTATTTGGGGGAGATAAGCAATAAATAATGAATGTGATATATAAGTTACTTATACAGTATATTAGATGGTGATAAGTGCTAAAGAAGGAAAAAGAAAAGACTAGAGCAAGGTAGGAGGGAATGGAAGTACTAAGAACAGGCAGGCTGTACTATTCAGTAGGGTAGTCAAAGTCGGCTTCATCCAAAAGGTAATACTTGAGCAAAGCTTGAAGAATATAAGGAAGATAGCACCACGGATACCTATGAAAAGAGAATTCCAGGCTAGAGTAGAGCTATAACTAAGGCCCCTAGGTAAGAACTTGCCTGTCATGTTCATGGCACAGAGGTCAGTATGGTCAGAGCAGAGTGGGCAAAGGGGAGAGGAGTTTAGAGAGACAATAGATCAGCAGAGCATGGGCCTTGCAAGCCATTGTAATGGCCTTCACTTGTACTTGGGATGACATGGAGAGCCACGGACATGAGTTTTGGACAGAGGAATGGCATGACCTGACATATGTTAACACTAATGATCTAGCTGCTATATTGAAAATAAACTATCTGGAGCAAGAATAAAAGCAGAGAGGCCTGTTAAAGAAGCTATTACAGTTATACAGGCAAGAGATGATGGTTGGACCAGTGTGATAGCAGAGGAAGTGTTGAAAAGTGACCAAACTGTAAGACAATGTTGAAGAAAGGGTCAACAGGATTTCCTAATGAATTAGAGGGAGTAGGGGGATTAAAAGAAAGGGAAGAATCATAGGTGACTCTAAGGTTTTGGCCTGAACAAGTAGAAGGGCAGAGCTGAGATTAACCATGGGGTAGGAAGGCAGAAGGAACAGGACTGAGCGAGAGTTCAGGAATTCTGTTTTAGGCATACTATTTGAGATGTCCATTAGACATGAACGGAGAGACGGTGAATAGGTATTGGACATATGAGTCCAGAGTCCACGGCAGAGGTCTAACTGGAGATACAAATTTGGGAGTCATCAGTTTATCGTTAGTATATAAAGAGACAACCCTGGTTGAGATCAACTGGACAGTAAAGATACACAGAAAGGAGAAACGATCCAAGGACAGAGCTCTGGATTTCTACAGTATTAAGAGTTTGAGTAGAAGAGGAGGAAGCAGAAAGGAGCAATCAATGAGGTAGGAAAAAATTCATGGTGTTACTGAATTTGAATGAAGATATTACGTGGACAAAAGAGTGATCAATTGTACTAAATGATGCTAATAATTAACAGGAAGATGGAGAATTCATCACATGGCTTAGTAATATGGAAGTCATTGGTAACTTAGATGAAAGCAGTTTTTGTGAAGTGGTGGGAATGAAACCTTATTTGGACTGGGTTTAAGATAATATGATAAAAGAAGAACTGAATCATCTATATCAAAGACAAAATCTTCAAGAATAAAAAAGATTTTTTTGTATTGTCTGTGAATAGTCCTGTTAGTTACTTTCTTTCATCCTATTTATTCCTTTTTCAGCTAGAGTCAGAAAATGTATGTCTAAATTGCATAATGGCCCTAAATGTAATTTCATTTACCTCCAGCATGAAAGTATGTGAAAAAAAAAATCTGTCTAAATTTCATGCCCCCATGGTTAATATTTGAGTTTACTGCAATACTACTTATAGGATGTTAATTGTTATTATGAGAAAAACAATGTATAGTAGGCTTTGCCCATTTGTAAAGCTTGAAGCATTTAGCTATTCTAATTTAAATATATGGAAATCCCATTTCAATCTTAAACCCTACCTGGGGCATAGCTTTGGAGTTAGGATTCACTTCTTAGGTTTCATGTCTATGGAGGAAGTGTGGCAGGGGAAGGTAAACCCTGTTCTTCTCATGGATCATGAGGCCATCGCAGATACAGTGTGGGCAGGGGGTAGTGGGGCACTTCTTTGCCAGGTCTCAAAAGTGAGCTCCCTTAGGTATGGCACTCTATCCTCAAATTTATCCAACCGGGTATCCCGCCCAAGACTTTACATAGTTTCTAACACTTTGACAAAAAGATTAAAAAAAAAAAAAAAGACATAGGTTCAATTCTTAAAAGCAGGGAAGGTGTTGTTGAGAGTGGGTGGGGCAAAGTAGCAAAAAAAAAATGAAAGGAAGACATTAAAAAGAACAATTAATGGTACTAAGAAATTTTTAACATATTCACTTACTTAGCAACATTGCATATGATTGATCTTCTCAAAACCACCTTATATGCCATCATTAGAATTTCTATTCTCTTCACAGCCCCCAGTTCACCTCCCTAAGCTGCTCTGAAGAATTCTGTAGACATGATATGATCTTTCTTTACTTACGTTCAACTTTATTCTAAAAAGGTATTTGAGGATCCCTAAAGTAACACCACACCACTAAGGTGGAAAACAAAAAAACACAAAACAGATGAACAAACAAAAACACAAAGATAAAGGTATCAGGGCAAAAAGAAAATCATACAAATCATAATTATTCTAATGATAGATATTTTACATGCCATGGACTGTTAGATATTATAAATAAATCACTTTATTTAATCTTCTCAGCTACTCTATGAGGAAGGTGTTTTTAGTTTTTTATTTTCAGATGAGGAAATGAAAAATTAGAAAATTTAAGTCACTGGCCTAAGGTCACAGGGCTAGTAAATAACAAGAGTTGAGATCCAGTCCCTGGTCAGCTGACTCCAAAGTTGATACTCTCAACCATCTAGATGTGAGGTAACATAAAATGTACATTATAAAGTCTTATGCAATTAAAAGGATTGAGCTTATGCTTGGACAAAGATTCCCAGTGGCCTGAGCAATGAAGGAAAACTGAACAGTTACAAGATGCCTGTTCAGATAAAACAAACAAAACTTTCACTTAAGAAAAGCAAAATTTCTATTCTTTTGTCTCCACACTTATCTTCATGTATTTATGGGAAAAATGTGTAATGTAGTAGATTCTATTTTCAACAACATCCTATAATAAATACATTATCGAGTTTTGTACAACTTTTGATCATCAAGTCTCTTAATGCAAGCCAATGCAAAAATTCAAAGCAAAATTTCTTTGTAGTGTTGTAGGTTAAGGAAGAAGCAGAGGGGCAATGCAAGCCAGTTATGCAACTCTCTGATGGTCTGGCTAGATCCAAAGGTAACCTTTAGAATATTTAGAGCTTCTGGAAGAGTGAGTCTTCATTGGTGGCACACTTCATCACCTGCTTGTCCTCACCTTTCACCCCCTGCACCAACCAGGTAGCTAATAAGGGAGCATGAATTATGAAAAAGCATATTCAGAAATAAAATGTGATTTAATATTCATAAAACTTAAAGAATACCAATATTATACTTATAAAACAATACCTATAGAAAGTAAAGCTAACTTCTTGATTGGTGGGAAGATGCACAAAATAGGTATACTAAATAGGCACGCTTTTGAGACTCTCTCGGGAAGCATGAAGTTTATATGTTTATTAATGGGAGCACAGGTTTAAAAAATGTTGTAAAACATTTATTTTGATGAATAGACAGGTGACATATTCTTTGCGCAGTACTCACTGCAACAAATTTAAAACTATACTCCTACAAGAAGCTGGAGTGCTGAAAGGTTATGTTGCTGATTAAGGACAGATACATATGCTTCAATAGTTAGATGAGCCAAAAATAAAGTTTTCTCCCACTCATGACAATTCATAAGCCTAAGCAGGATTTGAATATTAACAGATTGTCACTCAAATCCACATAGTACTGGGCTACAGGAATGCCTATGAACAACACAAAAATTAACTTTTGTAAACTGTCCTGAGTCCTCTCCATGGACAAGTGAACATTTTCACTCTTGTATGTTGCCTCTTTGCAGATTAATGTCCTGAGGAAAACAGTCATAGTTAGAGAGCAGTTCTGTTGATCACTATTTGGGAGGGTGACTATTTGAAAAATATTCAGATTTTGTAAGTATTTAGCAAGGTCTCATTGTCACTTATAAATACACTTTCTTCCCTAACCTTTCCTAAAACAGATATTATTTTAAACCTTACTATCTTCACCCTGTTTTGCAGACAATGTGGTTTTCCATTCTGCACAGTACATGGAAAGAACTTTGGCTAACTTGAGGAAGACATGATAATTCTTAAGGAATTTTTTTATGTTCTCTCACAGACATGAACAACTTGAAATAAAGAGAAAGTTCATTAAAGAGAATCACATTACCTCAATCTGCTAAGATCTGGGCCAACAGATTTGTTTTTGGTTGTAGTAATCATAAACAGGCAGTTGCCATGTACCCACAAATATTTGGAAAGAATCAAACCAAAGAATGCTTGGAAGTTTAGCAATTTCAGGGCTAATACTCTTTTCACAGGTATATGTCTAGCCCAGAACCAGAAAGCCAATTTTCTTTCTGTACACACCATTCTTGTTTTGAGTCTTCACACATAGTTCTAAGCCTAAATCTCAGCTTAGTTTCCTGGTGGGAAGTTATTGTTTTTCTTCCTTCAGTGAGAATGATTTAAGAAAACCACCAGGGTGGATGGTTAAATGGTATCACTGAGCAACAAGGTCTCCTGGACTCTACACTTTCTCAGTGGCTCAGCCATTAGCAGTTGCTCCGCTACCCACGCGTATCAACAGCATCCTGCGAACTCACAGCTTCCCCAAATGATGGCAGCCTTTACAGAATCCTGACCATCTCCAGGAATCTTTCACTAGGAAAAATAGACTCCAGCCTCTTCAATACACAACAATTTAGAAGTAACTCTTAAATTTTGTTTAACAAGAGCAAAATTTGTTGAGCCTTTATGCTTTATTAAGAACTCTAGGGCAACGTCCATGTAACATAGTTTTCTGAAGAAATCAAGTCATAGTATTTATTACACATTTGATTTATAAAACAAAACAAGTTTCTATCAACCACAGTGACAGATTTCTAACCACTCTCCTGTATGTTGTTTGAAGACTAACTTGAAATTTCCCTATTTTTGTGTCACATGAGTTTTTAACATAAGCTTAATTATAATATCAGTATCAGAATTTATTATTCCTCTATTTTTATCCCAATGTAGTATTCTCAAGGTCGATCAACACTTTGCATTATCTTATGATCTAGGAACAAGCCTCAGAAATACATATTAACACTTGCACACCTTCCAGATTTTAGGAGAAACTAAATCATATTAGAATTTATTACAGCATGGGTTGACGACACTGAGATCAGAAGCAGACTGGAGAACCAACTGAGAAAACATAATTTTTTCAGGGAATTTTTTATACCAATTATGTTGGCTAATCACAATTCTCTCTTCTCATTTCAGACTCCAGTCATTTGACTGTGCCAGCAGAAAGAGGGAAAGATCCATTGTAAAGATCAAGGTGTCAGTCAGCCTTTGCAGTCATGAGTTGCTTCACAACAGGTATACATTCTGAGAAATGCATATTTCCGTGATTTTGTCATTGTGCAAATATCACAGAGTGTACTTACACAAACCTAGATGCGATAGCTTACTACACACCCAAGCTATATGGTATAGCCCATGGCTCCTAGGATACAAGCCTGTATAGCATGTTACTGTAACGAATACTGTAGGCAACTGTAACACAGTGATAAGTATTTGTGTACCTAAACGTATCCAACGTAGAAAAGGTAGAGTAAAAACAAGGTATTATAATCTTACAGAACCACCCCTGTGTATGACCGAAATGTCATTATGCAGTATTGGGCTTTTCAATGTATTTTCATGTATGGCCAGCCAGTTCTGTCAATGTGCCAAATTTTAAAAAAGATAAAGAACATCATTAAATTATGCTAGTGTAGAATTTAGAGGAAGATGAGAAATGCCAAACAATGTGCTAAATGAAACAATTAAAGTCATCCAATAATTTAAGAATATACTGAATTAGTAAAGTAGTTAACATTTTTATTCCATCGCATGGTAGAGTCAATTCTCCTCTTCACATCTTGCTGTGTATCTTTCAGGAATAATCTAAATCATCTTCCAAGGCCCTGCTCAAATGGCTCCTCTAATCTGCAGCTTTCTTTGAAAACCAATTCTCCCACACTCCTTCAAGCAAAATTAATTGCTTCTTCTCTATTCAGACAATACATTACCCAAGACTCTATTTCGAGCACTTTTCAGTGTGTAATATTCCGCAACCCACATGTATCAACAGCTTCCATGCTCAGTAAGCTTCACACAATTCTAATGTGTCTGAACATAGGTAGAGTTTTTGTTTTTTCCTAGTAGGCCATAAGGACAATACTATGTCTTGTTATCTTGGAATTCTCATTGTCAAGCCTCATGCTTAGTATAGGCTAGGAGCTCAGTGAACATTTGTTTCAACATTTTCCCTTGCTGGTTCTGCTTACAAGAAAAACGACTGTCTTGTCTGACCTGTATTATTTATTCAGCATCCTCCAAAACCATGATGTTGTATAAACTAGGCAGAAACAGGGCCCAGAATGTAGGAATAATGGAGAAAGAGAAAAAAATTAGTTATTGTTCAAAATGTAATGGATTAGCTAAAAGACTTACTAAAACAATGTGTGTTTTGCTATTTGTCCTACATCATACAAGATTTCTAAAGCTTCATTCAATCATTTCATAAGCAATATTAGCACATACCAATTTGTAAAACAATAACTTGAGATCTGAGTTTCAGCTCTAAAAGAAAATTGAACTGAATGAGTTTATATGGCTGCATTCTCTCTTTAAATTAGTATTAATTATTGACACCAACCTCAGCATTACTGACATATTACATAGCAATGATTACTGTAAGTGTACATACCCACCACAGATATAAATAATACAGATGAACTAGCAGATATGGAACATTTGGCAAGGGACAAAATTGGAATTGCTATGATCTTAAAGCTAGACATACATGATTAGGCACCTAGAATTTTTTTTGTCAGGGTTGTTCTACATAAAATTTTTCCACTAGATTCATTTCTAAATGTTCTTTTAGTCTCTGAAAAAAGGGGTGCAAGATCAAAGTTCTTATAAAGTACCAAGAATTATCTGTGGCATATATGCTCCCATTAGATTCTGCAAGGTGACTAGATTAGTTACTAACATAGTTCAAAGTGGTGAACAGAGTAGGAGAGGAAGTGCTTCTGCCAATGTAACATGAACTGAAGCTTTGAAGTCTGTATTCTGAAATTCTGAAATTCTTCAGTCTACAGATTATAAAGTGGCACTCAAGATATAACTCTACCTATGTGCAGACATACTACAGTAGAATTCAAAACTAACTTTACTTCTCTACAGACTTCAAATATTGTAGTTTTACTGCACTTATTTCATAGTAATCATATTTGTATATATATAAAATGTACATAAAAATAGCATATTTTAATATTCCAATTTTTTTTGTCCAAATGACCACCCCACAACATTTGTAAAAATTGCTAAACTCTACCAAGTGATCAATATTTACATGTAGATCAGGAGGTAGGGATTTTTTAAAGATATTTTCAATTATAGAAATACTATAGCACTACTGAAAGTTTTAAAAGAGTATGTAAATGAAAACTATTAGTCCTACCAACTCCAACACAATTATCACTTTTGTGGGAGTCCTCCAGGTCTTTCCTCTTTATGCATGTTAGCATAATTTTAATGATTGTATGGTTGTGCCATTTTTCATTATTTCCCCCCCACTTAAATATGTCCCATCTTGCTATATAGTTTGTATTTTTCTACTATAATCCTTTTTTGTTTCTTATTTTCTGTGTAAGATAAAAGTGCACACTAACTGTAAAATAAATAATTAAATCAAGAAAGGTCTGAAGAAGAAAGCGAAAATCCCTTGAAGTTCCACAATCTGGAGATAACCAACCATAGACAGAATTTTGTTGAATATCTATGATACTTTATAGCTATTTATAGAATTCAGGTATGATACTGACTTTCTCAGGTTGGTTTATATTATTAAATGCAGGCTTTAAGGATTTTTGACTTATTCCTTGGAATTATGCTGCAGTGTGCATTTATACAGGGATCCTGCCAGGCTCACTGCCCCACTGAAGAAAGCAAGGGAAGGAAGGAAGTGATGGTTTATACAGAAATTGCTGTAACTCTTACCGCATGCATTGAGTAAAACGAAACTTGCTACCCTGACCCACAAAATTGGAAGATAGATCAATGTACAAACCAAAAGTATAAACTTGGGAGCTGGGTCTGGGGAAGGGCAACAAAGTTTGTTAAATCTTAGAACGAAAACAAAGTAATGAAAAAGAGAGTAGCTGGGGAAAACCACTTTACATGGGCTGGTCAGAGAAGGCCTCTCTGAGGAGGTGGCATTGGGCTAAGGCCACAGTCAGCCACAGGGAAAGCTAAGCTATGTTTGTTCTAGGACAAACATGATATAATGCATACAAGCGCAATGTACTGGAGCTGAGAAAAACCTGGAGCTCAGTGAGTATGGAGTGAGTTGCATGATACGAAGTTAGAAATGAGATCACAGAAAGAAATTTGGATTTTATTATAAAGATTGTGGATAGCCATCGAATGGATTTAAGTAGAGTATGGTGTGTGTGTGTGTGTGTGTGTGCGTGTCAAAATCAAGTTTATGATTCATTCAGGCTGCTTTATGGAAAATGTTTTGTGGTGAACAAAAAATGGAAACAAGGAGAGCATTTAGGAAGTTCTAGCTGTCAAGAGATGTTATGGTTTAGACTAAGGTTGCGGCAGCAGAGAGCCTGGCTCTCCACAGGAGAGTCTGGCTTTTGCAAGATTTTCTAAAGGATCGAAGATTTTTATCCTCCTGAAGCTTTTGAAATCCACAAACAACAGAATACTATCATTTTAAAAAAAGCTGAGAAGCTAAGGCTCCTTGCAGAGTGTATCAGAGGCTTAGAACATCAGGAAAGCCAATATGCCATCATATATAGAAGGATTCTGGACTAACTCGTGACAAGTAAATGAGGGTGACGTGTGGAAAAAATGCAAGGGAATTTTGATGTTTAAAGGCCATGAAATAAAATAAGTAACACATTTTGGTTCTCAAGAAAAACTGTGTACATGGGCAGAGCAAGATAGCCAAATAGAAACTTCCAACGATTATTCTGGTACATGAACAACAAATTCAACAACTATCCACACAAGCAAGCACCTTCCAAAGAACCAAAAATCAGGTAAGTGATCATACTACCTGATTTTAATATAATATGAAGGAAAGATGACTGAATGGAGCAGAAAAGACAATCTTGCATTGTCCACACCATCCCTCCCTCATCCCTTGGCAATGCTGCACCAGCATGCCCAGTGAAGAGAGAATCTGTGTGGCTGGAAGAGGGAGAGTAAAGTTATTGTGGGGCTTTGCATTGAACCGTAGGGTTGCCCTGGCACAGAGGAACACAAAACAGGGCAGAGTTCTGCCAGTGCTCATGGAGGGAGCATTTAAACTGGCCAGGCCAGAGAAAAATCCTCTACCCTGAAACCAGAATTCCAGCTAGCTGCATCACCAGATGACAAAAAGCAGCCTGGGGCCTAGACTAAATTCATAAGGCAGTCCAGACACAAAACCTGCATTCCTTGGGCAATTCCTGTGGCTGTGCTGGCTCAAAGTGAGTGGACCTTGGGGTGCATGTGACCCAGTGAGACATCAGTGGTGTTGGTCAAGCCAGTGCCTGTGTCACCTTTTGCCCCACCCTCCAACTACAGGCAGTGGCTCAGGGAGTCTTATTCCACCTGGGAAAAGGAAAGGTAAAAGTTCAGAGGACTTTGTTTTGCTCCTGGGATGCAGCTCAACCACAATAAAATACGGTACCAGGCAGACCACTGAAGCCCTGAGTCTAGGCCTTAGTTCCTAGAAGGCATTTCTGGACCCACTCAAGCCAGAAGGAATCATGCTACCCTGAAGACCCATGACCTGTTGACTAAAGAGCCTTTGGGTTTTGAATAAACATCAGAGTTAGCCAGACTAACTCTGGGCTTTGGGTGAGACTGGGCTGGCTTCAGGACTGACCTGGCACTGGTGGTCATGAGGCATTGCCCACATCATTCCTTCTCCAACTCCAGCAGTCCAGGACAGAGAGTGAGAGAAGAGAGTGATAGACTTTGCCTGGTAATCTAGGGAATTCTGCATCTTACCCAAGTCCACCAAGGCAGTACCACCAGGAGTCAACAAGAGTCATCACTGGGCTTCAGGTACCCTCAGGGCTGAAATGCCTGCAGTGACCAAAGACTTAGATCACAACACTCAATTTCCTTTGAATACCTGGAAAGCCTTCTCAAGAAGGAAGGGTTCAAACAAGCCCAGACTTCAAAGATTAAAATAAATACCTAATTATTCAATGCCCAGACATTGACAAACATCCACAAGCATCAAGAACACCCAGGAAAACATAACCTCACCAAATGAACTAAATAAGTTACTGATAACCAATACTGGAGCAATGGAGATGTGTGAACTTTCAGACAAAAAATTCAAAATAGCTGTCCTAAAGGAGCTCAGTGAATTTCAAGACAACACAGAGAAGGAATTCAGAAGCCTGTCACGGAAATTTAACAAAAAGATTGAAATAATAATTTAAAAAAATCAAGCAGAAATTCTGGAGCTTAAGAATTCAAATGGCAAACTGGAAAAAGGATAAAACTGGAGGAATTACCTGACTTCAAATTACAGTATAGAGCTGTATTAACCAAAACAGTATGGTACTGACATAAAAACAGACACATAGATCAATGAAACAGAATAGAGAACCCAGAAATAACTCCAGACATCTATAGTAAACTTATACTTAACAAAGTTGCCAAGAACCTACAGTGGGGAAAGGATAGCCTCTTTAATAAATGATGCTAGGAAAACTTGAAATCCATATGCAGAAGAATCAAACTAGATCCTTATCTCTCACCATATGCCAAAATCAAATCAAAATGGATTAAAGACTTAAATCTAAGACATGAAACTGTGAAAGTACTAAAGTAAAACATTGGGAAAATGCTTCAGGATGTTGGTCTGGACGAGGACTTCTTGAATAATACCCCCAAAGCACAGGCAACCAAAGCAAAATTGGACAAATAGCATCACATTGAGCTAAAAAGGTTCTGCACGGCAAAGGAAACAATCAACAAAGGGAAGCAGAGCCCACAGAATGGAAGAAAATATTTGCAAACTACTCATCTGATAAGGGTTTAAAAACTATAACATATAAGGAGCTCTAACAACTCAATAGGGAAAAAAAATAAATAATCCAATTAAAATGGGCAGAAGATCTGAATAGATATTTCTCAAAAGAAAATATACAAATGGCCAACTGGTATATGAAAAAATGCTCAATATCATTAGTTATCAGAGAAACTCAAATCAAAACTACAATGAGATATCGTCTCACCCTAGTTAAAATGGGTTTTATCAAAAAGGCTATAAGGAATCCTGGCAAGGATGTGGAGAAAGGGGAACCCTCATACACTCTTGGTAAGAATATAAATTAGTGCAACCACTATGGAGAACAGTATGGAGGTTCCTCAAAAAACTGAACATAGAACTACCACATGATCCAGAATTCCCACTGCTGGGTATGTATCCAAAGGAGGGGAAATCAGTATATCAAAAATATATCTGCACTACCATGATTACTGCAGCACTAATCACAATAGCCAAGATATGGAATCAACCCAAGTGTCCATCAGTGGATGAATAGATAAAGAAATTGTAATACATATATACAATGGAATATTATATACCCACAAAAAGAACGAAATCCTGCCATTTGCAGCAACATAGATAGAACTGGAGAACATTGTGTTAAGTGAAATAAGCCAAACACAGAAAGACAAATCTCATATGTTCTCACTCCTATGTGGGAGATAAATATAAAAACAATTGATCTCATGGAGACAGAGTAGAATGATGGTTACCAGAGGCTGGGAAGGGTAGAGGGGAGGGATAGATAAAATGAGAACAGAATGGTTAATGGTGCAAAAATGTAGTCAAATAGAATGAGCCACATTTGATAGCACAACAAAGTGACTATAATCAACACTAAGGGTATACTTTAAAATAACTAAAAGAGTGGAACTGGAATGTTCCTAACACAAAGAAATGATAAATACTTGAGGTAATGGATACCCTAATTACTCTAATTTGATTAATTCACATTGTATGCCTATATCAAAACATCACTTGTACCCTATAAAGATATACAACTATTATGTTCCCATCATAATAAAAAAGAAAAAAAACCTGTCCTTAGGGGAAAAAAAAAGAAATATAATGTATGCATGTTTGTGATATAATCTACTGCAGTATTCCCCCAGTACCATTTTTTGCAGCCAAAATCATTAATACATTGTCAATATATCCTCTAAATTATGACATTGTCATTACTTATTGCATTCTGCTATTGCTTAACAATTACACTTGCTATGGAGGAGAACTAGGATCCTAATTATGGTGACCTCAACCATTTAAAGCAATGGGCTTTAAGTGTGACCTCATTACTGGATATTGCTCCCAAGTTCAAGGGAAGTTGGAACTGTGTGGACTAATTTCAAATTAACAAGCAGAATGGTAGGCTATCTTTCTAGAGGTTTTAGATTGACAGTGAGGAAGAAAGGGAGAGAAGTTAATATTATTTAGCTTTATTTCAGAAAGTATAGTAAACTCAGTTTTCCAAGGCTGATTATACTGTCAAATAACCAGTGTTTTGGCTTCTCTCCCTTCCTAATGCTAAAATTAAAGCATTTCACTTTTCTTTAAAAGCCTCACTCATCTGGACTTCACATTTATGTGTGACAGCTCTCTTGGTTCACACAAACAGAATTCTCACTGGTCACTTGAATAAGTTAGATATTTATTTTAAAGATACATGAAGAAACAGCAAGAAGTTTCACCATATTGTCAGGATTTAGGGAGATGGAATGTCTTTTGGGTTCAAATGTAACTCTAGTTGGATGGCATCTCTGGCAATTCAGAAGAACTTTACAAGTATTCCTCAGAATTAGGCACTTACTAATTGATCCTTGTTTTAATACATTTCTGAAAATATGACTTTTACATTCCTCCATTATGCTTATGTCTATATCCACTACCGATTGATTTTTTTCCTATATTTCTGGATCAAATTTCTGAGAAACAGAAAATGACTAGGCGTACCAATCACCATTATACATGTCTGGGCAGAGCTTGCATTAAAGGACAAATGATAGTCACTAATCAGCTCATAGTTTGCCTACTTGGGGTTGGAGATCTACTCTAGCTCAGTAAGCTACATGGTCAGGCCTATGGCATCAAGTACAAGGATAACTACTTAGACTGTTCCTCAGCCAAGGATTGTGTCGGAATGATGGCTCTTAAACTGTAGTGTGCATAAAAGTCACCTAAATAGCTTAATTTAGATGTCAATTCCTGTGATTAACTGGCAGGCATTCCTCCTCAGTACTTTTGTGTTGAAACTCAAGAGTCTGCCTTTCTGATACAGGTTTTCCCTTACAGCCCAAGTAAGGAAACTTACAATGAACTATATTAAATAGCTGTGTTTCTAGGTCGAAATAGTTAATTATCCACAATTGCATATAGTTCAATCTAACCAGAGGGTACTATCCTCAATAAAGTTTTTCTTCAGCTGTTCTTCTACTGCTCATCCATATTTTTATTCTTCAATAGTTGGAATATTACAAAGTTCCATACTATTACTTCTAATATTTTCCCCTTATCTCCAATGTTGTAACTCTACACACACACACACATATACTCACACACACACACACACACTCTTCCTGTTCATTTAATTTGTTGAAAATTTAACCCCTCCAAGAATCCTTTCAAGAATACTTTTCCTGATGACTTATTTTTCTTCATCATTTATGCATTTTTAAATGTATATGCATTATTTATGCTTTCATTCATGGTCTTCAGTCATTTTCTCATGCATGCAATCTGTGTTCCTGATCATATTTTAAACCTTTTTAAAGGTGTGAACTCATTTGCTGTCCCTTTGCCACAATATAATGCTCTTCTCTTTTCCTTGTCCTTATTAGTATGCCTATTCAAGATATACCATTTCTCAGTTGACTTGGGCCAGAGACCCAAAAAGCAATTGCATATTCAACATATACAAATTTTATAATTTATAAATTTTACTACTGATTAGAAACTATAACAAAAGATTTAGAGGGAGAAGAAATTGAAAAATCGTCCTTAGTTTTTCGTTATTGTATTATAGTTAGGGTGATTTTATATTATAATGAGGATTGGCAATGTTGATAGATTTGTTACTTGTGATTAGCCTTTAAAATGTTATTTGAGAATCATTAGGGTTTGGTACTTTGTGAAGCTTTCAAAACTTTACCTGTTTCAGATGATATTGGCTTTCTAAATACAAATAATGATTTACAGTTTAAAAATACAATCAGTCTGTAGTTAAATCATGTAGCTCTGAGAATAAAATGGACATTTCTAATACTGTATTCCCTAACTGGAAATTTTCCGATAATATTTTCTAAAACTGAATTGACCTACTCCTGCCTAATGTTTTATGACTATAGATTATATTACAGAAAATTTTAAGAGTGAATATTTTGGGTCTATGATCACTCCATGTTGCAGACTAGTGTCTATGGGAAAATACACACTTAGGTAAACTGTGTCAGACTGATTGGAAAAATACTTCTCTTCAAACATGAGATCATCTCATTTCAAGAGAAGCTCAGCTTCATTATTAAATTTTTAGGCAAATAGTGATATTGTTAATGCAAATATATTTAAGAGTCCTTTAACCATTTGGCAAAAACAGGCTCCCAGATGAAGACAAGCCATTGGAAATAAATGGTGCCTCATTTAACAGAGCTTCATTTTCCCAGAGGGTTCTCAATAAATATTTTTTGTTGATAATGGTTTATGAAGTCAACAATATGCAGTTTTAAAAACAATGGAAATTCTTATTTGAGGACCATAAAATGCTGTCTGCATCATTTAGAACTGGGTATTAGTTCTGTGATTCTTTGATGCTTCATTCACCTTCTTGACTTCAGCTTATTTTTAACATTGTTGACCTTGTTAATATTTTTACTCTTGAGTTTCAAGGATATTAAAAATACTGAAGGCACATAGCCAACTGGTGAGAAGGGCTACTGTGTAAATGAGGGAACAAACTCTTTTCATATTGTTGTAGAAGGCAAAGCAAGGGGAAAAAATGTGGATGTAAAAGATGGCTCACTGGAGACACCAACTGCCAGAGTGTATCAGTAAGAAGAAGTTTTAGATGAAACAAAAAATAAATGAAACAGATGGACATAGATTGGATGTGGGTCTGAAGGAAGGGTGCCAGAGCTTTTGGGAGACTCCACAGAAAGAAATTGCAGTGCAGAACAAGAAGGATCAGGGTATCAGAGAAGATCAACCCCCAGAGGCTTCGAGTCCAGCTAGAAGTGTAGGTGGGGCAATTTGCTTCTCCCTGCCCTGCATTGCTAACAGTTGGTAGAACCCTGAGCTGCTGGAGAGACTTTCTGCCCACAAGAGCCCAGAGACTGCAGCCACCAGTGAGCTGAGAACTGCTTGTGGACAGAGCACCAGGCTCCCAGGCACACTAGGACGGCAGGTGCTATATTGCTTCTCTACCCACTGTGTGCCTTTGCCCTCCCTCAAGGGGCTTCAACTCCTCAGGTGTTGTCCCACTCATTCCCACACAGACATTTCCCAACTCCGGCCCAGATTGCAGGAGCAGGGGTCCAGCAGGCCCAGGGTGATTTGTGTGACTCCAGAGATTGGATATTCTGGGCAGACTGCCTCCTGAAAAGAAGGTCAGACCACCAGAGTGCTAGCATTCCTCCATACAGACTCTTTTTCTCCCTTTCGCCTCCCCCACTTGGGGCTTCCAAGAGAGACAATTGAGCCATCACACTAAGGCTTCCACAGAGTGTGGGACTGAGGCTTTTCCCCTTGGTGTACCGTAGTGGACTGAGAGGTGCTCAGACTGAGAGCTCCCTGCTCGCCAGCCCTCCCTGATGCTGCTCACCTGGCTGTTCCATCAGAGCAGGGCACGCTGGGGGACTCAGAACAAGTGCTCTTCTCTCTGGCATGGTCAGGGATTGACCTTCTTGGTCTAAGAAGGCGAGGGAGCCAATGTGGGCAGATCTGGGGGGAGAGTGTAGGATGGGTTCAATCTGTGATGTGCTCTTGGTGTACCTCTTCCCCCACAGAAGGACCACACTTTCAGCTCAGGACAGGATCCTGGGTGGGGAACCTCCTGGCCCACAGCACACTCATGGGGGAGCTTGGCTGGCCTGGGCTCCTGCTTGTCAGCAAATGCTTGCAGAGGAGGGGGGAGAGGAGCAAGGCCCACGGCAGACTGCCAGACTGTGAAACTCAGAGGGACCGGCCTCCACAAATAGACTATATGGTTGGGTGGGGCTACTTCAACCCCTCCGTGGTGGCTCCTCCCAGAAGCTGGGAGCAGACCTTTGGGCCCTGCCAAAACAGCTAACTTGCCAGGTTCTGTGGAGCCTGAGGGCAAGCTCACCTAATCCAGCCCCACCCAACCACACTCCCCCACCCATCTCTGCTGTGACAGACAATAAGGACTCGCCTGGAAGTTCCAAGGCCCCAACCACCATTTGGGGTATTAGAATGCTTCTCCTGAGGGACTAGAGCCAGTCACAGGACCCAAAAACAACATTGCAGCTTGTTCCTTCTGGCAAGCACCACCTACTAACAGGGAGGTCAAATCGCATTAACTAACTCAATCTTACAGGGTGGGTGGGGGACCAAGGAGTGGCCATTTGGGGGAATGACTACCCCTTCCCACAGAAAAACTGCCCTATGGGATAGGGGCAGAAAGATCCCAGCCCAGGGCCATAGCATACAAACATTTAGACCCCTCCCCCATGAACAGCCCTCCTGGTTTAGGGAGCTTGTCCTGAGTTGCCTACCAGTGGCTCCCCTTAGTGGCAGGAAAAGCAACATCTGAGCCCCGCTGAGGCTTTCCAAAGCCTTTCAGGCTCCCACAACCTAGCCATGAACTGCCTTGCTCCTCTTTCCATCTCACTGGTGGTGGAGATCAAGAAACCTTCTGGGAGATATAAGGTCCAAACTAAAGCTTGGGGCACTCAAGTACTCTCTCTACCTGGGAGACCAGAGCCTACCTTGAACACAAAACAACATATCGGCAGCTGGCTCTATTACACAGACATCAACCAATAGCAGGGAGAACAAAGATATAGTTCATCATAGCATCTTTCAACTTAGGCAAACAGAGTGCAGCTGATTCACACTCACAAGTAACACCTGCCATTATTGAGCATAAGCTGGGGGATCTAACTCACTACACACTATTGGGAAGAGGTGAAGACATCAGGTCAGATATAACCTGAGTGGTACACCAAACTTGCTAGAACACCCCATAGGCAACTCAGGACCAGCACTCTCATGGCATGCTCAGGCATTGATCTTCAGGAACCTGGAGACAGGCCCATAAGCCATGCCTACCACCCCCAGGTCTTGACCAAGAGGCCAGATGAGAAAGAACCCTGGAAACATGAAAATTCAGAGCAAAAGGACATTCCTAAAAGAGAACGGTTACTCCCTACCAATGGATACCAACCAAAAAGAAAACATTGAAATGACAGGTGAAGAATTTCTAATATGAATTGTAAGGAAGCTCAATGAAATACAAGAGAAAATAGAAACCCAACACAAAGAAACCACAAAAACAATGCAGGAAATGAGTGAAAAAAGTTACTAAGAAAATTAAATAATTAAAAAAAATCAAACAGAACTTCTGGAAATTAAAAATTCATTAAAGGAAATAAAAAACATAGTGGAAAGCCTTAAGGATAGGCTAAATCAGGCAGAACAAATAATCTCAGAGCTTGAAGACAGCACCTTCAAGTTAAACAAGTCAGTCAAAGACAAAGAAATCAGAAGAATGAACAAAACCTATAAGATATATAGGACTATGTAAAGAGGCCCAACATAAGAACCACAGCCATTGCTGAGGGTGAAGAAGAAAATACACAAGGGTTGGAACCCTATTTGAGGGAATAATTGAAGAAAATTTCACTGGCCTTTCTAAAAATCTAGATATCCAGGTACAAGACGCTCAAAGGACCCCTGGGAGATTCATTGCAAAAAGGAACTCACCACAACATGAAGTCATTAGACTGACCAAAGTAAACAAGAAAGAGGCACTCCTATGAGCTGTAAGGTGAAAGTAGCATGTAACTTACAAAGAAAACCCCATCAGACTAACTGCAGACTTCTTAACTGAGACTATCCATCCAGAAGGGATTGGTAGGCACCACTTTACCAGCCCTCAAGCTATACGACCATGCTATAGTAAACAAAACAGCATGGTATTGGCACAAGAACAGAGCCATAGACCAATGGATCAGAACAGAGAACCCAGATATAAAACTATCCTCATATTGCCATCTGATCTTTGACAAAGCAGACAAAAAAATGCAATAGGGAAAAGAATCCCTCTTGCATTTGCCCCAAAAGGAAAACTTGCTAGAACACCCCATAGGCAACTCAAGACCAACACTCCTCTCCCTGGCATGCTCAGGAATTGATCTTCAGGGACCTACAGACAGGCCTGTAAGCCAGGCCTAGCACCCCCAGGTCTTGACCAAGAGGCCAGATCAGAAATAATCAGCAAAAGAACCCTGGAAACATGACTTTTACCCAAAGGAAAAAAGATATTTTATAAAAAAGACACTTGTACTCGAACGTTTATAGAAGCACAGTTCACAGTCACAAAGATGTGGAAACATCCCAAGTGCCCATCAATGCATGAGTGGATCAATAAAATGTGTTATAAGTATATCATAGTGAACTAATACCTTTTGTAACAACCTAGATGGAATTGGAGACCATCTTTTTAAGTGAAGTATCACAAGAATGGAAGAACAAAAACCATGTGTATTCACTACTAAATTGAAACTTATAGATCAACACTCATGTGCATCTATGGTAGTAAAATACAATGGGAATCAAGTGGATAGAAGGAGGCAGGAGGGGATGAGGAAATTCACAACTAATGAGTAAAATGCACACTATATAGGTGATGGACACACTTATAACTTTGACTCAAACTGTACAAAAACAATTCATGTAACCAAAACGTTTGTACTCCCATAATATTCCAATTTTTAAAAAAAGTTTATGTAACTAGGAAGCATATTTCAGCTAGAGAAAGAAGAGAAACTTAATTCAAGATAATGAATAACAAACCTGATTACCTATCCAAGCACATTCTCCCTTCACTAGAATGTTTCACGAAAAAATGAGATAGATAGCTTTCTCTTAAGGACAATATGAAAAGAAGTTTTGCATTGGGAAGGAGTTTGGATCACTGCATGACCCCTAATGTCCCTTCTAACTAAGAATCCACAATTCTGTGAAACACTAAGCACAGCCATGTGCTTATTCCAAAAAACATCTCTTGATAAACTTATCCTTTCTTTCCAAATCTTCTCTTTAATCTCCAGCCTAAAACTTGCACAATCTTGGTATTCTGTTTCTTTTATAAGGTCATGCATAAAAAGTACCCAAGTTGTTTAAATTTTCTCTCCATAATTTTTTTTTTACATTTACAACTTTTATTCATTTCTACAGTCACATCAGAGTTCATTTCAATTAAATTCAACACATTATTTGTAAATTCCTAGAGAGTAAACACTGTGCTAGACATTAGGGTTGTGGGGTAGGGAAAATATGATGCAAGCTATAAACTAGGTCTGACCACACCTAACTAACCAAATTCTAAAATAATAACTCTCTGCTTGAGCATCCTATCACCTTTCTTATTTTCTTTCCTTATAAACATCAAGTAGATTCTTCTTGCTGGTGATTTCTCCTATAGTCTCTTTATTTAATTCTGCAATTTCTTTATCATGAAATTATTGAATCTGAATCTACATGCATGAATGGGTCATGAAATAAATTCTGCAGATAACAAGTAGCATTTTTTGAAATAAACTAGAATATAATAGAAATACAAATCAAAATAAAATAGAGGAGACAAGGAAAGAAAAGAAAATATTGGAGTCCAGCGCACACAGTACTTTTGTAAAACTTTTCTGTTCATTGTGTATGTATGTGTGTGTGTGTAAGAGTCACAATTCAAAATTTACCTATGTGAGTTACAAAAATATATCACAACGCAAAATATACTTCTTATTGTGCATTTCAAAAATAAAGGTCACAATGGTAAATACACTTCTTGTGGATTGTTAGAAACTTTTGATATTTCCAAGTTCTTGTAACTTTGGAATATATACATCAATACAACAAAAAAAGTCAACCTCTATGCTAATAAATGGGATCATGAAGCCAAATAATAAGCATTCAGCTAATTTAGAAAGAAACTTGCTGCAGTACCAGGAGTCATGTCCTTGATTCTGCTTTAATGAGGAAGAGAGGCAAAGCCATGCTCTGCCAAGTTTTCCACAAAGCAGCTCAGCTGGGTAGAGAAGCCTGGATCTCCTGAATGAGAATATTTAGAAATTTACCGTACATAGTCATAAAGTGTGCACACATTCGCTGGTTTCCTGTAAGCTCTTCCAGTTACGAACTCGGCCTTTTTCTTCTTCATTCTTGCCACATTGTCTGGTATAGAGTCCTGTACATGGTGAATGTGCAATAAATGCTTTCTGGAGATAAAAATCATAGGACATTAAAAAGTTTTATGGTTTTAATCATAGCCTTGCTCAGAAAAAGTTGATATGTAAAAGGCTTCTAGCTTTATATGTCTATGTTTCTATAATTTTCACAATAAAATGAGTAGCACCAAAGTGCCACAATCTTTCAAAAAAAGGAATGATACTCAAAATGTTTTTTCCCTTACAAAATTCTCAAAAGACAGGCAGAGCCAATACAATTTACTATTTTGATTTAATTTTTATTTCCAGAGAAATCATTAAACTCCAATTTCAGAATATGCCTAATAACCATTGACAGGGAATCCTAGAGACCACCTGCCTATATGAACTCTCTATGCTTTCCTATAACCAGGCATGATGCTGTTTTCATGGTCTTTACAGATCATTTGGTCTCCTTCAGTATCTCCACCTATTCTAACAGCATTACACATCTAGGACAATATCACTCAGTAAATGTATTATTTGCATCAGCTTCCACATGAACATAAGCTTTCTCGGGGAAAATTACTGTATCGGCTATGTAAGTGTAGGATTAGCCTCTTGAAATTAAGAAGTAAATTAAAACCTTTGGTTTTTGAGTCAGAAAAACCCAATTCCTGATCATTATTCAGTTATAAGGTACTTAGCCACTCTGAGCTTCAGTTTCCTCATCTAGGAAATGGGAATAAAATATCTAATAAATGTATCCTGAGGGACTAGCTGGTACATGCTAGTCTAGACACTTAATAAATTTCATAGAATATGATTAAATAGAGAAACAAGGATAAGATGCTTCAGGGACGCAATGACAAGCTCTGTTTAAAATTTCTCATGATGTGGAACCTAGAAAAGTCTTGAGTTTTCTATCCTGTTAAAAATTTTGGTCAAGTAAAACACAAAGGTTAGGTATAGGTAATAAAGACACCAAGAAAAATAACACATCTTGTCCTTGCCTGTCCAATATGCTTAACAGCATTTTCAAGACCCAAATCTTCGTGATATCGATGTAGGCTTTAAGCCAGGTACATATGACATTAAAATTCAACTAATTCAATATGTTAGTATTCACAGCATGTCCATATTATTTTTTTTCTCTTTTGTTTAATAGTATCATTTAATGTAGTCTGTTATTAGTTTCCCTAAACAAGAATGAAGGTTCCCTCCAGGAGGAAAAGTCAGTGCTTTTTGGAAAACATGTTAACCAACTCATTCAAATAAGTCTCCAGGGTCTGAGAAGCCCTTCAAAAATTGTGCTCTTATGCTTAAGTTTCAGAAGCAACTGTTATCAGAAGTGCTATAGAAATTGTGCTCCAGAAATAGACTCACCCATATCTACTAGATCTGAAATGTGTTCCCTACTCTTTCAGGGTCAGGAATAAACTGACAGCTAGGGCCTGTGCAAGTCAGGCCTGTGGACAGCTCTAGGACTCAGATATCCCTAGGTGGGTTTTGCACAGTTCTGGCCCATTTTGGTGGCAGGCAAATGCCAAGGCCACCCTTAGACATAATAGCTACCTGAGAACAAACCTGAGAAGATCATTTCCTCAGGTGAAAGGACTTAAAGATAATTTTAGAAGTACCCATGTCTGACCCCTAAAAACAAATAGAATTACTTATATAGAAAGCTGCCAGCTATAGTTGTAAAATAAATCTTATATATTTTAAGTAAGTTACCTTTGGTCACTTGATACACTGACAGTAATAAAAGAGACAGACTTTAGGCTTAAGTGAAAATTGATAATTTTTGAAGCCTAAAACCTTTCATCTTACTAATCTATAGTATCATTACTTGTATATCTTCTTCACTTGCACCATGCCACGAAGCTCTCCAGTGGAGACAAAATATTTATGATTTCGTCTCCTGTGTCTGTCGTATGTTAGAGATTCAAAGGGGTTCTAGGAATGTGCTAATTCAATAAAAAGAGTAATACAAAATGAAAATTCATAAATAGCTTCTACTTTTTGATGGTTCATGAATATTATATGCACTTAATGTTATGCATATCATTTAATTATATTTGTATAAAGCATGTTGTCAGTTTTATATTAACTTTTGGTTTATCGCTATATATTACTGAATTTAACAAATGGTCAGGAAGCCTGAATCTAGAGATAACTCGAGTATTGCACAAGAAAAGGAACGCTGAATTTAGAGCCCCGAACCCAAGATCCGATCCCAGTTCTGCCACTAACTTGTTGGATAACAGTGGAAAGTAATTTCTTTTCTCTGAACCTCAATTTCCACATCAGTAAAACAGAGAAAATTATCTTTTTCTTGTTTATGGCATAGAATTGCTGTGAGCATCAAGTGAGACAATAGATGAGGAATCATGCTAAATGCACCAAACAATCATTACCTACGTCTAGCCCTAGAGTAAAACGTCATGATTTTCAATGAAAGTAAGCTATTTCCTTTGTAGTGGTAAAAGTCATGTCATAGTATTTTTAGGAATGTTAACTCCATTGTCATTTATATTGGAAAATAGTTATGTTTGCACTGTTGACTAATTGAAATTGAAAAAAAAAAAAAGATTTTAACAAAATGCTTCCATATTGCCCACCCCCAGGAGAAGCAAAACGTTAGAAACTGTCACTGTCTTCCTGCTTACATCACCCTGGTCTCCTCAATATACATATTGCATGAACTGAAATAATAGTTTGTAGAAATTTTAGAGAACAAAAATAGACACAATGCTTTAATAAACTATTGGAGCTAGACAACAATCAACAATAGCTACAAAAACCATTGATTGAAAACCTGATCAACAACTTGTACAATGCACAGATCAGACTGATAAATTTCAACCCAGACCAAATCTAAATATCACAAAAAGAGATATAACAGATAATATGTGCCCCCTAGTATAATGCAATAGAACATATACTGAATCACTTTTACAGCTTCCTTGCAAAAATTTGCACTGGAATCTAATCACATCTGGACAAAGGATCATGTTCCACAAGACTACAAGGATGTAACCAATGAAATTTAGTTTGTAGGAAATTGTTGTTTTTTTTCATAAATAAATTACAATAAAAAGGACAGGAAACTATTGATTTTAAGTGTTTTGAGAAGCATATGAACCAAATGCAATACTTGGAATTTGTTTGGATTCAGATCTGAACAAGACAACTTAAAAAAAAATTATGTGACAATAAAGGAAATTTGTACGCTGACTAGATATTGATACTAAGAATTATTTTAATTATTTTATTATAGAAATAATAATGCTATTATATTATATAAAAGAGTCCTTACATTTTAAGGATTCAGACTGAAGTATTTATTGATGAAATGAGATGATGTTTGGGGCATGTTTGAAATGATCCAGTGACAATGGCAGGAGAGTAAGTGGGGACATTTGAAAGGAAATGAGTCATGTGTTGATAATTGTTAAATCTGGGTGATGCACACATAGAGATTCATTGTATGATTATCTTTACTTATCTGTTTATATATATTTGAATTTTCCATAATTAAAATTTATAAAAATAGAATTAACACTAATTTGAAAAGAACCTCACCCTATGCAACAAGTAAAACTAAAATCACTTGAGATTTGCACAAATAAAAATACATATTTTACATACCATCAAGCACACAATGAGGTAGAGCGATATATATATATGGATGAATTCTCAATTACAGAATGAGGAAAAATGTCCAATTACAGAAGAACTCCAGACACTAGAAACCTGTTAGAATGACAGTGAGTAACAAATTCATTTTCTACTGCAATAAGGATAATATGTTCCTTGGAATAAAGCAATGCTGTCGTTGGGTGATACAATAACAGAAAAAAGCTAATAAGTTGAGCTGCATGGCTAAGAGGGGTCATTCACATGGGCAGGCTGCACTATGCGGTGAACAGCTTTTTTTCTGAGGGAGAATCTTTCCCGCTGCTAGATATGAGCACTCCTGCATGGCACAGCTCAGGTTTAAAGAACTTGTGTGTGTGCATAATTGATTATTGGTTATTTGATTGCATTAATTTCTATCTGAGGAAGACTTAAAAAGCTGTTTCCAAGTGGACAAGAATTTCAGAACTAAAAAACAAGAGTTTATAATGTCGAGTTGATAAAGATCACAAATGTCAGGTGTGGCTGATGGTCAACTAGTGTTCCTCTCTGTTACGCTTAAACACTCTTTAGCATGCACCTTTGAGTCTATTGTTATTGCTTCTAGAGTTTGGGGGTCAATTAAAAGAATTATTCTTTAAAAAGTTAAAATAGAAAGTCTCCATTTTAGAAGATGACAGAAGAAAAAACAAAGACATCTCCACGAGCCATCTGCTCCTCATACCGGGTAAGGAGGTATTAAGAGTCAGTGACTAAAAACTACAGCAAGGAGGTATGTTCTTAAATTTTCTATGGTAAAGTATGCTCCTTCATATTCTGTGAAATAGTAGAAAATAACATTTTCTTTAACTGCCTTTAAATGCACACACACACACACACACACACACACACCTGCACCCCTGGCTAATGAATGGCTATTTTAAAATCACAGCATAAACACCAAATGCTAGGCATAGTCAATTGCTCAGGTGTAGCTTATAATCCATCTGTACCATATGTTAGAAGCACGTGGTATACATTAAAGTCTGACTCAATCCTTATGAAACTATAGTTACTTTCTTCCTGTAACCATCCAATTTTCACGATATTGTAATTGGAGAAAGGGAATTGTCTTATATAGAACAGGGGTTAACAATGATCATAAGAAGTCATTCTACAAAATTCTAATATTTGCCTTTGAGAATGTTCCAATTGTTCAATATCAGAAAGCCAGGTGGTCTTCTGGATTCTCACTACAATCAGGTTCCAGTGATTTCAAAGAAATCTGTAATTTGAATCAGCTTTATGTGTACAGAGATCATTTAATCCTCTGAAACTTTTCCTAGATTATCAACTTCTCAATGGTCAACAGTGGTCAAAATGTATAACCCTACCATAATGTTATTCCACATGAATGCTTACTTAATAACTCCATTTCTTCCTTTCTTGTACTTTGCAAATCTCAGCCCTCCATTTCTAATGAAACAAGTTTTACACTACAAAAATGGGCTTAAAAATCTAAATTTAATAAATTTTGTTTAAAGCAGAGTAAAACCAAAAGCATCTCTTTTCATTACTCTGCAACAAAATTAATTGGATTAAATGCTTATAACAAGAAAGTGTTTACTATACAATAGGATTCTAAACCACATATAGAGGGATAAATACTGAGTTTGACATTTACAACTTTTATGTTCCATTTATGTAATTATCTAAAATGCCAAATGTAGTATACGAATGCACAACACTTTTTTTTTTTTGGGTAGAATTCAGTCAGTTACTAAACATAATGGTCAGCTTTATTAAAGACACATGTCATAGCAGGAGAGTAAAGCCAATGCTAGAGTCTCAAGATAGACAAGCAAGGACTCCCTTTGATTACAGTATTTTAGTGTGGTCACAAGCATGACCTTCAGAGACTGAGGTGGGCTTCTCTGAGAACACAGTATTTAAAAATGAAGCTTGATCTGAGACAGCTAAGCTGACACATAGCTTACAGATGCTAAACCCTTCAGTTCCTAAATGTTCAGTTATTACAATGGAAGAAAAGCGTTTGCTTCTATGAACTGTAACTGACACTAATTGTATGTGTCTGTATTTCATCTTCACTGGATTTTCTGGGGGGGAAAACCTGTCAGAATATACGAATTCATAAGGAGGAAATATTTACTATATTATTTCACGGTAGCCTATTATACTTTCAGAATGTTACAGAGCCTACAAAAACTAGTCTTTGCTCAGAGATCACAGAATAACAAGGGGGAACAAATCTTCCAGAAGATGTCAATATTTCAGATGTTGTTTGTTATATGGAAATTGAAAGAAAAAAGTAACCCAGGTTTCACTTTCTCAAACCTTAGGACAGTGATAACTATACTACAGTGGTCTAGGGAGAAGTTTATTGGTGCAAAAAATAAGTAAATAAAAATTCCGTGTGTCTGAATCAGAGGAAAATTAGTTCATTTTTCACTACTTCTCAGAAAATGATATTAATTTGGGCAACCCCATGTGCTGTACTTTTTCAGCCACTATGGGTTTTTATTAGAAAATTAAACAAAAAATTGTTCTCTCCAAGTATCCAGGGAATATTTCCTTTAAAGGAAGTGTGGAAGAGCTGCACTTATTAAAATCAGAGACACATAGGACTATACATGGTCTTAGAATTTGTCTGATCCCATTCCCTGTCCCACTCCACTACTAGTTTCACAGGTGAGGAAACATAAACCCAGAGAGTGTCCATGACTAATCCAAAGTCTCATAGCTGGTACAAAGGAGGTATTAAAACTAACTATATGGGCCAGGCACAGCGGCTCATGCTTGTGATCCTAGCATTTTGGGTGGTCAGGAGTTTCAGACCAGCCTGAGCAAGAGTGAGATCCCCATCTCTACTGAAAATAGAAAAATTGGGTGGGCGTGATGGTGCATGCCTGTAGCTGAAATTAGCCAGGTGTTGTGGTGCATGCCTGTAGTCCCAGCTACTCAGGAGGCTGAGGCAGGAGGATTGCTTGAGCCCAGGAGTTGGAGGTTTGCAGTGAGCTATGATGATGCCACTGCACTCTACCCAGTTTACGGAGTGAGACTCTGTCTCAAAAAAATGGAAATAAAAACAAAACCCCCCAAAACCCTAAACTATGCAAATGTCTGTACCCTAAAAGTCTACTCTTTTAATGAGTACAACACAATGTGGCTGATACTTTGATATTAAAATTTTAAAGCTTCTTTTAAACTTAGCCAAAAACTTAGTTAATTATTTCCAAATGCTCAAATAATTTCCTACAGCTGCCCTTTCCCATCTTTGGAACAGCACAAGAAACTTTAGATGTTGGAGGATGTAGACACTACCCAATTTGAGATAATATCAGTAGATAGCAATGCAGAATTATAGAAGTGTTTCCTCTTCCTTATAACTAAAGTTGTGGTGTTTCCACACAAACACAAATCTGGACATAAGAGTAAACTTTTAACAAAATTGTCCAAAAGACTTGAAATTGTATTTACTAAGTAACTGAAGCAATCATAATAAAGCCTTGCTGATATTTTTTAATTGTTGTGAGATTTTCCATGTTAAGAAACCACATTGCTTTTAATCAAAATTTACAAAAGACCTGGGATATATGCAATTTCTTTTTCTAAAGGGCAGTGACCTCATTGAAAGAAGGGTTCAACCAGACTTTAAGACAATGTGTTTATATGAAAATAGTAGAACTATACATGGTCAGCTCTTACCTACTCATGGTTGGGTTTATTAAGAACCTAGAGAATAAAGTCCATTACATGGCCTACTAAAAAAAATAATAATAAAAGACCTAGAGAAGACTCAGGAAACAGATGGGTTTAGGGAAGACCACAAGTGGTGGGGTTATTTAGCCTGAATAAAGGAATAAAACATGATTCTATGTGGACCTTGACAATTACATGAAAATCTTCATTACTGGGAGGACATACACTTTCAAAGATCATGATATCCAATGAAGACTAAACTAAATAAAAGGGATTAGATTTGTGAATAGAATTGTTTAATTAGACATGGGGAGATTGTAGAATTCTTACTATGTCAGTCCAGGTCCTCTAAGCAGCAAACAACGTGACAGAATTAGATGTGCAAGGGATTTATTGGGAAAATACATGTCAATGGCAATTAGGAGACCACGCAGGAGTAGGTATGGAGAGCCTTCAAGCCACAATGCAGTTCTGATATCTATAAAAGAAAAGAGAAAAGGTAGAAAGATTGGGTAGAAAAAGCACTGTTCTAAAAGAGTTTCGGCCAGGCTGATGAGAAGTCCCAGAGAGAAAATTGCCATTATAGGAGTCCCAAAATGCGGAATGGCCTGGCTCTCCTACTCCACCATGCTCAGTCATTGGCTGGGAGCAGTCCCTGAGGAGTGTGGCTTTTGCATGAACATTGAAGCAGATCTGAAGGTGTGGTCACATTAGGCTGTTGGCCTCCTATGTCCCTTGCAACAGCTTCTCTTGAAAGAATATCTGAGCAGTGCATCTCTGTAGCCACAACCTTCACTTTACAGATTTCTTAATTTTTAAAATTTATAGCTGATTTAGTTTTAAAAGTGCTGGAGATTCAGGAAGTGACAGCAATAACCTTTGGTAATCCCTTCCGTTCATTTTGGTTTTGAACTTATATTTGGCAAAATGTTTAAACAAAAGAGATCAATTTTTAAACTGAATTATTCAGTCTCAATCTTCTCATTTTATTTTTTATAAATTAAAAACATTTTGTTCATTCTGTATTAAGTAAGCATTTCATGACAGCTAGTGAGTTAAATTAAAATAAATTTTAATTCTTATTCGAAGATAGATCATAAGCAGAATGCCTTTTATTCTTCTAGATTGATTTAAAGCAAATTGTTCTATGTATTACAGCAATTTTAAATGTATTTAAAGTTTTTTGAAATTGAGAATTATGTGAAATAGTCTAACAGTTTAAGTTTAAACGAGGCAATTAGCTGGTTACAACTGGAACTACCAGGCCCTATTTAAAATAATGAGGTCTGACAGTTATGGAATCTGAATTATTCATTGATAACTAGCTTTTCCTCATCTGCAAACCATGGCTAGCATTAATAACAGAGGTGTAAGTGTGATAACCAAAGAGTCTGACATTAAGAACACACACGTAAAAGTGCTAAATTCTTATTTAATTAAAAAGGATCATGATAGCAATATTTTTCCTGAAAGAAAATCATTAAGCAAAATGTGTTTTCTCATGTTTCATTTTTCCCTTTCTCTAAGGTAGATTTTGCATAAGGAAATAATTAATTTTGATGGCATACAACAAAATAATTTATATTTTAAATATAAGGTAAAATAAGAAATGTAAACATTTTAAAAATTATTGAAGCTTTAAGATAATCATTTCAGAATTCTAGTTCCCTAATTTGTAATCCCTAGAAACAAGTAAATTATAGACTTCAACTTTTTAATTGAAAGAGAAAAGCAGACCATAGTAAATTACATGCAAAAAGGCAAATAACTCAACTGATGATCATTTAATTGAAGTGAATACTGTGATTACCATGAGCCAATTTACTTATTGGCAACACAGTTCAAAACTAACAGAATAAATCAAGTTGCTGCTCCCCATAATTTTGCAGCAAAGAAAGAAAACTTGCAAGAGGTCACAAGGCATAAATCCATATTGTCCTTTACAGTCAGAAATGGTGCAACTAAAGGAGGGACTACCCTTGTACATATGTGGGCATGGGAAAAACTAAGAGGCATGATTATAAACTGTTTCTTTCTATTCTGAAAACAGGTTAACACAAAGGAAAACAAGTAAAAACAAAAACCAGTCTCTTGGTTTATTACTCCAGTTACAGTATATTTCTCTCAACATTGGATGAAAATGAGTGATTCAATATCTAATTTCCCCATATTGATATTGAGATAGTCTACGGCCTGTCATAATCAGGCTGCCTACATATCTCACTCCACCCAGGGTAGTCCTGCTTATTTCTGTTATTTCAATGTAATTATTAAAATATATGCAGTGAGCCTGTTTGCTCTCCAAAGTATCCTGATTTGGCCATCCTAATAATAACAGTAATAATAGTTCCCATTTATTGAGGGCTTACTGTGAGGCAGGTCCTGAGCTAGATGCAAACCCAAAGCATTAGGCTCGTATGGTTATTATCTCCATTTCATAATCAGGAAAACTGAACTTCTGAGAGGTTAAGTAACTTGCCCAAAGTAACACATTTAGGTCAAGAGCCAGGATTCAGACTGTGGTCAGCCTGAACAAAAATCTACGCTCTTAATCATTATACCATATTCCTACTGCTTTGCAACTCATGAAAATTCATGCCATATTATGGAAAACTATAAACTGACAGTCACAAATGCACTTCAGATACGCCCTGGCATCATAAAGTCAGCAGGTTTTCTAAAGCATGAGTGGCAAAATAATTTTACATTGAGAAATTTACACAAATAAAAATATATATCACAATAAGATGAAGTCAAAGAGCGCAGCTAGATAACAGAGTCAGAAAAACTCACATATTTCAAGTTTTCTCCCTGGTATTCATCAGTAGCACAACCTAGAAAAAGAGTAAGTGACTCTAGTTAAGCCTGGAGTGTCCCAAGAGTCCAAGTAAAGAATGTCCCAAAATGGGCTTTTAGATATGTCTCTGTTACTGGATTTATGGCTCAGTGCATGTGCATTTGTAACACAGTGGTCTCTTTAGTAAGACTTACAAAAAGAGAATTTGAAAGATGGCTTTTTTTATTAGTGCAGATATATATGCCATAACCTGATTTTTTTTCCAGTACAGATGTCAGTTACAGTATACCTATCATGCTCTGCAGATTGTGTCATTGGTCAAGAAAGAGAAAAACCCCAATATAATGATTAATAATCAATGTGTCTGGCCTTTAAGTCCACCCAGAGGAGAAATGAAACACTGATATAGAATCTCTCCCCGAAGAAAGAAAAGCACTGAGGGTGGAAAAAGAGGGCAGGATGAGCTACCCTTGGAGGAATATAAATAGTGGAGCTGTCGAGTGTGGGGTTCTGCTTGGTTTGGTATAAAATGTTGTAAGTGAATGATACATGAAGTTTACATCATAGTTTCTTTTTGTAATAAAACCATTAATATAAAATAAAATAAGTACAATATAAGAATATCTTTTTAGTGTCTTTTTTGACAGCTTGCCCTGCTGCCCCCTTCGTCTCCCAACTGAGCAACACAGCTTGAAGCACATGAAGGAAGACTTTGCCATTGTATCTATTGCTAATGATATCTGCACAGGGAATGATTACAGTTTATTCCCATGCTAGCTTCTAGTTAGATTGGCTTGTAAAAAGTTAATCTATATATTCGTTGTTGCCTCTCTCCCTAATATTTTATTCTTTTCACCCCTCTTTCTCTTTTTATTTTCTTCTGTTGACTTCATTTGTCCTCTAAAAGAAAACCTGGCAGAGGTGTTTAAAACTCCAATACACAATCCCACTGATTGTTTTATGCTAATGAATGAACTATCTAGCAATATAATATTTCACTTTTTGTGCCCTCCTGGTGGTAGCATAAGATAAATTCTAGAGTATCTTTAATTAACTAAAGGAAGCAGAAAGAAATCTCTGTGGATTAATAATATTTATGGCCCTAAAATGAACAAAATAACAGATGAAGGTGGGAGGGGGCAACTACATGGTAGACAAATCTTAGGGAGTTAATTAAAAGAAAATTCATGCTTATTTTGGCCTTTTTATCTACATACAGTATTGATGCCGAGGAACAATGAATGGAAAATTTTTAAATGTTCTTATTCTTCCTCCCAGCCTATGTAGTATAAATATTTCACCCTTCTCCATTCCTCCTTCCTTCTACCCTCCACTACCAGTCCACATTATTTCTGTACGTAACCACTGAGTCTTAATCTTAGTCCCTTCTCACAAAACTTCAGACTTTATTCAAAGTGATGATGATAAAGCTTCTCAGGCAGGGGTCCTCAATATTTGCTTGGTGTGTGGACTGAAATGAATGACATACTTGGAATAAATGAAGCTGTATGCATACCAACAGCTTGATTGCCTCGTTTCCCAGTATTGAGGGAGGACGTCATTGCAAGACTCTTACAGAAAAAAAAAAAAAAAAAAAAAAAAAAAAAAAAAAGCAATCCATGGAAAGAATTTGGCTCTAGTTATAGTAAAAATAAATTTGGCTCTAGTCATAGTAAATATCAAGTTGTCATCAACAAGCTAATTGTCAGAAAAAACTGTTGCAAAGATTGATCAGAATGCATAGATGAAAGGGAGGCCAAGAAATATGAGGCTAGATAAAAGATGAAACAGGGATTTGGCCAAAGACTCACAGACTAGATCAGCCTTGCTATTTGGTCTGTAGTAGACCTCCTGGTCTTAACATCAAACAGACAGCACCTATTAAGTTCTTGATTTTAACTAAATAGGTACAAAGACAATGATATACACAAAATAGGTCACTACAAGTCTAGGATAAGGCTTGTATCCTTTAGTGGAATTATAAATTAATTTCGTTGGCCTGACATGGTGGCCCACGCCTATAATCCTAGCACTCTGGGAGCCGAGGTGGAAGAATGGCTTGAGGTCAGGAATTGAAGACCAATCTGCAAGGGTGAGACCCCGTCTCTACTAAAAATAGAAAAATTAGCCAGGCATCATGCTGTTTGCCAATAGTCCCACCTACTTGGGAGGTTGAGGCAGGAGGATTGTTTGAGCCCAAGAGATGGAGGTTGCAGTGAGCTATGATGATGCCACTGCACTCTACCCAGGATAACAGAGCATGACTCTGTCTCAAAAAAAAAAAAATTAATTAACTTCTATATCCTCATATTTTTGTATTTTCAAAATTTTATATAATAAAATATATTACTTTTATAGTTATTACTGCTGCTAGAAGAATAAAAGTAATAATAGAATATATCAATATGTAATATTATTAACAAATTCAAGAATTTTCTAAGCCTGGTGCCTAAAGAGAAACCTGGAGCCCTTTATTGGGAAATTATTAATAAAATAATGTCTTCTTTGGAAAGAGTTTTGAAATCTTTGCAATCTGTTATAGCAGTCCCCAGAGATAGGTTGAAATTCTACAATAATTGATACCCATTTAGTGAATAAGAACATCTAGATCCTTTTCTAGGCTCAATGTTAGAGGGAATAACATCTTTAAATAACCATGATTCTTCCTGGAATAAATCCCATATTTTTCACACTAAGTCCTATTCCTACTCTACAAGGTAGAGTCTCAGTGAGCCTCTAGCAGTATAAAGTTGCTAGAGCTACTTGCTCCTAGGATCCCCCAACGACAAGAGTAAAGTTCAGCCTTAAATAAAATTGGTTCTCACTTCTACAATAAGCATAATCTTCTTCCCCTTTCCAGGGCCAGATTACCTCCTGCAATCCATTGGCTCTCTAGAAAACCTATGCCTTCCAAGTAAGGTTGTGCAAGTTGTGTACAAAGGTAACCAGCCAAGGGGGAGTATGTGGGGCTAAAGTCCAACTCACAGACCCTTCACCAACCTTTGTGCCCTGACTTGAGGCTACAACATCCTGGAGGAAAGAATTCCTTTCATAATTCAACCACCTGGAAGAGTGCCTTTTTGTAATTCCTCCTTGGAAAAAGAATCTTTTATTAACTCACAAAAATGTGTACCATGTGCTAGTCGCAAACATGAGAGAAACCTATTTTGAAAGCCTCTTAGCTCTTCACTTTCAAGTATCTCCAAATCTGTGAATCTTTCAATTCACTATTTCAGTTGCTCAGATCTATATTCCATGCCCTTGGGTCTCTAGGTGGAGACAAGATTTGAAAAAATAATTCAGATTAAAATATGAATGGTTAAGATTGTAATGTGTTTGTCTTTCTAGGGATCACTTTTTCATTTTAACTGAGGACTCTGACTCAGTTTCAAAACACCTAGCGCCACAGGAAATTTCATTACTAGAATGACTGGTGAGGACGATGTTTTGCCCTTTAGCCTTACAATCCTTCTAAGGTAAAGAGTTGGTCCCTCCAAATGTTCTTTGTAACACAGCAATATACTTGACCCATTCTTTAAATTTGATCCAGGGCCTATGCATTCAAAAATTCCTAAATTGTGCAATACCATCATTTGAAGATACAAGAAATGAATGCGCAAATGTCTAACTATATAGAAAATGATTTTTACAAGATTTCAGTTCAAATCTTGAACACTTATAACCTGTATGGCTTTAGCCAAGTCACCTCATTTACTTAAACCATATAGGATTATTCTGAGGAATAAATTAGACATTTGTGGCAAACTCTAGCAAAATCGCAGAAAAACAGAAGGCACACAGATAGGATGTACGAAATAGGAAGCAGAAAAATTCATAGCTCCTATGGATCTGATACTACATATACTACTATCAATAACATAAATAACCAAAAGATGTGTTCATCAGATAGGATAATTTTAATAGAGTAAGTACAATGGCAGTAATTTTTAAATTCTGTTACTGAATTCATTTGTAGTACTATTATGATGAAAATCAAAGAATACGAACATAGGTATGTTTGAAGCATCAGCAACTATTGTAACAGGCTTACCATAAGAAAATGTTTCTTTAACATTAGGATTCCTTCTTGGCATCTTCCCTCATGGGACTTGTTCTTTCCCTGAATTACTCATTTTAATTGAGAATTATAAAACCACACAGGGGGTATCGTCATGCTGAGATCAAAATGACTGAAGTTTTCATAGACTTCTTTTTTTGTGTGGTAGGTTGATGATAGCATGCTACAGCTTAATTTAATAGATAAAACAGTTCTATTTCTTAACTACAGAAAGTAGATGAAATAGCATTTGCTTTTCACAGCCAAGGTCTAAATAATTTTATTTCTAATTTTCATCTTTCACTAAAATAGTCACAGAACCTTTCATCAATAAAGTATGCTATTTCTTAACATTATTGTCAGAGTCTGATTTTTTAAATTGCTTCTATTAAATCTGGGAAAACACACTCCCACTCATATTTTCTATGGATGTCTTTATATCCTAAAATTTTCCACGATCCCATTGCCAAATTATACTGTGAAAACCTCGTCCTGTAAACAAAACACACAAAGTTAATGAAATGTGTAAAGAGAAAGGTTAATGGTATAACAAGATCAGTTTATATCAAAATATTTAAACTCAGACTCAGAATTAACACCTACATATACAGAATACAAACATAAACAGTTATATCTTAAAACTAATCTGGTACACAACATGAGGTTGCCCAAAAATGAGATAGCAAGTAAAACATTTAAAAAATTTAAAAAATTACTAGGCATTAAGATCCTAGAATTTCAGACATTTTGAAGAACCACAAGTATGAGTTGTACAAACGATGTGGTTTCTACTTTTTCTTTTTCAAGATAAGGAATCTGAGGCCCACGAGTCTAAGTATCTTGTCCCAGATCAAAAAGGGGTGAGTGTCAGAGCCAGAAGACCCCTGGTTCCCTGATTTCTGTTTGAAGCTTTTTCCAGTACATTGTGAAGCTACTTTAGATCTGGATTCTACTTGAGGAAAGCAAATGAAAGGACATGTTGGTGGAAAGTCGAAGTTAAAGGACAGTGGACAGAAGCCTATCAGAAGGTAAAAAGGGGCAAATAAGCTACCACAAAAATCCTTCTCCCTCACGCAATCAGTGAACTTTGCTCAGACACCTTTCATTTCTTTTTTCTAGTCTTTGCATTTGTACATTTTTAAGAAACCTTCTCATGACTTTGGAAGAAGGCCCATTCACATTAATTTCCCATTTGCCAAATGGCCCATCTCCTTTAAAATCTTTTTGAAAATGTTACCTTTTGCTGGAAACCTACTACAATAACAAAAATGCCTGACATTTACTGAACAGTTGACCTGTGCTCCCAAGTGAAGACCACAGATTGATGGCCACCTGTCATAGCTACCCCTCCCTCACAAAGCTATATATGCACTGGCCTCTTGTGGCACTTAACTATTCTAAAGAGTGTGGAATTTGAAGTTACACAGTCTAAGGTCAAGTCCTGACTCTGTATTTTAATAGCCACACCTCACTGGGCAACTTACTCTTGATTTTAGTTTCCTCATCTATGAAATGGAGAGAGTAATACTAAAGACCTCATTGATCAAAGGAGTTAATTCCTATAAAACACTTAAAACCCTGCCTGGTACCCTGTAAACCACTGGTAAATTTAACTATTATCATTAATTCTTATTTAGCTCTTCAACAAAATTCCACGTCTAGACAGAAAGCTCACTGAAAACAGAAAACATGTTTGATTTGCCTTTGTATGTTTAGCACCTCGCATGATGCTTTACTTAAAAGAGATTTCAACTTGCAATGCAGTCCCTGTGGCAGAGATGCTGATCAAACATGTTTTCTCTTCCTGGGCACACAGCTAAATTACAGTTTCCAGCCCTTACATCAGGATGGAGCCATGTGACTAGTTCTCACCATTGAAATATGAGGTGAAGTGTCACCACTTCCACAATAAAGCAGTTAAGAATGGTATACACACCCTCTCCATGTTTTCTCCCTTCCCTCTGTATTGGCTGGATGGTAAATTCCATGCACTGAAAATGGTGGGTCCCCCATTGGCCTGGCTTTGTGAAGCAGAAACCCCTCTAATCATTGCAACCTGCACTGAACTATAAGATGAGAAAGAGGAAAATAGCCTTTGATGTGTTAAGCCACTTAAATTTTGCAGTTATTTGTTACAGCAATTAGCCTGCCCTGGTTAGTAAAGTCCACACCAACCAGGTTATGATATGTAAAGAAGAAAAAAGGAAACACTCATTGAGAAAGGGGTTTCTTGTTTTCAGTCTTTCTACCAGTACTTCTTTCAGACACTTTTTCTTCCCAGAATCACAGGTATAAAATATTTGAAACTCCTTAATATATTTTACATATTAAGTGTCCACAGATAATCTTGTTCGAGCAAAGGTTTTTAAAGGAGGTTTAAAATCCATTGCATTGTAAAAAAAATTGTTTATTTTCTTTATAATCATAGCATATTTTATTAACAGACATTGAATAAACATTAAGTAAACAATGCATCAAGCTAAGAAGTTAAAACACAATCTTTCTATATCTGGCTTATTTGAATATTAAAAAAGATAGCAGACTTTTTTAAAACATAAAAGACTTTATCTTGATATTTTATTATGTAAAAAGATACAAGAATTCTCAGTTGACAACCTAATGTCCTAGCACTCAAGGCTCCTTATGTTCTGGCCCCTATTTTATGTCAACCTTTAAGATAATATGGTATTGAGGTTAAGAACCCAAAGTCTAGCGTTTGATTTCTCAGATTTGAATTCTGGCTCTGCCACTAACTCTTTGCACAATCTTGAGCAAGTTATGTAGCCTCTCAAGCCTCAGTTTCCTCATATACAAAGATAGAAATAGCTCATAAAGTTTTTAAGAAGTTTAAATGGATTAAGAAATCTAATGTACTTAGAACAGCATCTGACACCGTATGATTTGTACTGTTAGCTATTGTGATTACCCAACATTTTCTAATCAAATTTTATATTATAGTTTAAAAAATTTTTTTTTATTTCAGCATATTATGGGGGCACAAATGTTTAGATTATATTATAATTTATGCTCAAGGGACCATGCTGGGCTTGTAGGAGAAATGGTGAAATATAAAACATATTTTTTGTGAAGAGAATTCATCATGTCAGGCAGAAAAGCCTTAAACCGGAAAAATATTAGTTTAAGTCAGTGCACGATATATGCTTAATTTAACCTAAATTTTAACAGCAAGACTAATAAAATGTTTTAAATATATTCCTTGGAAGCAAGCCTCATACCAAAACCCCTTTTCATAAAATGTTTATTAAGTTAGATTTTTTAACTACATATTTAGCATTTTACCTAAAGGGGAAAAAGAATTTTTATCTTCAGATGTTTAAAAATGTTCAGTATCAGATATTGTATTTCAGATAATAAAAGTAAATATCAATTAGCCATATCCTAAATGGAAAGCTTGCTAAAGCTTGTTAATCTTGCTAAGTGTACTTGTTACATATGCAAACAAGAAATAAACTATATAGTATTTTCCTCCAAAAAGATTATTTTTAATAGTAAGTTTTTAGAGCTCTCTTCACACTGAGATTAAATATGCAGAAGAAGAGCTTTCCCCATATTTTATTCCTGTAGAATATTTTAATAAAAGATTACTTCTGCTATGAACACTTTCATGTTTTTTAACTTCTCTTTCTCCTGATTTTACCTTACTACTTCTGGTTCTATCACCTTGAATCAGAGCCTTCTCTTGCTGTTTTTTCAACCTTTCAAATGCTTGTAGACAATGATGGAGGTAGGGAGAGCGCCAGCAAACACAGTTCCAAGACCTCTTTGCCCCACCAGCACGCAACTCATTTAACAGTATACAAATGATTTAACAGTAATCCCAGCTGAGTTCCCAGAGGAAATCATTTCCATTCCCACCACTGCTTGCAGATGGAGGTCATGTTTCCCTCTCTCCTTAGTCACTGCTCAGCCAAACTATTCTATTTACATAATTCTCCCAGTAGTGTTAGGTAAACTTTTTGAAATCAAAGCAGTTTATAGAGTTGCACATCCAGAAAGAGCTGTGGAATTGGAGAATGAAGAGCTTCTGGGCCAGGGCATGAGTGATGATTTTGTATTTGCCCTGTCCTAGATATTCTCCATTTCCTCTCCAGATCTGGATCCATCTTGTGTCCTTCCAGGCTGACTTGTATAACCTTGTTCTCTGACTTTCTATTATTTTCTGTTGGGCTCAGTGAAACAGAAGCACTGAGGATACCTGAGGGTTGTTAGAAATTGGAGTTGGGGTATATTTATTCCCCGGCTGTCTCCCTTCTATCTTTATTCCCTGGCTCTCTCTTAGCTTGTCGGAGAATTGTCTCTTATATCTACAGATACTCCCTTCAGATTTCGGCAACAGTTCCTTCTTCTTCCCTCTTTAGGATTTAAGTCATAAACATCTCTGCCACCATCGCTAGTTCCAGGGTGATTCACCATCCCTTGTTAGTTTCACTTCTCTATAAACAGTCCTTTCACTGAAGTCTCTTCATTTGTCCCTTGTGAGTGTGCTGTCATTTTCTCGCTGGGCCCCTGGCTAATGTTTCCCTAAAACGTATGACACTAATACCAGATAGCCTCCATTAGATAAAAACTGATGGGCACTCCAGGTGGTATCTACATAATCAAAGAAGAATGGTTTTCATTCTGAAAGCTCAGTAAAGTTTGCATTATTGGGAATCCAGAAATAAGTGCAAATTCAAGGCAAGATTGGTTAGAAAATAATTGATTAGAAGTCTTTATTAGTCAGGTCTTTCCAGGGAGACAGAACCAATAGGATACATAGAGAGAGAAAGAAAAATGAGACAGGATTTACTGAGGGAATTGGCTTCTATAATTATGGAGGCTTAGTAATCCCACTATAGGTGGCCTAAAAGCTGGAGAGTCAGGGAGGCTGGTAAGGTAACTCAGTACAAGCACAAAAGTCTCAGAACATGGAAATCCGAGAGTCTAACTCTCAGTCTGAAGGTCAAAGGCCTGAGAAACTGGGGTTTGGGGACACTGGTGTAAGTCCCAGAGTCCAAAGGCCAGAGAACCTGGAGTTCTGATGTACAAGGGCAGAAAAAGAAGAGTGTCCTAACTCTAGAAGAGAGAGAACAAATTCATCTTTCCTTTGCCTTTTTGTCCTATCCGGGCCCTCTGCTGGTTGGGTGGTGCCCGCCCACAAGGATAGAAGATCTTCTCCACTCAGTCTACTGACTCATATACCAGTATCCTTTGAAAACACCTTCACAGACACACCCAGAAATAATGCTTTACCAGCTCTCCAGGTAACTTTTAATCCAGTCAACTTGTCACATAAAATTAACCATCACAAAGTCTATTAACTTCAAAGCTCCTCAGAGAATTTATCTTCTATCATGGGCTGAGATTCTTAGACATTCCTCTCAAATGTCGGCAAATACCACAATTTGACAGGACCAGCACATGGCACCGTGGAGTGACAATGGCCTGGGACCCAGCAAGCCTGGTTCCAGCAACAACTCTTTCACTAATAAGTTGTATGATCTTGGGCAAGTCATTTAGTCTTTTGGACTTCAGCTTTTTTTCGGTCTTCAATAGGGCAAAGCTATAATTCATGGCTTTCCAGTTCTCGCCATATCTCAATGTAGTCACAGTCCTTCTTCTCAACAGTAAAATCTGCTGGTGAAGTACCAGCCTGATCATATCTGCCAAATTCTGAAGTCTATCTTTTCATGTAGCTCATAAACCATCCTACATCGTCTTGTGAGGTCTTGTGAGGTCTTCAAGGGTAGGGCATTAAGTCAATGAGGGAACAGGGGGCCTGCCTTGCAAAATGAGCACTGTTTTCTGCTCAGTTTTATGCTGGCAATGATTATGCTTTACCTCTGGCCCCTCAAAACACCATGCCTGATGAGATGGTGTTTGTGAACAGAGAGTCATGTGTCAATCAGGAATCTTTCCTGGCCTGGTAAGCATGGACTAACACTAAAGTAGCATCATCTCATGCCTGCTCTCTGGATGAATGACCTTAGTATCTGATCTAATCACACTCAGTTCCTTTCCTAATAAACTAAGGCTTTTCATAACTCTGTGATATTTTACTGTTCTCTTCTCTCTGCCCAAAATGCCCATATTCAAGTTGGCAAATTCCTCCTTTACATTTAAGCCCCATTCAAGTATCACTTTCTCTATAAAACATGTTCCTGCACCCCCACTTTCTTCTCTGCTCTCCTATAGCACTGTCCTCCTCTATTCCTCCTACCTGTCTTAGCTTCTGATCACACACTGCATTGTGCTTATCCATTACTTATAGCAACCCTCCCACCAGTCCAAATGAACCAGCAGCTCTTCTGTCTCACCTTGAGTCCCCAGAGCAGAGTCTAGCATAAAAATCTGCACTATAAATGCTAAAGATATTCATAAATAAATGTAATAAATGAAATATGTTTCCAAAGATAGAACTCCAAAGTGAACTGGCTTTGGCTTTTTTTAAAATCAGTGACTCTGCCTTAGAATCCACCTTCAAAGCAGGAACAGGGGCAACAACAGCAATAAAGCAAGAAACTACACATGGTAAAATGACCTAAAATGCTCAGTGGCAGAAGAGAGCTATAATAGCTTTGAAACAAAGCTTTCCTGTATGTAGACATAGAGATAGGAATAAGAAAACAATAAGAGGAAACAGATTAAATGCATTAAGGAAAATCTTATTTGGTTGTGGTGCTGGTGGTGCTGGTGGTTGCTGCTGTTATTGTTTTCTCAAAGCTTCCTACAAGTTGAACATAATGGACAGAGCTGGAGTGGAAAAGGAGTCTGCAGACAGCTGTCACTAGCTCTGCTAATTTTTTACAAGACCTAGGGTATATTGTTACAACCATTCTAGTGCAAAATACTCAAGAAGTCAACAATTTTTTTTATTGTGGACTTACATGTTCTTAGATCTAGGGGTAAAAATATTATTAAGACACAGTCACTGTTTTTGTCTTTGAGGAACACATAGTTTAGCTTGGGAAACATAAACAATTTACTATAATTCAACATGATAAATGCTATAAGAGAGGTATAGAGAGCTAGAGACAGGTGAAGAAATGGTTAATTCTCAGTAATGACACCACTGGTCATGAAAATTTTCAGGGGAAGGTGAGTTTAGAGCTGGGCATGGAAGAATACATACACATTTGCAGGAAGAGAAGGAAACAAGAGAAAGATCTGTCAGGAAGAGAACAAAGCAATATAGGGAAATATAAAAGCACACTGTAAGATTTAAGAAGAGAGATGAGGTTTAGAAAAGTGAGGTTGGAATGATGTTGGTAAACTCTTTGAGCTATGCAGGAATCATTGACAAAGGTTTTCCCTATACGAGGCATTTTTGTGTTCAAATAGGCAAAACACTCTGCCATACCTTAGAAAAAAAGCACAAAGTAAATGATTTTATTTTCTTATTTCTGTTTTACTTGTGGTTCCTTCTTGAAAAACAGATTTTTTCCAGCTTTGCACTCTTTAGTCTTTGCACTCCCCATCCTCTTTGTCAATGCATCCTCTTACCACACTTCAATTCACTGCCTTACCTCTTTATCTATTGACTATATAAATGCAATTTTTAAAATGAAATAAATTATAATTATGTATGAGTCCTCTACTACCCTAGTGACACTGCTTTATATTTTGTGGGGATAAATCCAAACCATTTTAGTGATAATTTATTAGCTTGTGAGGTTTTCAAGGGTAGGGAATCAAGTGCTTAGTTTAATAATGAACCTCCTAGGGAAATTCTAAAACCTAAGCTTAGAATTTTTTATGTGGCTGAATATTCTTTGCTAAAGTCAAAAAGAATTTTAGAGTTGGCTTGTTTAAATATTAAATATTTTCAATAAAGAATATGCTAACTTTGTTAAGAATTTCAGAATGAAATTTGTAGTTGTATTTTAAAGTTTTTAAAAATTTTTTCTTCCATTCTGTTCAATAAATTTCCTTTCATTTCTTTTGTTTTATTGCTGTTTTTGTCATTATGTATTTGCAAAAGGGCAGAATAACATTGTATCTCGACTAGTGCCACTTTTCTAACTTTCTAACTATATATAATCACCATAAAATATGGGAGATACTGCTTGGTAATCGTGCATGTGTGTATGTGTGTGTGCTTTTGGGGAATATTTTAAGACCATGAGATGAAACTAAGCTTATACTCTGTTCAAATCTTTGCTTTGTATTTCATTTTAATGTATTACTGCATTACTTGAAGAAGCAAACTAAAAATTGTCAGAGTATTGTCAGGGGCAATGCTTGCAAAAACCAATCTAGTTTCACCACCCCTATTAGCTTTTCCACTTTCCATGAAAAAATTATTTCTGTCAATATTTTAATTTCAACTAGACAAGGTGGAAGGAGTGAGTGACATCTAAGCAGATGGTTGTCAGAAAACTGATGACTGCATACAGTGGTGTGATTAGGAATTAGGGAATAAATATATGCAGCTAGCTGTAAATACCTAATATCTATATATATCCTCCTCAAGGAATTCAGTCTTACAGATTACATTATGATTAATAAAATACAAATATTTTGTAGTATATTTTAATAAATTTCTAAACTATTACCTCAGTATCGGTTATGCCTCTAAGACCAATAAAAACATTAGCTTAGGTGGACATAAATATGACCTTAAAAATCATTATTCATCTTCCTTATTAACTTTCTAAACACCTTGAAAGATGTGTGTCAGCTACTTAAATAAAAATAATTATAATTAGAATCATACAAATTATTTGCCTGTGGTTGTTAGGGTCAGAGAGGATCACCCCAAATCAGTACTCTATACCATGTTGCATCTTCAAATCAATATACAATTTTGCCCTTTTTGAATAGCTTGGTTTTGGGGGTCAAAGCTTGATGTGGGCAAGCAATGTCTATGCAGAAGTTTTCAAACTTTTTGACCAGGACCCATCTTATGGATTGAACTAGGTATCCCTAAAAAGATATTGAAGTCCTAACTCCCAGTGTCTGTAGATGTGGCCTTATTTGGAAATAGGGTCTTTGCAGATGATCAAGTTAAATTGAGGTCATTAGGGTGGGCTTTAATCTGATATAATTGTATTCTTATAAATAGGAAAAATTTGAACACAGAGAGAGACATGCAGGCAGGGAGAATGCCGGGAGAATATGAAGACAGATATGGGGATGAGGCATCTATAAACCAAGGAATGCCAGATTGCCAGCAAACCAACAGGAAGTAAGAGAGAGGCATGAAATAGACTATCCCTCACAGCCTTCAGAAGGACCGGAGCCTGCCAACACCTTGATCTCTGACTTCTAGCCTCCAGAGCTGTTCAATAATACATTTCTGATGCTTAAGCCATCCAGTTTTTGATACTTTGTTATGGCAGCCCTAGCAAACTAATATAATACAAGCTATAATCAGAAATGCATTGTAATCCACAAAATTCACACACATACAAAATACAGGTTTCATAAAACAATATTTGCCATTACTATACGTGATATACTCTGACATTTTCTATTCTACATAGTTTTAAAATTTTGTTAGTCACAACTCATAATATTTATTTTTAAGAGCTCATGACCCACAATTTGCAAAATATTGGCCTAATAGGAAAACAATATTTAACTTCCACAATGGGTCTCTTTTATTTGCTGTGACCAAAAAAATACCGAGATGAGATAAAGTTTTAAAAGAATTCAATATGCACCACTAATGAAAAACAACATCAAATCAACAAAACATTCACCTGACAAAAATTATTTACTGGAGTTCTTTAAAATCAGCACTAAAAACTCTAGACCTAGGATTGACGAGCAGGATTCTAAGTCATCCTCAAGTTGTATATTATTCGGACCTCAGCAGCTGAAGTCAAAACAATACTTCTTACCCCAATCTTTTTGGCTGCAGTTTACCTTGAATGGTGTTGAGCAGGTTTAAGTAGGTGAATATCTGTGAACAATAGTTAAATCACTAATCAAACTTTAATAATCTCTAGATCAGAGGTGATCTTACTTTTTAGCTCACAACTGAAGAGGTGAGGTCTCATTGGAACCTCCATTTCTGAATTTCCAGTCCTCTACGTCCTTCTGTCTTTCTTTTTCCTCTCTCAATCCTTTTTGTTTTTTCTATTCTTCACAGGTTCTCTTCTCTCCCACTCTGGCCAAGTGTTTTATTCATCCCTCATTCTCAGTGTACCCAGCTCTTCTGAGTCGGCTACCTTCCCTGTTCTTGACAATGTTTTTTCGTCTTTCCTTCTTCATGTGTCTTTGGGTTTTCTTTTGGTTTATTCTTCTCTCCTTTAACTCATATTAACATAGAATTAAGTTTTTTAGGGTTGTATGTAATTAGCTAAAATTAATAGCTTCTATTTTAATTATAACAAGCAGATTTATTGAATATCTTGATTCTCCTCTAATACATTTTTAAAATATAAATTGTTGCATTTTATAATGTAGTCTTTAATTTAACCCCCTGCCATGGTCAGATGTGGGGGATAAAGATTCTCACATCTCCTTTAAACAGTAGCCCCATCCCTGCTTCAGTGGTTTTAAAGTGCTGCTTTATATATTTTGTGGCAAGTAAAAGGAGTTTCAGGGAACTTTAAAGCAATTAGAATTGATGTTGATTAAAACCAATCAAAAATAGAAGATGAACATCCTTGATATTTTAGTTAAAGCCCCCCAAAATTGAATTTGATTTCCAAAATGTGATTTCCCACACATTTTAGAAACAGATGCATAAAACTTGAACTGTCTTTAGATATAAAGATTTGTTTTTTTAATTTTTTTATTTTAGCATATTACAGAGGTACAAATGTGTAGGTTACATAGATTGCCTTTGCCCCACCTGAGTCAGAGCTTTAAGCATGTCCATCCCCCAGACAGTGCATGCCACACCCATTAGGTGTGAATATACCCATCCCCTCCTCTTCCTTCCCACCTGCCCGACATCCGATAAATGTTATTATTATATGTGCACATAAGCGTTGATCAGTTAATACTAATTTGATGGTGAGTACATGTGGTGCTTGTTTTTCCATTCTTGTGATACTTTACTTAGTAGAATGGATTTGTTATAGAGAATACTTTAATGGCAGTTATAAAATATATGGTCATAACAGCTAAGGTAACTAAATTTTTATCAAGCAAAATTGTTCACTATGTTTCTTTCGCATCTCTGAGAACAATTCACCTGTCTATAGTCTTCATTTTTATTTTCCCTAAACCTGGCACTCTCATATTGCCTTCCCCAAACCCCAAAAACCCCAAAATTCACCAAGGCCTGTTCTGCTACTGTTAAATTCCCCTCTTTTCTAAAATTCCAATTAAAATGACCACTCTCTGAAGACTCAGAAAACAATCCATAAAGAGGAGTTTGGAACGTTATTCAGATTTAAGATATTTCCATAAGGTATAAATCTGGGACATGTGCAACACTATAACTTACCCTTCAAAGGAATCTCACATAAGAGAAATTTAGTTAAAAATACTCTTGAGCAGAATTCTAACATCCTTGCCACAACAAACCCTCTACATCCCACCACAATTCATCAGTGAGCAAAATAGAGAAAGTCAGTTATGCTATTATTTCTCACACTGTGGTTTATACATATTTTTGTATTCTTAAGACTTTTGAAAAAATTAACATTTTTCTCTAAACAAGTAGGAGAGGGATTGTGGCAGGTTGAATTGTTTGCCCACTTCTTCACCACTCACAGTTTTCACATTTTTAACCATGTAAATTTCCAGTTTCTCCCACCAAAGACAATATAATATACTCCCCATACTCTTAATTTTTGAATAAGCTATATGACCAACTTTAGCTATGGGATGTTAGCAGAGGCAATGCAAGAAGGCACATAGAATGTGTTTGTGTGGTTAGGCATACCCCCTTTGTGTTTCTGCCATCACCATAAGGAGACCTTCCCCTGGGTGGCTGCTGCTCCAGAATGGGCTGCAGTAGGGGCCCAAGATTGGCCAGCCATGGAGCAGACCTGGGCTAGGTAGACATAGCTGGAAGCCTTCCAGCCCAGCCCAGCCTAGTTCAGCCAATCTCTGATCAATCTGCAGACATGTGAGCAAGCCCAGCTGAAATCAGAACTATTCTAGCCAACCTGAATATGTGTGAAAAATAAATGCTTATTATTATTATTTGCCACTGATGTTTTATATTTTTATGTATTATGCAACAATAATGGGCATATTCTGTACAGGAGTAAAAGCAATTTAAGAGTTGTAAAGACCTAGTTGTAATAAGGAAGTGGTAATGGTATTAATTTATATTAGATACTAAAAAGTCAAATATATGTGTTTTAATTTCTAAGTAACTACTCAAATATTAGTAAAATAATAAAAAACTAACAAGTGAATGGACTGGGGATGGAATAACACAATGCATGATTTTTTTAAAAAATGAGGAAAAAAGGAATAAGAACAGATGGGCCAAATAGAAGATGGTAGATATAAACTCAAATATAACAGCAATTAACTTAAATATAAACAAACTAAATACTCTAGTCAAAAAACTAATATTGTCTGACTGAACTAAAAAAATGAAACTCATATTTGGAATATTTACTAAAGACTAAACTTTAGTTAGGACATAGAAAAGTTAGAGATGAAAGGATGAGAAAAAGATTTATCATATTCACACTGACTGAAAGCAAGGTGTTGATAATATACTAATATTATATAGAATAAATTTTAAGATAAGAAATATTAGGAATAAAGAGAAATATTAATATTTAGTAAAGATAAAGGCACCAATCCACCAGGACAATATAACTATTCTAAATTTGTATGCATCCAATGACACATCTTCAAAATTTATAAAGCAAAGATTGGCTGAACTAAAACAGCCAAAAAGAAAAATCCACATTCATCATGGAATATAAACACATTTAAATTCATAAAATAAGCATACAAAAATTCACTAAGAATATAGAATACTCTGAAGAAGATTGAAAACTTTGACTTAACTGACATATATAGAACACTGAACCCAAAAAAGATAGAATATGTATTCTTTTTAGGTTTTAAAAAATTATCCTCTGCTGAGGTATTGAGCAAGTCTCAAAAAATGCCAAAGAACTAAACCATTAGAATATATTCTCTAAGAACAGTGATTTTAAGCTAGAATCATTTAGATAAATAGAAAGTCTTCAACTGCTTAAAAATTATGCAAAATAATTCTAATATATTATTTGTATGCCAAAAAGAAACACAATGGAAATTCAAAATAATTTCAAATAACGCATGACATTATGATATAATAAGCAAGTAAAATATTGCTAAAGCTCATTTTGTAAGGAAATGGATAGCCTTGAATACATAAATGAGAAAAGAAGAATGGCTAAAAAACAATGATTTAAGTACTTATCTCAAGAAGTTAAAAAAATCAGACCAAAGAAAGTAGAAAAAATGAATTAACAAAACAATAATCTTAATAAAATAGAATATATATAGTGAAAATCAAAAAAGTAAAAATTTATTCTCTAAAAAATAAATAAAATTAGTAAAATCCTAGCAAGAACAAAGAAGGCACAAAATACTAAGAATGAAAAAGGAGACATCATTATAGATCCTATAGAGTGGCAGTAATGTTTCTTCAAAATTTTAAAATTTATTGGCATAAATTTATTTATGATATCTTTAAAATCTGGTATTTTTATGTTTTTAATGTCTGTAGGATTTATAATGTGAGAGTATAAATTTTGGAAAATCGTTTAGCAGTATCTACTTATGTTGAGCATATACCTAAACTATAACCCAGAAATTCCACTCCTGAGTTTATATCCAACATAAAGGCATATTTATGAGCACCAAATGCATGCACAAGAATGTTTACAACAACTTTATTCATAATAACCCAAAACTGAAACTACCCCAAAGGTCCAACACCTTTAGAATGGTAAATTCTAAAAAGTTTAGAATGGATAAATGATTTGTGATATTTTCATGCAATGAGAATGAACATATACTGATACACTTAGCAATCTGGATCATTTTTATAAACATAAGTCAGACACAAATGCCAGTCATTGAAATGCCATTCATAGAAAATTCCAAAACAGATTAATTAATGGTGGTAGATGTCAGGATGGTGGTTATCATCAAGAGATAAGTGACCAAGGAAGCAGGAAGGATCTCGCTTATGTGCTATGTCTTGATCTAGGTGGTTGTTTACAGAGCTGTGTTTACTTTATGAAAATCCAAAAATGATTCACTGTTAAGCACATATGTTATAATTCACCTAAAAATTGTAAATAGAAACCTATATATTATTGATATTTGAGAAGCACTAAAGCATAAATTAAGAAACCACCCCTCTTCACTTCTACCCACACACATTTGCCAATCACACTAAATATAACAGCAGCGTTTAATATTTGTGGTGGTTTCTATGTGTTGGGATAAATGCATTCCATGAATTAGCACATTAAATTTCTCAAACTATCCTATGAATAAATAGTATCGTTATATTCACATTTTACAGATAATCAAACTGAGCTTTAAAGCAGCTACATAATTTGCTCAAGGTTACAAAGCTTAAAATATATCAACACACTTCTACCTCTGTACCCAATGTTCAATCTCATGATCCTAACAGACTCATTCACAATGAGAGCAGCTGGGCTGGAGTATTTAGTTCAAGGAGTGAAACGTTATGGAAGATGAGAGTTCCTGATCCTAAAAAGAGATGGGAAATGAGTAAATATTCCTTTTGTTCTAATTGCATCTAGAGTCTAGATATACAAATGACATGTTTAATGTGTTGACTATGAGATCAGAGAAAAATAGACATTACAATCAAGTTGGGTTTTTCCATTCACTTGCCTTCTGAGTTTTCCATGTGGCTGAACACTAGAGGAACAACTGGCTCCTCTAAATAACTAAATCATGTCTAAGATACACATCAGTTCTAACACTCTATGGTTCTTCAATTCTCAAAAATGGTGTGTGAGAGTTGCTGTAACATTTTCCTAAGCAAGAGAACCACAAAGAACTACTATGAAAATGTTGAATTCAGTATTTTCTGAAGCTCCCTTGTGGTAAAGAATTGATGCTCTCTGAATGGCAAAATAGTTTCAAGGCTGAGTTTCTTATGCTGCCTCAACCTCAAGATTCAAGGGTGGGCACATGCTGATTCATAGACATCTTTGCTAAGGATTTTGTAACAGTAGTATAGACCTAGAATACATTCATAAGGCAATATCATGAAATAAGACTGATTAAAAAGGGATTGTCATTTCTTCAATAGAGTAGTAAGTCCTTAATATCACAAGGGATGCCGTCATCCCTGAAATATCATCTCATTGCAGGCAAAAATCTAATTTCCTTCTATTTTCAAATTATAGACCCTGATGAAATAAAATGAGCAAATAAGTACAAGACAGGGAATTTAATTTACTTAGAATAAAAGAGAATTAAAATAATCTCAACAATTTTAGTCTACAAAAGTTCTCTAACAGTGTGAAAATAGTTTGTCAAGAAAGAGAATATTATTTAGAACCAGTTCACATTTGACACCATTCTGGTAGCTCTTGTAAAAAAAAAAATTTCTTTGGAAAAAAGATTGGATTAAAGAAGAACACAGATTGAAATGATTAGGAGTTAGCACAATCACTTCAAAGGCAGAAAATAAAATGGAAGCGTGGTGCCCAATCTTGACAAAATATAAGAGAATCTAGGATTACTTTTTGGCATTTTCAAATTCTTACTATGATGGTGACTACGGTGCTTGATATTTTAAATTGGCAGATAATTTTAAGTTCTTAAAAGTAGATCATGCTAATGCTGCTGCTGTTTATTTCATAGAACTAAAATCCAAACCAAAACAGGTGTAGAATTCACCTTGTTAAAACTGAAGCTGAAGTTATGATATATAAAGAAGTTGCAGGGTTTTTTTTAGAAGAAAGCATCAGACATTAAAACATGTTCCCAATAAGAAGTAAAGCCCCACATCCAAACATGGTGTTGAGAAGGAAAAGAAGTAATTCTATGAAGCCGCTGAATGATTCACATATATTACTGTACTGTTATGATATTATAACTAGATATTAAAACTTATTTGTTAGATGAACAAAATTAATTTTGAGAAACAGAAGAGCTTTTCAGATTCTTTATAAGCAATACCTACCTAATCAGACTGACCAGAGGGTTAAATGAGATAATCCATGTAAAGTGTTTGGTACCTTGCAAGCCACATAGTAAGCACTAAATAAACTTCAAGTTCATTATTAGGGTCTTATTAGTTTCCTCATAACAAAGACTTAAGAGCACACAAGCAAAACATACATAACAGTGTATATTTTATATTTCATTGCCTTTAGAATACTAATGCAATTTCATTGTGGAAATAATTCATGTTTCTATTTGATAGAATTAAATAAACTAAGGCAAAATTCAGACTCTATGGAGCTACATTTTTAAAGATCATGTTTTAAAATTGTTGAAGGAACATATTTATGAACAACCTACTATGTGAGGTACTTTCTGTCAGGTGTCGCTTTAGCAACTCAAAACTCAGAATAGGAAAGTCATTGCTGTTTGAAATGTTACTTAACTCTGAGAATTTTTTTGAGGTCCTCAAGAAAACATGTTCCTTCAATATTTTTTCCAACCACCACTACCACCTCTTATGGTGGCTGAATTTAGGAAGGAAATTCTCATTTTAAATACAGTGTTTTTATAGCAACTTATCAAACAGTGTCCTTTAGCTGTTGTTCTGTGACAGCCACTCTATTAAAATCCTGATGTAAACAAGCGGAGAAGGTGAACTAGAAGAGCAGGTATTTGCACGGCATTACTGTCAGGTAAAATTTTAAAGATAGGTTTTATGAACCCATTATTTGCAGTCAAGGCTTTTGACTACAGCATCTGAAATCATTTAAGGAGACAAAATGTTTTGTCAAAACATACTGCTGGGAGTCAGTGTGTAGCTTCTTTTTATGTAATTCAATTTAGTTCTGTTGTTTGCATGAAAGAGAAATTCTAGCTGGGCAGCCACAGCAAGCCAGTAAAAAGTGACAATATGGTAAGTATCAGAGGCAATTAAAATTAAATGCTTTTTGTCTTCATTTTATTTCTTAATAAATGGGTAATTGCATTGTGGTATACCTGGTGACAGACTAAATTAAGAAGATATTGGGCATCTTTGCTAGCTTCTGTCCGTCAAATTCAAAGTTATTTTTTTAATTCTACATCAAGTGGGTAGGAATCCTTAAGCAAGTCTTCTTTCCAAAATACATGTCTGAGAAATGAGGTCACCATGATCTCAGGTGCAGCTGTTTTGACAAAGGTGGGGAACTAGTTTAGAAACCGCAAAGGACGGGTTGAAATAAAGAGGCAGTTCTCTAAATCTTTAGATATGTATAGAGCTGAGCCGTACAGAGCTGGCACTGGTGGTAGGGTTAAATGTCACCAATATAAATCAGCCGGTAAAGAACCCAGAGTTTACAATGACAAACTCCTCTGCCTAGCAGAGTATCAGGTTTTAAGAATAGATAAGATCTTATGAATGGAAAGAAGTGTGAGGAAATGACCAATTTATTAAATAAGTCATAGAAGGCTTTACCAAATACCTATTATATGCCAAGCACTTTATTAGGAGCTGAGAATAAATGCAAAATTAAATGTGAGATCCCTGCCCTCAAGCAATGTATAGTCCGGGGAGAGAGAGGAAGAGAGAAAGAGGCTTATAAATAGTTATAAGAGAAGGGCATGCTGTTAGAGTAACAGCATACAAAGTTTGCAGTGGGAGCCCATAAGTTTCTAGGTCTGTCTTAGAAGGTTTTTAGGAGTGATTTTTGGGAGGTGAGAACATGCTTACCATACTGTATCACAGGTGTAAAAGACAATGCTTGCTTGCAAAGGTTCCAAGAAGAAGACACATGAAAGAGTATGGAATGTTAAAAAGAAAAAATAAGTAGCACAGGAAGAGGTTTGGGGGGAGCTAAAAGTAATTTGGGCTGGGGATTTATTATGGATAATTCAGGAGGTTGTAGCAGAGGCCAGATCATGCTGAAGAGTTTGGATTTCCTACATAATGTGGAGCCGTTGATTAAAGCAGAGGAGAAAAACCAGATTTGTATATTGGGAACATTACTCTAGCAATAATATAAAGTATTAATTAAGGCAGAATATGATCCAATGCAGGAAAACCAGCTATAAACTACTGTAATTAGGAGAGGAAAACCTAGACTAAGAAAGTAGTGAGTAGGGAGAGTCGGGTAGAGCAAAGGGCACATGAAGGAGAGACATTTAGAACACAGAATTGACAGCACTGGTGAAAGGTGATGTGAAAGAGTTTCATTGGTAGTGATTGCTAAGTTTGGAGCTTGAGCGACTCAGTAGATGGTGCCATCCTTTATTAAAATTGTATGAAGAATAGTAATAACTAGTATGGAGAGCTTAGTCATCCATTAACTCACTCAATTTTCATAATATTTAAGTAACATAGGCACAACTGCTATTTGTTTAAGTGTGGAGAAAAAGAGGCTTAGAGTGGTTGAGTAACCTGCCAAAAAAGTCTGTCAGGTAGTACGATAGAACCTGTATTAAAACACAGAAATGCTTCACTAAAAAGTAAATGATTTTAGGTATTATTATATATCTAAGAAAATGAGCAGGAGTTATTTTTGATACACTGAATTTGAGATATCTGTTGAGATATTTTGCAAGCAGGTGAATAGAAAAGTCTGGAGTTCTCAGCAGAAGACTGGTAATTGAAGGCAAAAGTATACATACAGTACAAAGAGAAAAGAATCAAAAGCAGAGGCCAATATTGCATATTTAAATGCAGGCAGAAGCTGATGAGCATCTAATGTCTGAGAGATAAAAAAAAGAACCAGAAGACAGTGGATTCCAGCAGCCAATTCTATATTTTCCTGTGCTCACACCATTTCCATGTTTCTCCGTCCTACCAGTTGTGCAAGACTTAAGTCAAATGCTATCTCCTCCAAGAAGCCTTCTTTGGTATTTGTATTCAAAATTAATCTTTCTCCTGAACTCTTTACCCCTTATTGTGTGTTTCTTATAATCTTCTACCACTTTCTCTTCTTGTACTACATTAATATGTATGCATATTATTTCTATTCAACCCATAGTTTTATTGAAGGCAGAGTCAAGCTTTTTCAGCTTTTATCTTCCCATAATACATATAGAGGATCAATGGTAATTAGTTGAGTATATGGATTAATGGACAGTCTTGTCAAAATGTTAATGAAAATTTGGGCATCAAGGAAACTATTAGAAAACAAAATAGCCAACACTAAGTCAGTTCCATGTAATAAAACTATAATGTCTATGCAACAAAAGACAATGGAAACCTTCTATTACAGTATTTTAGACAGGACATCATTGAACCAGAGAAGGTCTACAGGAGGAAAATTAAAATTATAAGAGTGCTGGAATGGCCAAAGTATAATAGCAGACTGAAAAAAACAATCAAAGTCTGAAAGGAGAAATGCTTAAAGCCTTTGTCACCCGAGTGATGTGGGGAGCAGAGGCAATAGAGTGGCTGATAATAACTTAGGATTTTGAATCAGAAAAATCTTAGTTTAAATTTCAACTTTGCCATTTGCTACCTTTGTGACTTTGGTCAAGTTATTTAACTCCCTGAAGGTTTCCTGCTCTGCAAAATGGGGATGAAAATGTGTAACTCATAGAGATGTGGTAAAGATTAAATTGGGTAATATATGCCAAATACTTAACATAATGCCTGACTCATTCAGCAAACCTAGTCACATGGTGGTTTTTGCAACTGCTGCTGTTGTTAATAAATTTTTAATGAAAAAACCATCAGAACAAATACAAGAATTTTCTTCTTTATCCATCAGATAATGGACTTCTACAATTCATTATCACTAAGATGTGGTATTAAACACAGGAAATAGAAAAGGATTTTAGAAAAGATATGCTAGACATAATAATCCAGAGAACTTAGTGTTATCTCCTCCCTGGAATACTGGACTATTCCAGCTAATACTAACTTAACCCTGGAATCCTAAACTATTATGGCATGAGTTTCATTCTTTCTAACAAATAATTTTATGCAAGTACTATGTTACTTGACTAATTGTAATTTTTAAAAATGGATGTAAATAAATAAATAAAGGGGCAAGAGACAAATCTCTCATGCATGAGAATTACAAATAATTTATATAGATGCTCTGCACTTCGGAGGTGGACCATGCCTCCCCACTCCTTAAGTGCAGGCTGTGCATAGTGACTTTCTCCCAAAAAGTATAGTATGAAAAGGGAAGAGAAAAACTTCACAATGGAGAAATGTGGCAAACACTACCTTGGCCAAGTGATCTAGGTTAACATCAGCACTGATAAGTCATATTTACAATATGTATCCTCCATATGATAAGAATGGCACTTTGCCTCTGTGGTCTTCCTCCCCAAAACTCAAAGACCCAGGCTAATCATGAGAAAAACATCACGAAAATCCCAACTGAGGGCCATGCTACAAAATACCTGCCCAGTAAACCTCGAAACTGTCAGGGTCATTAAAAATAAGGAATGTCTGGGAAACTGTCATAACCAAGTGGAGCCTAAGAAGACATGATGACTAAATGTAACGTTTTATCCCGGACGAGATCCTAGAACAGAAAAAGCACATTAGAAATAACTGAGAAAATCTGAATAAAGTATGGACTTTAGTTAATAATAGTGGATCATATTGGTTCATTAATTGTGACAAATGTACCATACTAATGTAGAATGTCAATAATATGAAAAACTCACTGTGGGGTATATGAGAACTCTCTGTGTTATTCCACAGTCATTCTGTATATGTTTAACTGTCCTAAAATTAAAAGTTTATTTTTAAAAACTAAGTAAATTTGTATAAGGCATGGACTGCAGTTAATAATAATGTATAAATATTGGTTTATTAAAATGCAACAAATGTACCATACTACTATAAGATGTTATTGACATGGGAAACTGGGGGTAAGGTGTATGGGAACTCTTTGTACTATTTTTGCAGTTTTCCTACAAATTTAAAGCTGCTCTAAAATATACTTTATTTTTAAAAATATGAGTGTAAGAAAAGCATTTTATTTGAAATGTTTTTTTCTTTTCATTTTTCTCCATTGTTATTTTAAAAGATATATCCTACTTGGGGATTTCAGATTGTATGGCTTCATTATATCACTACATTTTTTTGACAGGTGGAGAAAATAAAAAAAAATTAAATGATTCACAGGCATATTCAATGGAATATTTTTGTTTCCTGTTGTATAAAACTATAAAACTCTACAGGTGGGGGGCGGAGCAAGATGGCGGACGAGAAACACCACCAGTTAGAGCGTCTCT
>VBSM01001562.1:11557408-11571560 GCA_008086735.1 Cheirogaleus medius
CTTTTACATGTCTGTGCCCCCTTAATATTTTGAAATAATAAAAGAAACCTTAGCCTTCTGCTCCTTAAAAAAAAAAAACTCTACAGGTAATTCAAGTAGATCACCACAACTGATTTGAAATAGAAACATCAGACATAAAGGAGATAGTCTTTCTACATAATTATAGGAAGGTCATTTACTCTCTCATAATTTCTAGGTTCAACAAGACTGTCTATGTCATATATCACAACATTGAGATGGGTGAGCAATGATTTCAGTTTAAGATGCCATGAACTTCAGCAATACCAAAGAAGTCACTTATCATTTTCCTCTCTTCCTCCACTTGTGTGTTTACTACTGTACTTTGTAAATGGTTTAGCCTTGACATGAGAATCCAGAGGAGGATTTTTTTATGGCATTGTTTTTTTTTTTTAAGCATAGAAGAACACGAAGCATGTATATCTCATGTGGACAAGAATTCCATTTCTTCACATCACAAGCTGCCAATATAACCTTGGCATTGAAATTTGTCAGACTATAGTCTTTGTGAGCTCTATATCCCAGTGTACTTATTTCCTAAAAGAATGTGGAAAAAAAAAGAGAAAAAATGGTACCAAAGAAAAAAATTATTACTAAGACAACTATAGATAACAACATCAGTTTGTGAAATTTGAAAAAATTTGAAAAAAATAATTTTAAATGAAATGTTATTTTCTCCATTTTACTCAGTGCTCCAAATGTCCACAAAATCAAATCTTCTGGATAAATCTGGTTTCAATACTTCTATGGCAACATGGCAAGATGATTTTAGTGTAGATGCTCCTAACTTTATCTCTTTTCTCCCAAAATCATCTTGTATGGCATCTTTTTCAGTTCAATAATTAATTCTCAAGGAAAGGTACTAGATAGAGAAAAAGATGGTAGAGAAATAGATAAACAATATATAATACATATATTTTATATACCTAGTACATAGTAAATGAGTCTTTTAACACAAACACTTGAATATAGGAATGCCATATTCTGTATACACTTGTGAGCTAACTTCAGAGTATCATTTCCTCCTTCATCATCAGTGAAGCATTTGTGATCCAGCCTAAGCCAATAGAGTATTCCATCTCCCTGACAACGATTAAGTCAGGGGCAGTCAGAAACTTAAACTGGTTCATTGACAGTGTTTTCCAAGACTCTTGCAAGAAATACTGAGACCAAGACACTCTTTGTCTTGTTGAATGTGGACAAGGAAGCATTTTTCTCTGACGCTGCTGGTATCCATCTTGGGAAAACAGCACTGAGACTGAAGGAAACTGGGTTCTTAGTGACATCATTGAACCAATAAATCAGGCCTTCCCTGAAGCAAGTGCTATTTCTAGTCTTTTTAATTATGTGAGCCAGTAAATACTATTTATTGTTGCCACCAGTTTAGGTTAGGGTGATACTTGCAACTACAGGCATACTAAATAATACAATACTCTTGAATTTTTTAAAAATGGTGTTAGTATAGCTCAAATTGTCAAGAATTTAGACTGTAGCCTGACTGGGTTCAAATCTCTGGTCTGTCACATATTATCTGTTTAAACTAGGTTGAGATTACTTTTCCTTTATGAGTCAATTTCTCCATGTGTTTAAAGGAAGTAATAAGACACTTTCTTCATAGGCTGATTGTAAGGTTTAAAGGAATCAATGTATGTAGAATTTAGTACCTTACGCGAAGTATGTGCTCAGTATTTGATTATTATTTAATTTTAAGCTAATGCTGTTTGACAAAAATGAAACGGCCTTTTAATATATTATGTGGAGCCTAAATTTTCCGATAGTCTAATGTGGTTGTAGGAAATGATTGGCATTAAGAAATAATAAATACAATTTAACTTCATTCCCTACAAAATCCTGTAAGTAAAAACAAAATAAACCAAACTTCCTAAGATTTAACCTATTTTTACACTTTAACTTCCTAAAATGCTGCATTAATTCTTTCAAAGTACATGATTATGTTTTAGATATTTATATGTTAGACATCTGTACTACTGATTTTTAATAACCTGAATGAATGAATTATAATTATTTCCAAGGAGTCTTAAGATACATTGGTGTTCAAACTTGTTTGTGTGACAGAAAGGACACTTGTTAATTATGATGTTGTTTTCAGAACAACATAAAATAAAAATGTATTAAATCTAAATAAATCATAATTTTGAAACTATTTAAAATAAGCTACATGTGTAAACAACCAGTAGCGGGCATCAAGCATTTAAGAAAAACTAGCAGAAGAAAAATAAAACCAATGAAAATCTGAGCACTAACTTAATTATTTTCTAGAAACTGGAGAAAATTGCCGTTATTTTACTTTAGTGGCAAAACCCATTCAGCCCTGCTTAACACACACCAGGAGCATAGTTTAAGAATAATGGCAGAGACAAAACTGTACACTTAATACAGCTCTTTGCACATAGAGGGCACATAATAAATGTTTTTGATTGGATGACTAGAAGACTCTAGTTTAACATTTATTCTTCATCTAACAACTGCAACTTGCAAAGTACCCACAGAGATGATGTACTTTCAAATATTACACATGGCCCACTGAGTACAATTGTAGTGGTGCCCTTTCATAATATCTTCCATTATAATCTTCTATCAATGCTGAATGAAATATTAAAGTGAAGTATGCATGCGGTGATTAGCGATCTAGCCTTTCATTTCCTGAAGATTTGAGAGTGATTTGGCTACTTGTACCAATCCAAAAGGGGGGATTAGATATTGCAGACTCAAAGAAATCAATGTACAATATCCTAAAGCATTTTCAACATGTCTTCTGAATAGGAATAAATCCAAATTATTGCATTTGTAGAAGATAATATTTTCCTAATGTGCTACATTTAGATCTCTTATGTACTTTGCTTAATATTATAGTAAAAGAAAAGCTGTGAGCAATGAGTTCAGCATCTTCAATGTGTTTGCTTCTGACAGATAATGCTCAGCTTCACAATTATTAGTGAAGCACTAAAGTAGAACTTAGAAAAGTTCCCAGTAAATTGTGCAGAAGATTACAGGTTTAAAATTAACATTACAGCATAGTCTTTTGATTTTGTTGTCTTATACTATCATACGAAACTGAAATCAGGTCCACCTTGATTGGAAGATAATTGTTATCTTATTAATTTCAATAATGATCAGAATGCAAATTTAATGTTCAAATTCCAAACAAGGTTGTTTAACAACATAACTTTACACAGGTAATCAATAGATAGTTTCATAGCAGACAGGAGAACTATGAAGGTGTGGGGAAGCAAAACATCTATGGTTGAATTTTAAATCACTAGCATCATAAATTAACTAAAAATCTTAAATGTATATTCCTATGTTTATCAAAATAGAGAGTGTGGAAAGGTATTCATTTCCAAAGACTCTTACACAGGCACTTCGCTATTATATCTATAATTAAAACTAAAATATTTATTTTATCCCAGATTGATCTCCCAAAATCAACAAAATCGGTAACAAAACAAATTTGTGCTTATTTTTAGAATGGTTTCATTCCAGAATTACATTGTGAAAGCACATGATGTTAAATGATATCACATGTCTCCAGGTCCAGCTGGATGTAGATTTAATTTAATCTATTCAGTGAATGAACATGGAAGCATCTACTTATTGGGCAAAAACTATCTGTGTTAATTTATAACTACTGACAGTGACAGTGATAAAAAAAAAACAACTATGTCTGTGCTTGAGTGATTTATTCACTTAATATTTACATTATGTAACATTACATACTGCAGTCTCCAACACCCCCCTCACCTCCCCAGCAGTGGCCTGTTAGGAACCGGGCTGCACAGCAGGAGGTGAGGAGAGGGTGAGCTACTGAAGCTTAGTCTATATTTACAGCCCCTCCCCATTGCTCACATCACCACATAAGCTCTGCCTCCTGTCAGATCAGCAAGGGCATTAAATTCTCATAGGAACTTGAACCCTACTGTAAACTGTGCATGCGAGGGATCTAGGTTGCATGTTTCTTATGAGAATCTAATGCCTGATGATCTGAGGTGGAGCTGAGGGGGTGATGCAGCACTAGGGAGCGGCTGCAAATACAGATTTTCATTAGAAGACAGGTTTGACTGCACAATAAATGCAATGCACTGAAATCATCCCCAAACCATTCCCTGCACCCCCACACCCTGGTCAGTGGAAAAATTATCTTCCATGAAACTGGTCCCTGGTGCCAAAAAGGTTGGGGACTGCTGATTATGTATGTGTCACTTATTATGAATTTAATACAGTGCTTAAAGGCATTTATAAGAATTGTTTGAATAACTTCATATAAGTAAAGTATTTAGAACATTGGTTCTCAGCCCTGGAAGAATAATAGAATCACTGAGAGCTTTTAAAAAAATACTGGTGCCTGGACCCTACCCAAAATCAATTGAATCGGAATATCTGAAGGTCATCCCTCATACCCAGGCGTCAATCCTCAAAGGCTCTACACTTTCACTTTTACTTCATATCTCCACCTCCCCTCAACTTCTAACGTCCTTTTACTTGGGGCCTTCTGGAACTTATGGTCCATCATCAACAAATCTCTTATCCTCAACTTCTACTAAGCTCTTATAGCACCATTTTGTGAGTTAGGAAATGGTGCTTCTCCTTAAGACATTTTACTTCCAGCTGATGGAAAATTGCCAGACGAAATATACAAAGCTTTCAGTGAATTCTACAGTGTGAATGAAGCCTTCTTAGATGTGGCACTCCTATGCAGTACAGATCCATCCCTTTTAAGTTTTCACAGAAGCCTGGCTCTGCAGAGGACTCTTTTTCACCTCTGGCCCTTTCATGTTTTCTCCCCACTTCTGTCACACCTTCGAGCCTGAAGGTGTAGTAAGTGTTTCCCCTGTTCTTCGTCACTGCTTTCAGACCAATCTCTCCTCCCTAAGAGTCCCAAATTTTGAATCTCTTATCAGACGATACCACACACTACCAGTCCTCATTGCTTTGTGTCACTCATAATTCCTGGGAGATTTTCTCTAGCTGTTTTTCTCTGGTGCTTTCTCACACCATTCCTGTAATCATTTCAATTACCACATAGATTAATCATTCCAGAACTCGGGATTCTAAGTCTGGGGACATCTTCCTTTCCAGTGGTCTTGTCATCTACCATTCCTTACTTCCTAGAATAAGTCCTAGACCTTGTCATTACAGTAACTGCAATCTTCCTCACTGCCCCTTATTCCCTGATACCTTCAGATTCCTACTTATCCAGTTTAAATCCAAAGTCAGTTTTCATCATTGCTCCCTTACAGACACACTCAACTCCCTGCCCCTCTCTTGCTTCATTGTACAACCATGTCAAAACTTCAGCCCTCGTTAAATAAAACTATCCTCTTACTGCACCCACACAGCCAAATGTGGTTGAAAGAAAATAGACAGGCATAATAAGCACTTTATGATGACTAACCTCAAATGTATCCTTAATTTTACCTGAAATCATAACACATTTTCCTAACACATTCGTTGTCCTACTCTAATAACCCTCTCCTCTTCCTCCTTAAAGCTTTAATCTCCTTCTCCTTCAATTTCAGCTAATTAGATCTCTAAGTAGACACAAGTAACAGAGGAGAACTATCCAAGGTCCCATCACAAATGAATCAACCCAGTTGTATATGTACCCATATATCCTTCCTAGTCTCATAATCAATGTCAGCCCCATGATTTGTGTACTAAATAATATCTCTTCTTGCCTGTTCAAGGACATGCTGCAGTAATTTACTCATCCCTCTCCTGTATCATCTTAACCTTTCCCAGAAAATAAAAATAACCTATAAAGTTTATTTAATTTGAATTTGGACTGTAGATTATATATATATATATATAATCAATGTTAAAATTCCTGATTTTGGTCATTATATTGTGGTTATATAAAACAATGGCCTTTTCTCAGAAAATATACAACCAAGTATTCAGAAACAGGGCATGGTATCTTCACTAATATTCAATTGGTTCATTAAAAAATAGAGAGAGAGAGAGAGACAGACAGACAGAGAGAGAGAGAGAGAAAGAGAGAAAGTAAATGAAAGGAGAACTTAAAAATCGCTTAATAATAAAGGGTATTGTATTAGTTGGGATTCTCCAGAGAAACAGAACCAACTGGGTACAAAAACATAAAGAAAGAGATTTATTATGTGAGATTGATTCACATGAAAATCCCATGATCCACCATCTGCAGATTAGAGCTTGGGAACACCAGTGGTGTACTTCCAGTCTAAGTCTGAAGGCCTGAGAACCAGGGTAGCCAGTGGCATAATTCCCAGTTTGAGTCTGAAGGTCCAAGAATCAGAATAACTGATGTTCAAGGGCAGGAGAAGATGGATGGCCCAGCTGAAGCACAGAGTGCAAATTTGCCCTTCTGCCATTTTGTTCAATTCAGGCACTCAAGAGATAGGATGACACCTGCCACATTGGTGAGGGTGATCTTCTTTACTTAGTCTACCAATTCAAATGCTCATCTCTTCCAGAATTAATCTCACAGACACATCAAGAAATTATATTTTACCATCTACCTGGGCACTGCTTAGCCCAATCAAATTGACACATAAAACTAACCATCACAGGTATATGGAGATTCTTGAACCATTCTTGCAGATTGCGATTTTTATGGACGTTTTAAATTACATAAATGAAATGATACAATATAAGACCTTCCAACACAAGAAAAAAATGCAAAAAGCTCAACAGATTATTTGTATTGCTCCATAAAGTTTAGCTAAAATTCTCTGCATAATACAAGAGATTATATCACATTACAAAATGAGTCAATATGTACTTTAAACTATTCAGCAAATATCATAAGTATTTCTGAAAACTGTTAGCCAAATCTCCAAGTGGTTGTTTGGTTTTTATTATATATACAGTAGAAAATATCTAAAACTTCCTACCAAAAATTTTAACACTAGAATAAGAATATGTGTTCCATAATTCTTAATGTTGTTCACTTTCTTTACATTATAACACAATAGAGGCTGACCTGTAAGAATCTTTCAACAGCAAGAGTCAAGAAGCACATAAGATGCCAACAAGTTTATGTGCAGATATTCCAGAATTTATTTTATGTGAGTCAAACACTCATCCAAGAAATGGTCTTTGATACTAAACCAAATCTTAATGTAGAGTTGTTTAAGGTATGAGGATTTCAGTAGGTGGGTGTTCCTAGATTATTTAATAAAATACCCCTCCATTTTATGAGTGTGTTCAGGGTGACTATAAATAAATGCATGTCTTGGGGTAATAATCATTTCAAGACTGACAAGTATCAGAAACTTATAAACTTTTAAGAGTTGCAACTTTGGCATCTCTATAAGAAGATAGTTACAAAAGCCTTATTTATGCCTTATATTTTATTTCATTCAAGCTGGATTTTCAATACGGTCTACCAGTAGTGCATATTCCACAATTTTGACAAGGAGGGAGGTCAGGGATGGCAAATAAGTGGTAGGTGCACCCCACTTACCTCTTCCTCACTAATGGAAGACATTGCTCAGACTTTACAACACTGTGGACCCAGCTTCACAATACTTCCTAGCACAGGACTCTAGACGGCCACTTACCACAAGCTGATATGATATCTATTTACTGTCCTTAGAGTGTGTGGAAATCTGATCTGATAAAAACTGTTTAGAAAGATTAGTTGAACTAGATTGGTATAATTAAGGCAATCCCTTGCCAGTTTCCTGGACCAAAATCAAGAGAAGATGAGCACTTCTATGTAGGATTTGTCACTGTAAAACAGTAATTACTAGTATTTCAAAGAAGCATGCTCAGAATAGGCTCAAAGCCTAGAAGAGACCTCAAATCTTTTTTTTTATTTCAGCATATTATGGGGATACAAATGTTGAGGTTACGTATATTGCCCATGCCCCCCTCCCCCCTCGAGTCAGAGCTTCAAGTGTGACCATCCCCCAAATGTTGCACATCTCACTCATTATGTTTGTATATACCCATCCCCTCCTCCCCCCTCCCACCCGCCCAACACCTGATAAATGTTATTCCTATATGTCCACTTAGGTGTTGATCCGTTAATACCAATTTGCTGTTGAGTACATGTGGTGCTTGTTTCAAATGCAACCCCTTTATTTTCCAAATAAGGAAAACTGAAGACTAGAGATGTGAAGTAACTTACACAATGAAACCAACAAGCATAGGAAGGAAGACACAAGATTCCTTCCTTCTCTGACTCCCAGCCATGTAGTCCTTGCAGAATACAGCCTTTAATAAAAAATGAGTTTATCTTTCCTGATATGTGTGTGAGAGAGAGAAAGGGAAAGAGAGGGAAGGAGGAGGTTTGGGGAGGGGTGGGAGACAGGAAGAAAAAGAGAAAAAGAGGAAGAAATAGAAATTATTTACCTGGGTCTGTCTTTTAGGCATTCAACTATCCATTGATCAGTTGAATTCACATCAGTAGGACTCAATCATTTAAAAAGAGCAAAAGAAAAAAAGAAAAAAAAACTGTAACAAACAACACAGCAAATCCTTTTGACCTCTAAAGTTTCCTTAGCTAAGGGTTAACAACCATGAGTGTCAGAGGAGGCGGTGACTTCATTTGAGTAATACTTAAGATCTAATGTAATACTCCTCCACAGAACAGTGGGAAGAGTTAAAATATAGACATTTCAAGATAAGTTTCTCTCTCAACGAGACTCAAAAAGTCAGAAGATTTGAAAGCTATTAGGACTATGATAGATGATCCTCTTTCAGACATCTTCCTTTTTCACTGACAAGTTGCTGTTAAAAATTAAAGTAAAAAGAAGCTTCCTTTTTTTGCTGCACATTTTTAATGGACCTGAAGCCAAAATAAGTCAGACTAAATTATGGGAGTAAATGACCTCCTGGGAAGTATTATACCAAATTCTAAAGTATTGTAAAGACTTTCCTTTGATCTTTTTAGCTTCACAGCCTGAAATTCAAAATCTGTATTTAATTTTAGATTGCATATACCAGCTTTTAAATTTTCTTTCCAAAATGATATATCATTTTAAATGATAGAACACCTTTAACTTGTATTACTTAAAACTGCTGACTGTCACTTCTTTATTCTTTTACTCTATAAAAACAGATATAGACATAATTAATTGCTAGAAGTATTTGGGGTTGGGTGCTGTAATGGATAAACCACTGACCTTCACTTAAGAGACAGCACTTTAAACTCAACCTTAGTTCCTACATGAAATAACTGATCCAAAATGAAGTTTCTACTTCACACCTGAGGAAGACGTTGAATACAGAAAAAAGAAAGCTAGAAAGAGATAAATCTCTCTAATCCCTGCTTTTAGGACTATTTTGGATAACTGCATCTTATCCTCAATACATCTTTTAGCAGGCTGCAAACAGGTGCACTCATTTTCAACACAGACTTTTCTGTAGTTCCACAGATGCCTTAATTGAGCAGTGTTTCAACAATAATGCATGCCCGTGAACACCTGTAAATTATTCCATATTCTTAAATAGAAACATCCCACTCTGGTAGAGAGAATCTCTTAGATTTTTCCTGTTCATGCTTTCTGCAAATGTCTTTATTACTATCTTTGTAGAGATTTGTGCAGCATCTGCTAAGACAAAAAAAAGAGTACACAATAATAATTTGATTTCATAACTAAGACTTGTCAAGTTAAGGACAGAATTTAAGCGTCATCTGTTAATTCAAGTTTAAGCCTGATTGGTGTGGTAGAGCTCAACAACGATAAAGCAATAAAATCAATGTGTACCACTCGGAAACCAAAAAACTATTTTTTCAGGTCATGGAGTGTACTAGATATATGAAGACAGATACTGTGAAATTTACTTGCACTACCACTGTTCTAAAGCACTCACATGGCTTTGATCTGATCTTTTCACATGGTTTTCTGATACTATCCTACTTGAAACTTCATATTCAACCCACAAGATTGTGTATCCTACTTACATTTTCTATTTCTCTTGATCAGTCTTCTAGGTTTCAATGCAGCCTTAGAGATCACATTATCTTTCTATGGCTTTTACCACAATTACAAAATCACGAGAGTAAATTTTGTTCTGTCCACCTCATAGGTAAGGCTGAATGATGAGCAAAATGAGGCACCTTGTGAACAAAAGTTAAGGAAGCAATTTACCCTCAGCATCATGCAAGGTTGGCATTTGCATGGCTTTGAAAGTGAGTGCTTCTATGCTCAGCACAAACTCAGAATTGAGTATGGTACTTACCTCATTGAGAAATGTTTATTGGATGTTAACTATGGGGCAGTAATAGAGCTAGTTTTTTGATGTAGCTTCTTCCTAATTATTTGTCTTCCTGAGTACAACTATAAAAGCTAGGCAAGACACACATACATACACACACACACAGAAAGAATGCATTATTTGAGAGCATTGGAAAATAACTAAGGTAGGTGGAACTTAAGAAACCTATTTCCTAAAAAATGGAAATTCACTGAAGAATTTCCTAATGTTTACCATCACATTTTCTTCTTGAGACATTTTCCAATTCACATCAAAGAGAATGGAGGCCAATAATATTATTATCAATATGTTCAAAAATAATATGATAAAAATGGAGAATTTCATCATAGAATATAAATCTATAATAAAGAATCAAATAGAAATTTTAAAATAAAAAATACAACTAAAAGTAAGAAATCAATCTATGGATTTAACGGCAGATTAGTGACAGCAATAGAAATAAGCAGAAAATTCAGAATAAAGCACCAAAGGAAGAAAGGTGAAACATATATAAAAGAATATAAATGACATTGGGTCATGGATAAAGGGTCTAACTATGTGTAGTTGGAGTCCAAAAAGGAGAAAAGCAACAAAGTGGTAGAAATACAATTTGAAGAAATACTGGGCAAGAATTTGCCAAACAGATACAAGAAGGTCTACTAATTCTAGGAAGGATACTTGCAAAGAAAATCACGCTGAGTCACATCACGTTAAAACTTAAGAATCAATAACAAAGAGAAATTATTAAAAATACATGAGAGAAAAAAAGATATTACCTGCAAAGGAACAGTAATAAAAAATTTGACTTTTCCACACAAACAATAAATCCAGCAGAAAGAAAATGACATCTTCATTTAAAACATCAAAATAAAATTGCTACCAATCTTACTTATGTAGTGTTTGGCTAAAAAATGAGCCACTAAAGAACTTACTTTGGTTGCAGACACATTTTAATTTTTTATATGTGTGAAGAAAGAAATTCTTGTGTGATGAGGTATTTCATTTTAAATTTTCTAATTTTTCTTTGCTGCTGCTTTCTTGTGAGTTGTGAATATTGTGATGAGAGCTTAATCTTGTGATGCCAATATACATTGTATTCTTTTAGCACAGTTATAGTGTCATTGCTATAAAACACAATGCTTTGCCATCTAATTTGATTTTAAAAAATAATAATCCACACTCCACTGCCTTAAAATAATATATTTTCACCTTTTACTTTTTTCTTCTTTTGTCATGGTGGCTATACACTGGTATAAAAGACAAGATAAAATGTTGCAGCATGGCAGTATATATAGCACCTGAAACACTTGTTGGGTTAAAAAATGCATCACTGCAGTTTGTAGTACACTGAGCAGAAGTATGGTAATGAATACCATATATGGTCTCTATGGCAATGATACTCTACCATTGTTCTGGGAAAGCAGCCATAGAAAATACAAAACGAATGAGCATGGCTGCTTTTAATGAAACTTTATGGGCTGGGCACAGTGGCTCACGCCTGTAATCCTAACACTTTGGGAGGCCGAGGAGGGAGGATTGCTTGAATTCAGGAGTTCGAGACCATGAGCAAGAGCGAGACCTCATCTCTACTCAAAACCATCTGGGGGATGGACACACTTGAAGCTCTGACTTGGGTGGGGCAAAGGCAATATATGTAACCTAAACATTTGTACCCCAGTAATATACTGAAATAAATAAATAAATAAATAAAATTTGAAGGCTAGGGAAAAATCTAATGACAAGAAAAAAAAAATTAGCCAGGCACCTATAGTCCCAGCTACTTGGGAGACTGAGGCAGGAGCATTGCTTGAGCCCAGGAGTTTGAGGTTGCAGTGAGCTATGAAGACACCACTGCACTCCACCCAGGGCAAAAGAATAAGACTGTCTCAAAACAAACAAACAAACAAACAAACAAACAAAAACTTTATTTATTAAAAGTGAAATTTAAATTTCATATTATTTTTATATCTTAAATTGTTTCTTTTGATTGTTTTTCAGCCATTTACAAATGTAAAAACAAATCTCAGCTTGTTCACAGGTCATTAAAAACAAAACATCAACAAAATAAGTTGTGAGTCTCCCAGTTTCTGGGATGATGTATGAGAGATAAATCTGAAGCTTACTTCCAATGTTCAAACTTGTAAAATTCAGAAAGTTGGAGATTCACAATGGGACTGTCCATTATTTCATGAATTAATAAGGTTTTATATTTCAAAGATCATCTTAAATGCATAACCTGCGAAACATATTTGATCTCATTAGCCAATGTGCAAAAGTGTTTTCTCACTTAAAAATAAAATGTGAAAGAAAACTTTCATTGTTTCTCCTACTCTTTTGCACTTTTGACAAAATGTGCATATAGGAGGGGCATAAACTAACAGATCTTTGCTCTGTTAAAGATGATGATGATGCATATATGATATGGATCTTGTAAACGGATGTTATTAAAAAAATTCAATCTGCATACACTTATAGATGACTTATTTTTACCAGATTTTTTTATCACTGTAAATATAAAATACTTGGTATTATGAAAGCTACTTGAATTTCGATATTTATTTCTTAAAGCTGTCTTGGAATTCTTTTTTTTTTTTTCTTATAGCATTTTTTTCAACAGACATTCTTAGTTTTAGCACTAAGGCTTACAGTAAACAATCTACTAAAATGAGCAGTGTTCAAGGATATGCTGCAATGAGATCTGCCTATTCTGCTTCTGAATTACTGTGATTATTCTCTGTAGAGACAAAAACAGTAAGTATGTTTAACAAGAGGGATAGGAAGAAGAATGGAGAGAAGGAGGGAGGATAAGGAAAGGAAAAAGAAAGATAATGAAAGAAAAGGGAGGGAAGGAAGAAAGGAAAGAAGGAAGGAAACAAACTTCTTACAGGACAGGTAACTAAAATAGTATTGAACATCTATGCAAATAATGGGTACTACCCACAGCACTTTCTTTCTCATCTTCCCTGCTTTTGATTAACTAAATTCACTTCACTATCTTGCATTATTTTGACCTATCCTTTGCCTACGTCACTCTCATTCTATCACAGTATTTCTGAATGCCCGACTATGTACACAAGGCATCTTCACTTGGATAGATAACTGCTGCCTCGAAACTCAACAAATCTATAAATGAAGTTATCTCATATTAAAAATTACCACTTCTATACCATCCAATCAATTGGTAGCCACATCACTCTTTTTTCCCCACCTTTATTGAGGTATAATTAGTATACAAAAAAACTGCACATAATTAATGCACCCAATGCGATGCGTTTGGACATACGTATACACTTGTGTTACCATCACCACAATCAAGGTAATAAACATATGCATCACCTCCAAAAGTTTCCTTCAGTCCCTTTGTTTTTTTGTTTGCTTGTTTTTAATTTTCCAAGTTCTAAACTTTGTCTTTTAGCCTTTGCTATCCTAATTTTATCAAATTCACCATTATTATATAATTTTTTCTTCTAAATTACTCATGGACTTGTCCTTTTCTATCTTAGTTCCCATGCTTTCTCACTGGATGATTCTAGTAGTCTTTTGGCTGGCCTGCTAACTCTATTACTGGAATAGCCCCCCTTCAAATTGGCCTCCAACAATCTTACACCCTTGTGTGGTTCTGGTGTGGTATTACCAGAGTTGGTCTTATAACCAGTAAAATACAGAGACGTGAAGTATGTAAATTCCAGTATTACATTATAAAAGACTTCAGCTTCCATCTTGTGTATTTGGTCTCTCTCATTCTAAGTTCACACACTCTTGGATCACTCTGGTGGAAACCGCCTGCCATGCTGGGAGAACTTTCAGGCAGCCCACACAGAGACCTCAGTGGCAAGAAACGGAGGCCTCTAGCCAGCAGCCAGTGAGAAATTAAGGCCTGGATAGTACTCCATGGTATACATATACCACATTTTGTTGATCCACTCATGTA
>VBSM01001562.1:11571660-11574160 GCA_008086735.1 Cheirogaleus medius
ATTTGGGGGATGGTCATGCTTGAGGCTCTGCCTCGAGGGGGGAGGGGGGCATGTACAATATCCGTAACCATAATGTTTGTAACCCCATAATATGCTGAAATAAAAAAAATGCAAAAAAGAAAAAAAGAAAAGAAATTAAGGCCTGGAAACAGCTTCATGGCTGAGATGAGAAGTAGATTTTCCAGGCCCAATAACCCTACAGACCTAGCTGATAGCTTGACTTCAACCTTGTGAAAGAACCTGAGCCAGAACCCTCAAGCTAAAATGCTCCCCGATTTCTAACCTTCAGAAACTGAGATAATAAATGTATGTTCTAAGCTGCTAAATTAGAGAGTAATTTGTTACACAGCAATACATAACTAATACAATTTTTGTTTTATATATGGCAGTCATTTACTCATATTATCACCCTGCTTAAAAATCTCTAAAGGCTTATTATTGTCTGTTACTTCAAATCCAGATTTCTCTGCATCCATTACAGACCTCTTAATATCTAATGCCACCCTAACATAAGACCTATGAACAACCACAGCTTCTCTGTACCTAAGTGCTCATTCCAATATTACCCTTTGCTTATATTGTCCCCCCTTCCTGAATATGTTCATTTTTCATCTCTTCTTATTCAGCACCTTCAAGTACCAGGTCATTTATAATTACCTCCATAAAGCCTTTCCAATGGCTCTGTCCCACACGCTGATTTCTTCCTCAGAGTTAACTCAATTTTGCTGTATTTCATATAAGTTAGTTCATTGGAGTTCACTTCTTTGAGTCCATTCTCCAATCTCCACCAACTTCACAATATTTGTCTCCTCCTCATCCAGTTTCCACATAATTGGATGTTTAATCCTGCTATCATTCATCCTCTGGAGGTGTTTGCAACAAAGTTAGATCACAATATCATTTTGAAACCAGTGCCTTTTTCATGGATCCTGACAATACTGTTAAATATTATCTCATCTAATTATTCAAATCCTTAAAAATGTTATTAATATCTTAGGATGAAGAAAAGCGGTCAGTAGATTAAAAGCACAAAATTGGAAATCTGTAGAAGATGCAGTGTAATGGCCTTCTTAATAACAACACAGGCAATTTGAAATAGTGACAGACGGAAAATACTTGAATAAAAATGTTGATGGATATATTTATGTTTTAATATTTAATTTATGCAAAATCTAGAAGAAAAGTCAAAAATAATCAGCTGAACTAATAATATAATTATACCAAAGTGACCAGATGATTTTATCTGACTGCTATGACATTATTTCTTTTTCTGAAATTAGAAGACATTCACCATATTAAAATAGTCAGTCGCTGTTTAATCAATTTATTTTCTCATTTTAATCCATGCTAGGGTGTCTAAGTGTGGTGTCACTGGGCTTATGTAACAGAAAGACACAACTTTGGGTTCCTTTTTATGGAACTGTTTTGTCAATTTGGGGTTGCCTTTTTTGGCTTATGGTTATGATCTCATCTTTTTATCTGTTCATTGGATAGAGCAACATTGTATTTGTACTCCTGCATTTGTATATTGAAGCAAAGAAATCCTAAAATAATTTTAAAAAGGAAAGAAGTTTGTGCCTCTCTGAATTTGGAGGACTGATGGTAATGAATGAAAAAGTTTCTACAAAGGAAATAAAACCCAGAGACCAAAATAGATTTAGAAGTTCTATTTATAAAATCTAGTCCAAACAATTCTGTAACTTAAAATAATTTGTTAAATAAAGAAATTTACCAGACAGCAAGGATTCAAGATCTAGTTAAGTTTTTCCACCAACCTTTTATGAATAAAATTATTATATTAAGCGAAGATCCATTTCAGGCTATCAGGTGTCTTTATTCTAAATGGAAATGACCAATGGCATTATCCAGTGAAGTATCTTCTAAATCCATAAAGAGGTTTGAAATTTCTAAATAAAAAAATAAATAACTGTAAATTCCAGGTTATTTTAGGAAAAGCTAGAAGTAACTAAAGAATCTCAGAAAGAATGTGAAATGTCACCTTTTCAAAGTGAAATTTTTTTCTTAGGATGCTGGGAGATTTCATGCTCAGCAGTCAGGCAGGGGAACTTCAGGGAGACAAAATAGTGAAATGAAATGAGACTTCAGGGAGACAAAATACACTTGGAGTTGATTTTATAAAGGCTAGATGTTTGATGATGGAAAGGCACAATTACTATTGATTTATTACTTAAAAATATATTTATAAAGGGCTTACTCTGTGCCCATGACTCCCTCCCCATCCTCTAGGCACTCATTACACACACACACTACATATGTAAAATCTCACATTAGTACATTCAAGGTATGAGTAAGGTGTCATTAGTGCACAGAAGTCTAGGTATTTAGCCCTATCTGAAGACATGGAAAGCTTGCTAGAGAAGATAATAATAGAGCTAAGTAATGAAGAATGAGTGAGAATTTCCCAGGTGGGCAAGGAGCAAGGAGACGGTGTTCAGAAAAAGAAAATAGTGTGAACAAAGGCACAGAAACAAGCCTTAAC
>VBSM01001562.1:11579160-11592656 GCA_008086735.1 Cheirogaleus medius
ATGCTAAATGTATGCTAGGCTCATATTTATAATAAATACAAGTGATGCATTTGTAGGAAACCAAAGAATCATTCAGTTTCTTGGATCTTTATTAAAATAGAGGCATATTATAAATGTTGATTGAAAAAATAACTAGAAATTTGATCTGATATAATACGATGCAAATTAAGTTTAAACAGTTTGAACTTTGATATTTCTAAATGCATTGCTATATTTTGAATTTTTTATAAGAAATGAAAGTGCTAGGCTAAATTTAAATGACAACCAGTGTCTAATATTTTTTCTAAAACCTATCTCTCCCTTTTCACCATTGACAAAGGATGTTTATTCTGAATGTTGATAGAGAATATACAGATCTACCAAGCTTTGGGCATAAATATTAATCATATAAAAACTTGCTGGCTAAATCGGATCATAGAATGTCATTAAAAGAGTCTAATTACTGGATTAGATCAATATGCCAAACTTCATGCTATATCAGGTATTTATTTTCTAAATATGTTATATAAGTTATTAAGTCAAAAAGTTAACAGCATAAATGCTTAGAAAATAAAGCATAAAGAGTCTCAATACCAAATAAACCATATGTGTCTGCCATCTGAAAAAGTAAATTATAAACTTTAAAATAGGTTTCCTACATGCAACCTTCTTGGCTACGTGTTAATAAAGCTACTTGAAGGAAATAACAACATCTAGACTTAGTTTTGCTGTGCTTGCTCTGAGAGGCAAGAGGGAACATACACAAATTCTGTTTTCTCCTATCAGTTTAAGATCTCATTTTGAAAGGAAGAATAGGTTGTGTCTTTTTTAAAGGACCCAGGAGTTTTGAATGGGAGATCAGAGAGTGATGACCTGTGAGAACATTGACAATTCGACAGTAAAAGTGGCAAAAATGTCCCCTTACATTCTTGACCAGAAGCATCACTGATACAATTACTTTCTAGTCAAAATGGTTGGGGACAGAGAGGAGTGGGAGGGATGGCTGGGACTTAAAGAATATGCTAATTATCTCCTTTGTCTTTCCGTCTTAGGTTTTCTCAACAGTTATCTGCTTGGTTTATGGAGTGATAGTTTTGATAAACAAATATTGTGTGAAGCAATAGGGTAGGATAGTTCTCTTAAAACAAATAAATGGTTATGCAAATCTAATTTTTTCTTTACTTGTAAGCATTAAATCATAAAGTATCTCTCCTTCTGCTGTGTCCTTCAGATATCTCCACAAATTCTGAGCCAGGGAGTTAATGCTATTGTAGTAAATATAAGTGCTCATAAATCAATTATTTTTTCTAAAAAGTTTTGGTTGCTCACATACAGAAAGACTACATTGCACAAGAGTAACACGATATGGGATATATCATGAATAATATACATATATGTACACACATACACATGCTAGTTGATGTACTGTTGAAACACAAGGCTGAAAGCCCTCTATCAGAGTTAGTATACTGTAGTGGTTTAGAGCACAGATTCTCAAGCCACATTCCAGAAATTATGTTCTTGGTTTTGTCACTGCCAGCTGTGTGACTTCAGAAAAGTCCCTGGACCTCCATTTCCTCCTCTATAAACGAGGATGACATTTTTTATGAATTTCATTAAATTATTTTGATAATCAGATAAATTGGTAATATGAAGCACTTATAATAATGCCTAACTTATATGCACTGTTCAGTAAATATTCTTGCTATGCTAAATAGTATATTATTACTATTAGTAATAATTATCATCATTGCCTATCGGAGATGGAAGACAGAAACCCAGGCAAAGTCAAATTTTACATCGATCACTAGACACATTTGTCTACAAATAAAAGGATATGTGGCCTAGGGCCAAATGATAGATATATTTGTTTCTAAGCAAGAAAGAAGAGACCCATGTGGTAAAGTTTGAGGGATATCACAAAAGTCTTCGTACTCAAATTTTCATTCCTTTCAAGGTGAATTCAAAGAAGTCACTTAAGCTTTCTAGGACTCAATTTCCTCATCTATAAAATTAAGAGGTTGAAGCAGATGATTAATAAACTCTTTCTGAACTCAATGATATTTCATTTTGTTACTATGCAATAACATCTATTGTTATAATGAGATAATACAAAGCTTTTAAATCCCCAACATATAAATGTCTCAAACAAGACAACCATAACTCCTTTTTTGAGTTTTAGGAGAGAGGAGCATGAGAAAAACAATATAGTTTACATAAAGAGAGGGTGAGCAGACTTGCAAAACACTGGGAAATTATTTTGACATGGAGACGGAGGACCCTAAACACAAACTACACCTGCTTCCCATCAACACCAATGTTAGATCTGGTAAACAGGTGGCAAGGAAGTGGCTAAAGGCGGAGAGTGGGAATTGAATTATAGCTAGGAACCAAACTGCAGCTAGGAACTGTTCCCCGGTGGGAACATACATGGTAAAATTTCCTAGTAACCTTCAACTGACCCAGAGCTTATTACCATCTAATTGGCATAACATGGGTGCAGCTTCATGAAGGATTCTGGGGAAGAAGCATGTGCAGAAAGGGAAACTGTTACAAAACCAACCTGTTATATCACCTCAACATGTCAATCACCCCAAAAGCAGAGAACGACAACCAATCCTGCCAGGAGAAAGGCAGGACAAACTAGTGAGCTTATAAAAGGCAGAGTGTGCTCAGACTTTGGGATCTTTATCCACTTGTGGAGACTGATCCATTCCACTTTCTCTGGAATGTATTTTCGCTTTGTGTGGCTTCCTTCTGTACTTTCATTCTTTCTTTTATGTGATAAACTGTTTGTATAAAATTGCTCTGTGTTTGTGATCACTCCGTCATCGGCTCAACTAGGCACCAGTACTCATTTTTGACACTGGAAACAAGGGGTCCAGGGAACATCCAGACAGAGGAACCTAACACCAAGGGCAGCCTTGTTAGCATTCAAGCATTCTTGGATGTCTAGAAATCTCCTGGCCAACTCACCAAAGAAAGGAAACACCATGCCAAAAACATTAAGGCATCTAGATAACCTACTATGAACAAGAGAATCAAAATAGTCTTTCCTGCTGCATCAAAAATTGAAACTAAAAGAAGGAACTAGACATTCTTTCTCAGGATCAAATTCAGTTGTAAATAGTGTGTTGCACAAAGATGTGGAGTGGTAAATGTCCCATGTTTCTAGGAAAGTAAGAAGAGTCCAACTTTCCTGTGTAAAGCAGGCTTAATAGTTTGCATACATTATTTGGTTTTCTGAATCATTTGAATTTTTTCCTTTCCTAAAGTTTTTCCTTCACTAAAAATGAATACTCCACACCCTGACATCTAATGCCTCTCTTTGTATCATTTGGGTATATATACTTAATGTCTCTCAGGACAAACACCGTATTTTATTCATGGAGATGGGGTCTCATTATGTCACCCAAGCTAGAATGGCTGGAGTGCAATGTAGCCTAGAACTCCTAGGCTCAAGTGATCCTCCCAAGTAGCTGGAACAACAGGCACATGCCACCTTGCTGGGCTCAAATGGGTACCTATTTTTAAGATAAATATAAATGAAATGTTAGTCAAATCTCAGAACCCAACTCATTATAATCCATGATATTATTCATCCAAATTGTATTTTTTTAATGGCAATTGAATAAGGATGTAAAAAAATGTGAATAGATTATTCACAAACTTTAGCATATATTTAAAAACTATAGCTACAGCTTCTTTAACTATAAAGTTATGTGAGCAATAAAAATTGTTATAATTATCTGTTAATAAACCCTGATTTTTTAAATAGGCAAAAGTTTCCTCCAAATGAGATTATTCAACTTTATTTGGGGTAGTGTGTGAAGGATAAAAATGAAACCTCTTAATTCTAGCTGCATTTTTCTGGACAGAAGTTGTTTCCTAATGACAAAAACATAATTTAAGTCAATGCAGTCAACAAAACGGGAGCAACATCAGTCAGATTCATCAAATTTATTCTACTGGTCGATTCTTTAAAATTTTGCTCTAATTGGACCATATATACAGTTTCAGAAGACCAACTTTAAAACTGAGATCTGAAGTTGGATTAAAATTGTAGAGTGTCTATATGATACTTTTGTGATAACTATAAAAGGTGGTGGAGAACAGGCTAGATTTAAACTTCCATTCAACCCTTCAAACAGTAATGTTTGTGCAATCCACAACTTGTGCAACCTTATGCAGCATCCCTGAAACATTTTTTTGGTTGAGCAAACAAATTAAATGCAAAGTTTTTCTCCGAAAGGTTTACATTGTTATTATTTGCATACATGCTTACTCTTTTCTTAAGGTAAGATTCAAAATTGTGGCAAATGAGCATGGTTGTTATCTGGATTCACTTCTCAGAATAATATAAAATCCAATGAGAATTTAAAAATAACTCAAAATTTAGCAGATTCTTTGTCACCTGTGACAGGGGACTCTTTTCTTTCATTCAGGCTTTATTTTTTAAGAATCAGATATATGGTGAGCTCTGTAAATATTGTGAAACTTACCCTTAGCAATTATTTTATTTTCTCGCAATAAAAATAAATGTACTCATATGAAATCCATGCCTTTCTTACATTGATACACTATATTGAAAGATTAGTTAGGTACATTCCCACTTAAATTTGAAAAGCTATAAAATGTGTACCTATGTGTATGTATATTCATGCACAACAGGAATCGCTTTTTCTATGGAATAAACAATGTTAGAGAACATTTATCATTCAAATCTAGACTCAGCAGAGTAACGTAAGAAAGATTCTTTCCTAAATAACATAGACAAATGTTTAAAATAAAAATTAAATATTTTTATTTTAAATTATTTTTAGAAGTTTCCAACCTGGCTGCAAATTTACAAGTTCATTTTTTCATTGTTTCATGTAAAAATGAGTGAAGTAACTCATGAAAAATTGTGCTTCATGTGTGATTAAACTGATTTATTTCTACTTCTAATTCCACTTACTTTAACAAAATGCTAACATTAAAACAAAGAGGAAGCCTTTAGAAGCTGACAGGAAGTTTAGTTTTCAAGTAAAATCATGGGATTGGAGCCCATGCTTGTCTACACCATGATCACTGGCATTTACAGGAAGGAATTTGTGCAATGGGCAGGAAGATTATTGCTAACGTTATCCAGAGATCATGAGGCTTGCATTTAACAAACATAACTTTATATTTTCCAAGGCCAACCTCTGGCTAGGAGTCAGGATATATCCCTTTGGCAGTTAGGCTGGGGATGCAAGTTATTGACTGACGTACCATGAAATACCACCGGGCCTTAGAAGGATAGCTCATTGCAGAATGTGCTAACTAAATGACACTTAATTGAGACAGTAAGATCTCCATGGTAAATTATAATATGTAATTTGCACCATTCATGTATCTGCTGCAAACACATTAATAAAATGGATTATTCCCTAATAGTGAAAAAAAATCACAAACTGCTAAATCTTATATGCAAAGTGCAGCACTTATCTCCACCTGTGGCCTTTGGAGTTTTGTTCTTTATGCTTGTTTAGAAATCTTCATGCCCAGGATTTGACTTCCATTTGATATTTAAGGTGCACACTGATATTTCTCTTTTGGAATTTCTCTTGTGCAATTTAGCCTGACAGCTCTTCCTCCACAAGAATACCTAAATGAATGAAACTCGAGTTGGAAGGGAAATGGATCATGAGAGTGGTTTGCAAAGCTATTATTATTTGCTTCCTGCACAGTACCAGCTCTTCCTATTCACTAGCTGATGTCTTCTCCTGGTAACTTGGGAGCAGGGAAGGAAATGTACAGTTGTGACCATTTGAATGCCTATCAACACTCCCAGTTGGATGTATTCTTAAACATATTTCTCACTTCTTATGGTGAGGGAGTTCAACACATGAAGCTTCTCTACCCTCTCTCTACCTTGTTGGCAGATTTATAGAAACAGCCAAGACTAGCCCACAGCCAGGTGAAGATTGCATTCAGGATCCTCTCACTACCTTTCAGGAAAACTTTCCCAAGGGCTGAGCTCAGAGAGTCAATGGCATCACGTTGCTCCCGGCTGAAGAGAGAACACCAGGGCCACACCAGAGTCCACCCTAATACATCCACTTCTCACCAATAGGGCTCCAGGCTACAGACCTTTCCCTGCTTCTTTGTTTCTTGTCAAGTTTTCCTCCTACATCTCATACTATCTATCTGGGTTGTGATATTAGCTTTGCTAATATCAAAAATTAATTCACACTAGTGTGTTAGGGATTAACCAGAGTTTAAAAGTTTTGTCTTTCCTCGGAACACCAGCATTTCAAAGAAGACTTCCAGGGTTAGATTTTCTTAGTTATCAGAGTGAATGTCTAATGGTGGGAATTTCAACCAACCAATAAATAAGACAGGGTACTGGCAGTGATATTTTGAGTGGGTGGGTGTTTTGATGGCTCCCACTCCCTACATCATAGTATATATAATAATTCTGTTTAGTAAGCCTATGCCAGATACTATGTTAACTATATTGAAATTATCATCTCATTTAATCAAGCACATAACAACCTCCTTTGCCTACTTGTAAGGTTGGTGTTGACCCAGCAGTATATACACAGTACTTGTTTCTACAACTAGCTTTTACTATCCGAGGCTACAACATGTGCCTAACCTGGGTGGCTTAAGAATCATTCATTCTACAAAAATGCTTTGTGTTCCTCTTACTGTCTAAGCTTAAGTTTTTATTGATTCTAAAGTGAATTATACATGATTCCTGACTTCAAGGATTTCATTGTTCAGTAAGAAAGATATATATATATATAAATTATTTCAAGGCAGGTGATAAAGGTACTCAGTATAACTTCTCTTTTAACTCTTCCTGCACTGGTGAAATTGCTGGTTTACTTGTCTATTCCTTGCCTACCTGCTGATGTGTTTGTGGCCCCAAATTGCGTCTCACCCATCTTTGTAACTATATTTTCTAACTTTATGATACAAAATACATTAGATAAGAAAAGCAGGTATATTATTCCATATCATGGATAAAGAAACTGATACTCATAGATTTTGAAGCCTTGTTCAAAATTTAAAAAAAAAACTAGAAAGATCAGAGATGAGGTTCAAATGTAAGTCCTTTGGAACCAGATAACACACTCTTATCTCAACATCCTACCTCTGTTGACATTCCTTTTCAGAAGTCAACATGATAGCAGTGTGCATGTAAGCAAGAATGCTAAGCACATACACCTACAGTCATTTATAATAATCTACAGATCACCCAAGTATAAATTACCTACTTTGTGGTTTATCTGTTAAAAATGATTGCTATCAGAGAGGCTTCCATTTGCCATCTAATACACCTCTGAGCCTTTCCCCCCAAATTAGCACTTCAACAGGAAATGTAAACTACTGAGATTCTGTTATTAGCCTAGATGCAACATAATTTAAACAATAAATCTGATACACCCCACCCATTGCTAGTTGACAGAATGTCATCTAAGTTTAATATAAATGACTTTTAACAAATGCACCCCTGCATTAACACAGATAATTTAGAGTTTCTTGCACATATTTCATTGTCATTTACATTCATAGATTCTGTTTTGAGTAGGGGTAACTAAGAATATTGGTGTGTATTTTTCTCTCTGAAGCTGCCCACCTCCAGGTGATACTTTATAACCTTACCCTCTTGGAGGTTCAACAACTCATATAATCCTAGAAGGTACATCTTGGAAATGCAGCCTCTCTTTTTGAATTGTCATGGGATGATGCCATTCTATGGAAAGGATTGCTAGTAACCTGCCAGTGGTAAAGCTCCCAGGTGAGCCACAGCATCTTTCAAACACAGAGAGCAAATTCAAACTTGTCACAAGTGACCATTTACTCAGGAAACCATTCTCTATGGTTTCTAGACATTGTTTTTAAACACACACACTCCCAGGTGTGATTTCAAAAGACCAACCAAGTTGAAGCTATAAAAATTAGAGAAAGAGAGAGAGAGAGAGAGAAATAAGTTTCTCATTACTTTAAACAAACAGACAAAAGAACTTTCCATTCCACTTGTTTCATCAAACTTTTTCCTATTCCATCCAGATGGAAAGCACCACAGGACTTAAGGTAGTAGTAGTCTCACTAGACATAGTGCTGCCTATGGAACACAAGTAGAGTTCTCATGAAGGTTAAAAACACACAAAGGTTTTTGTCTCTTTAGAACAAAAAGTACATTGCACTTGACAATGAGCCTGTCATTTTAAACCTCAAGGGTTTCAATCTTATAAATATTTGAGTTTGGAGATAAACTGTCTGTATAATTTTTCCCAGAATTCAGATTTATATTATTTACTCTGATATTGTCCTAAAATGTATTCAAGTGACGGTGGTTGGTGACAGATACTAATATGGCAATTCTAATAACAACCTGATCATGCAAACTACCTTACTAAGCTACTCCAGGAACCCCTTTCCATTCAGTACTAAAGACAAACAGTTAAATATAAATAGTTGTGAGCTGGTTAATCATCATCTTGCTCTCACAGAAAAAAGTTAGTTATCTCAAGACAAAGACATGCAAATTTGGGAGGGTGGAGGAGAGAAAATAAAAAAAAAAGAAAGAGAGAGAGATACAGTGGGAGAATAAGGAAGAAAGAGAAAGAGAGAGAAATAATACAGAAAGCATATGTTCAAAGTTCTTTCTAAGGCTATATGTCTCGGATGACATAATTACCCTTCTATTATATGGTTCTGAAGATTGCACACAAAGAAAGACTAAATAACCCTAACATATATATTATAATCACATGCAGCAAGTTGTATTCATTAATTGGAGAATAAAACAAGTAGGGTACCTAACCAGAAAAAAAAAAGATGAAAAAGATAAGAAACATTAATCAAGCAATATATAATCTCCATTTACATCACTGCCTGAGAAGCTCCCCAAAGCTAATATTTCAGCAACATAAACAAAATCATAATTAAAGCCTTCAATGTCAAACTATGCATCTCTTTGTTTTTAATGTAGCATTTGTTCAATTTGTAGAACTAATTTATTTTCTCTTTTTTAATGTTTGCAGAAAAGATCTAGTGGATCATTTCTGAATTTAGTTTGGCTCCTACCACACTGGAGTTAACCAAGCTGACAGATTCAGCACAGTAAAGTATTTTAATGTAATGATATACTACCACATCTAGACCCAATGACAAGATGAAAATCCAAGAACAGGCATAAAACACCCACGAAGAAATGACAGAGCTTGAAGTCAGTGTGAATAATTTCTGAATCATAAATTCACAAAGGGAAGAAGGAGAAGAAAAGAAAAGGAGAAGAAAGGAGGAGGGGAAAGGGGAAGGTGAGTAGCTCGTTCCACCCACCTCAAACACTAAATTTAAGAGTTTCATGCACGTTCATATTTCCCACTGACAGCACTTCAGGTATATCAACTGGCTCACAATCATGGATGCATTAGGATCTCTGCTTCAATTGTGTTGAGAGGAAAGTGTGTGCTCAGTTTGGCAATCATGCTTTTTCATTTTGACTACAGATATCCTTGTCACATGCACAGTTGTGCATAATGGAATGCTTTTACCACTCACAATGGCTTCCCCAACTTTGGTTTTCCTTCCCCAGATATCTGCTGCCTGTCTGTCTTTTCTCCTACAGAACATCGCCATTTGATGGGAGCTCCCTAAACCTACAATCAGAGCCAGAGAAACACCTCTTCTCCCTTTACCCTCAGGACAGCTAAGATCAGCACTTCTGTTAATAGTTTCCACGTTTGAACTCTAGGGAACTAAGCTACCCCTGGAATTTACTTTTCCTCACAGACAAATAAAACTTGAAAAATACTACAAAACCTATCATTTCTGATTAGCACATCCAGATAGAAAGTCTCTTGTACCTTTGGCCGCTCTATTTCTTGTCGAGATTTAAATTGGAATTTAGGGTGCATATGCTATTAAAAATCTAGAATTTTTTTTAAATTAAAAAATGAGAAATAAAACATAATTATGTATCACTATACACATCCAAGAGAAAAAGCCTGAAGATTGGGCAAATATGATGTTCCATTGATATATCTTGCCTGGCAGTCCTTTGTGCTACTGTGCATGTAATGTGCTCACAGAGTATGCCATCGCACCCTCTAGAGACTGCACACCTCTTGGCAGCAAAAGCCAAGCACAACGTCTAGAACAGAACAGGCTTTCAATACACAACTACTGAATTCAATTGAAACATTAGTGGCCTCTTTATATACTGGGATCGGGAAAACTAAATATCTGAACAATTATTACTTGGTGAGCTAAAGTTGAAGCAATTATAAACAAGCATAAGAAAACTCAGGTTTTAAAAAGTACCTTATGTGTAGCTTGAAACAACTTGGTAAGCGTCCTGAAGTCAGTTCAGTTTTCTAGAAGGAAGCAGGTCTCTTCGAACAAAACATTTTCTGTAATTTGAATCTCTATACCTGAACATTTTATTTTCAGTGAAGCACTCTTGGTAAAGAGTTCTTGCCAGCATAAAAAGCCATAAATAATGCTCTGCAATGAAAGACTGGACAGCAATTAGAACTTGCAAGTTTGTCATGTTTGCCTTAAAAAATGTCAAAAATATGATTTCTGTAATGATCTCATTTTCTGAAAGGAATCCAATTGCAGACAAAGGAGCTGTCTTCTCAAAGCAAGGAATGTATAGTTTAGGAAATATTGATTTATAGTGAATACTTAGAATCACACTAAACATTGTTCTCCAGCAAATATCAAGTTAATTATTGATAAACACCCTGATGTCGCTATCATGCTCAATATCCAGGGGTTCAAGTTACGTTTCTGGGTGACCTTCTACATGAATAGCTATTCAAATTTTCAGGTGGCTTCCGTTTTAAGTTTTTATTTATTTTCATTTACATTCTGCCTCTTTCCTAATAGAGCAAGGTCATTCATTCCTACCTACACTGTTCTACAAAGGTTACTTTGCACACATTATAAGCACATGGCCCCCATGAGCCAAGTATAGCACATAGTTATGTTTGTTTTGGCTCCAACAGTTTCAGAAATGTGTGAACTCTTTTAGATATGGATAGATTTTCCAGTTCACAACAATTGTTACGTTTCCCATTGTTTTTACCCACATATTTACAATTAACTTCTTAGTCCTATAAATATCAGAGTTGGCAAGCCCTAGCCCAGAGACTGGACTTCCCCTGATGTAAGAAATATACCTTATTCCATGCTGGGTCTATTCCATCAGCTTGACAGCTTCTGCTTAGCACTAAATATTAACAAACGTTCATTCATTCGATGTTTATTGAGCAACTTCTGTATGCCAGGTACTGTCCTGGGCACTGGAGACAGCAGCTTCATCATGCAGCTTCCATTCATGCTGGGGATGGGAAGGGACATTGGCAATACATAAATACATTTCAGATGGTGATAAATATTATGTAAAGTGAATTAAAGCAGAGCAAGGCAATGAGTGTGATAGAGGATGCTATTTTCAACTGGTTATCAGGAAAAATTTTCTCTGACACAGTGATATGTTAGCAGGCACCTGAATAAAGTGACAGAATGAACAATGCAGATGTCTGGAGAGCTTTCCACACAGGACTTCTCTTAAAGGAAGCCTCATCTTTACAACGGTAAGAGCTTCTACCTCTAGTGCACTCTTTTGATTTCCTGAGCTGAAAACAGAAGAAAATTGCTAGTGGTTTTCTACTTAATTCTGTCAGTGTTCTTTACATTTGTTTTTTTAAGCCAAGTGGAAAATAAATCAGTAATTTTCAAACTCTTCTTTCACTATTACAACTTGATGCTTCTCTTATCATTGAAATAATGATAATAGCATTTTGCTACTCTGGAGGAAAATGTCTATTGACAAAAACTACTTCTGGAAAACTCTCTTACCGAAAAACCCAAGGTTACTTTAAAGATCAACAATGACTAACAATTAATGGAGTGTTTATGTCAAAAAGAACCGTGTTCCTTTTTCAAGTATTTTTTAATGAAATAAATGAACATTCTGCCTACTTCCAAAAGAAAAAAAAAGAGTAAGCAATAATTATAAATGAGTAAAGGAGCATAATCTGTATTTTTTAAAATAGTTATTATTTTAGAATTCTAAAGAGACCTGAGAGATTATTTTCATCAATTCTCTCTTTTGGACAATAAGAAAACTAAAGCTCTGAGAGGTTAAACATTTCCAAGAACAAAGAGCTGCTTACTGGCCAAGCTGGAACCTGAATCCAAGGTATCTAATTTTTACAATAATACTTTTACGTTGTCTACAGTACATTGTACTAGTGAATTAAAAAATTTAAAAACTACTATTGAGACTTGTTATTTCCCATGTCATGCGTTAACATCCAATGACTATAAGGAGTTCAACATTTTCTTTGAGTATTCACTATTCCCCCCTCTGCCCTCACCCCCTTGGTTCTTAGCTACAGGAATGTGAAATCACATTCTAATAGTAAGGCTAACTTTCTTCATATCAACATGGATGTACCTCTTTGGGCCAAACACCCTGAGTCCCAGTTTGTGATTATGAAGTGCTAGATTGTGTAGGACCTTCAAAAATGCTTTAAAAAGGCATTAGTGGGAGGATATAGAAAATGGCGGAGTAGGGGTGTCCTCCTGGCTCTCTGCTCCCAGTGCGGAAAGTGAAGAAAGCAGACAACCACACGCGAGTGATCTACACGTCCACAGGACCAGCTTAGCAAGCCTGCAGACATTCACCGGAAACGGAGGGATAAGACAATCTACAGCTGAAATCAAAGGTGATTCGGATATTCTCTCCCGTGGAATCGGAAATATTCAACAGGGAGGGAGCGAGATGCGGCCTGAGCGGCTGGTGCTGGCGCTGAGAGTCGCCCCCTCCCACACCGAGCTCCTCACTCACTAGGCCTGGAAGTGCTTGAACTTGATGGGAAGGGGTAGCGCCAGACAAAGTTGTGTGGAGAGGAGACTAGAGCAGGGAACATTTTGAACTCTCCTCAGCGCGCAGTGGAGGCAGTTTCAGGTGGGGGAGGGTCCAAACCCAGTGATCACTTCCCCGCTTGGCAGGAACGAGAGCCCACTCCAGCATCACCCTGCAGGTCGCTTCCAGGTCTAGGGTAAGGGGAGTATACACGAAAGGAGGCTTTGACCTTGGATATGGTCCAGGTTTTGGCTGGCACTGTGTAGACACAGAGCGCAAAGCTAGGTTCCTTGATCCCTTGGGACTCCGCAAGTTGGAGGAAGTCCCTCTATGCCTCCCCTGCTCATGTCTCCCCATCCCTGTGGTCTGACTTGGACTTGGTGTTTGGAAGTGGAGGAGAGGGAGTGGCGATAGGCGCTGCTGCCTCGCCAGTCCAATATTGGACAGTCTGATCCCTCGCTACACAACCCACCTGCTCTCTGTGCCCAGAGAGCAGAGCCTGCCTGGGCAAGGCCGAGCTGTGAAAGAGCCAGGATTTTCTAGAGAGAGCCTGGATAGAAATTTTCACCCATGCTCTCCTGCAACTTGGGTCAGAGCACTCCGCGCCAAAGGTCCCAACTCCGCCTTGGGGCGGAGCTGAGAAAAGGTCAGAGTCCAT
>VBSM01001562.1:11596997-11609703 GCA_008086735.1 Cheirogaleus medius
AAAAAAAAAAAAAATAAAAAAATAAATAAATTCTAAAGCCTCTTTTGGATCTCTGCAGATGGCAACTATGGGAAAGAGGAACCCAAACATCTGCCAACTGGCTGAATTCATGCAGAATCACTGGACTGATAAGTCCAATCTGATGCCCAGCCTTGTGTATCATTATTATACCATTTTACTACTGCAAGAAGATTCGTTGGTGATTTCTTTGCTCATCTGATTTTTAAGTGAAAAACATTTCTATGAATTAATATATTAAAATATACTAGTTGACAGTCTGTTGTGAAAAGAGCTATATAGAAATAATTGTTAATAGCACTTCAAACTTACTTGCTTTTCAAGAGTAGCATAAAATAATTAGACATGTGTTTTGCTTATGCCTAAAATGAAACTATTGATCATTAAAAATTTCTAACACCATGTAAGATTTTATCAAAATATGCTATTTATGTATTATTGACAAGATAATAGTATGTTATTACTCTTTGCAGTGTCCCCATGAATGCCACAAATTGTTCCAATCATGGGTTTGAATTTATATATTGTAAATTAATGGAAATGTATCAGTTGCGGATCTTAGTGTAGGTTCAGTTAAGTTTGATAGACATATATAAAGTACCTATTCTATACTAAGAATAAATAATCAAGATACAAATAAGAACTGACACCTAAACTCAAAGAACTTAAGTTTAATTTCAAGTTTCAGTCAGATGTCAGGAGCCTGATAATCCTCTACTCATTTATTATTTATATTGTAGTAAAATATCATCCATTTCCAACTTATCCAACAACAAAGATCCTATGTCCTAGGTAGGTGTTATGAACCTGTATGATCCCAATTATGTGAAGAAAGTGAAACATGTTAAGTTCCGAGGAGGACATTTGGAAGGGAAGGGATAGCTTGCACACAGTAGGCTCTCAAGAAAATTTTTGACTATTGAACAAATATACTCAATTCTTGTGTTCCAACTTAGGGCCCAAGGAAGACATCTCCCACAGTGAAAACCCTCCAGTGGTATCAGAAACCTCTATAACGTGCCCTCCTTGACATATCATACCACCGGGCTCTGTGCTACAGTCACAGCAAGAGAGTCTGGACTCTAGTGCTGTAGAAGAACCTAGGGAAGGAACAAGATTCTGTGATATTTCTAGAAGCAGTGAAGCCAGAAGTGCCTGGCACATGTATGGAAGAAATATTTGAAATCAGACATTGCTAATTTGGGAATAGATTTTGCAAATATTCATAGGATTCATGCTGAAAGATTTTAGTGCATACCCTTTATTCTCCAGAAATTTTGAGAGGCAAAATATCACAACTTAAGATATGATTTATTCTAGCAAGTGAATTGTCAGTAAAAATAGTCATTCTTAACTTCTAAAGGGAAAAAGTGTAACATTTACAGAAGTTTTATATTAAATAAACAAATCTTAGTTTTGAATGTATTTTTAATAAGAGAGCAAAAAAAAAAAAAAAACCTAAAACATACAGGATAGCATCTTCAAATGAAAAATAGGATAGATGAGAGATGAAATATCCAGTAATGTTCTCTTGCTCCAAAGAACTTTCTTTTGAACAACTTGTTTGGGGAAAAGAGTAAAATTTATCACTCCTAAATAACTGCTTTATTTTATTAAAAATCTATACATCTTTATTTTGATATTTCTAATAGCAACACCTATGATATATCTGATTCTATTCTATTTATAATAAAATCTAAAAGAAATACATATAGCATAAAAGCTATACATTTTTTTTCTAAATCCAATAATGGCCTACAGATTATGAACTATAGCAACTATCCTGAAATTTTAGGTCAGTGATATGAATATTCAGGGCCATACACGGTGGCTCCTACCTGCAATCCCGGCATTTTGGAAGGCTGTAGCAAGAGGATTGCTTGAGGCTAGGAGTTTGAGATCAACCTAGGCAGCATAGTAAGACCCTGTCTCTAAACAAAAAACACACACATAGATATATGAATATTCAATTAAAATTTATAAGAGGGAGATATAGCCTAAATGCATCCTGCCTGGACATCAGTTTGAATATAGATTGACAAAAATTCATATATAATATAAAATAATATTTTAAGTATTAATGTAAATATAAAATAATAAAAAATAGTAAAACTTGTTGAAATCTATAATCTAACTCCTTCATTTAAAACTGAAGAAACAGAACCCAGGCAATTTCTTTCATTTACTTTCACAAGATTGCATAATTTGCTAATAGAATAAAATTTAGCTTTTGCCAATGTTTGCCATTAAACTAGGCTACCTCTAATTAGGATACTGGGCTTTTAAATAATAATGATTTACTGATTAGACTATACCTTATTAAAAAATAAGAACACTTATTTAGACTTTCCTAATAAGAATTTTTTTTAAACAAAATAGGTGTTAGCAGTTAAAGCAAGAGCAAGAGGCTGCCAGATAAAGGCAGGGAAAGGGAAAGTAGAGAAAAATTTAATCCACATTAGTATTTTGACCAATGCTGGACTTCTCAAAAATTTAGCATGTTGTCACTCAATTCATTCTATCATGATGCCTAATTCTGTTACAAACAATGATAGTTAGTTAGTGGAAAATCCTCAGTGTTGATCAAGACAGGATTTTTTTGTGAGTGTAAGTTTTATATCTAGTAGGCATTGTAGAAGATAAACTAATTTTGATGTGGGTAGATCAAATTAAAGTCCATAGAGGTTAGTATATTGAAAGGAAAATGAATTACCCTATTTTGGAAGTTCTATACAGTTGGCAGCCCTGGAATTTGTAGCTACAACAAAGACGGCTATGTACAAGGGCGGAAAATCACGATGTTAGATAGCATCTACCAAACCAGCCCTATTGCAATTGATTCTGTTTCTAGCCTCTCTCTGACCCCACTGTTACCCTCAAATCCCACTCAGCTTCCATGCCGAGTTTTTTATGCTGCCGCTGTTCTCTCTCCACGTAGTTTCTTTCCAAACCAACATCCATGTTCCACTCATCAACCACCGCTTTAGAAAGCTTCAGGCTGGATGGCCAGGCATGAAGTGCTGGCAGGTGGTGTAGCTGTTAGCCAGCCTTGTGTATCACAAGAGATCTGATGCTATCAAATTCCTTTTCCCCCAAAGACTAAAGAGAGCAAGCCTTTGTGAGCATGCAGGAGGGGGATGAAAACAGTTTGTCTCCTGAGCAGCCAGCCTTTGTCATATTACAAATGAAATCACTTCGGAAATTTAGAGAATTAATATCATAATGAAGACGGGAGTACCCATTAGGGTGGTCTAATGTTGCTCTGGAGAAATGTGATGGATGTCCAGTGGCTGCAAGCCCTTATTTGCAGAGAGTCACCTCTGCAGTTGCCATTATTAGGAAGATGTCTGAAGCAGAGGATCAGACACAACCATTGCAAGATGAGATAGTGTTTGACTGGTTTCCAGGGAACCGAAGGATACAAGCTTAGTTGTACCTGTCACTATGGCTCCCAGCATTTTCCCCCTTAATGTCTTTTTTAGCTGTAGGAAGTTTCTCTTTAAAGATTCAGTGCTTTCCTAATGGCAAAAAGTGAGTAATGGGGAGCATATAAAAATGTTATATAGATAACAAATGAATTCAGTCTATTTTAAGACAACGTGTGCCAGCCCTAAAGAAGGATTTTATTTAGCTTCAGTTTTCTCTTGAAAATAAATTTAGCAAACATTCTGAAATGAACACACCACTGGCATTCCCATGTTCATTTTCCCTTCTAGGTAAAACGTCCCTGGCTTTCCGATGCAATATATGTACCTTCCCAAAATAAGATCTGCATTTGATGCTCTTTCCTGCACTAAAGCCTAGAAAACGGTACTTCCAGGAATTATTGTAAAATATAATTGAATCATCATTTCTGTACTCAAATATCTCTCTCTCTGTTGTACTGCTTTCCAGTGACATTGGTATACATAATAGGAGATGGGAGTTTCAAAAACCCCATATCAATTCCAGGCTAGATAAAATGGAAGGAGAATTTCCCTAAGAAAATTTTAGAAGGCTGGAAAAGAGAGGAAAAGCTAAGTATTGCCTGGAAAGTAAGATTATACACACTTTTTCTCCACTTTAAAGCTAGTCCCTTTGTCTCTCATATTTGAATTTATACAATTTTTATTTCTGGTTCTGATGTCTGCTATCAACTAAGTAATATCCCTTCTCTGCTATTTAATATATTTTTCTTCCCATATCTGTCCCTTTTCAAGACAGGTTTATAGAGCAGTCCATTCTCTTGATGGATTCAAATACAATTTTCTGTTTGAGACTACTGTAAAGATATGATCACCCAGATTTTGTAAATCTTGGTCAATTATAATGGAAACAATTCAGAAATTATTCCCAACGCTTTTCTCAGCATGAACAAAACAAAATAGCAAAACGTATTAATCAATTAGAGAGCAAACTTGGACTATGACAGGATTTGGTTCAGTAAATAACCAGGTTCTTTCTGTCGAAATGCTTTTAATTTCTTATTGTCTTCTGTATTCTGTGTTACTATTGTCAGTCTGTATTCTCCTATATTAAGGACTGTGAGGTCCAATCTAATCTCTCCCGTCTAAAATGATGATCAGGAAGCAGGGCTCACCAAAATGCTAAGCTAACTAACTACTGTCTGGGTGGTCTCTGGTCCCCTTTGAAGGAGACACAACTAATTTCATTCATAATGCCTTATTACCTTCTAAGAGAGGAAATTCTACTCATTCTCCAAACACAAAAACTTGCTGATCATCCACATGTATACTTTTCAGATACATTTTGGTACTTTATTATATTTCAAATTTGCATTTCATCACATCACAGCTTCTTATTACTCCTTAACTTTATCAGGTATCCAAGTTATTTTTCCTTGCCTAGATTTTAATCTCCCTAAGAGTAATGGATATATATGTTCAGAGTACCTAATCCAGTGTGAGGCTTACAGTAAAGATTCCATAAATACATACTAACTGGAATCAAACTAATATAACCAGTAAATGATATGAACTTTCTAGAATTCAATATAGATAAACAAATCCTATGTGTGAAGAGGAATGTATGTGGTCACTCCTCTGTGTTGTTTTCAATTTTATTCCAAACTGATATATATATACATATATATATATATGCATTGCAATAATAAAGAAATTCATCCTTCCTAAGGCAAATAAAAGAGTCCTAATGAAAGTAATGTACCCCACTAGCATTCAGACCCTGAAAATGACAAATGTGATCTTGGACAGAGAAGAATCTAATGAAAACAATCACATTAAACATAGCTCTTCCGTGCTCAGTGCTCAATAAGTGAGCAGCAGGCTCTCTCTGTCTAGCTTACAGAAAACAGGAGGTAGCAGTTTGCAAGGAGCAGCGTTTTAATGTGATTGGACTATAACAGACAATCTATTTACAGCATGCTCTGGGGAGCTTATAAACAAATGTTGAGTAATTTCAGCCAGCAGTAATTACCCTTGCAGCTGACAAGGATAGCATGAGACTTTCTCCTTCACCTTCAGCCCAGTCCAGAAGGCAGTGTACACAATGCCACTTCTAATTATTTCTGCATTTCTATGGCTAAAGACCAAAGTGTGTTATTAGAGAACATTTTAGAAGCTTTTAAAATGCTTATTTATTAGGACAATTAAAAGTCATCACTATGACAGCAAATAAAAGGTTCCATTCTCAGGAATGCAGTATCAAATGAGCTTCTGCCCACTTACCTTTAAGGCAATGTGGACTTGTCTTGTGTTGTCTTTTGTTAAAAGCTGAGACTAAAGCTTGGTAATAAAAAGAAAAGGTATCTGGAATGCATTTGGTTTAATTCTGAGATGTACCTTTTGCTTTGGAAATTTTCAAGCATTTTGGAGCATGTAACTGAAGTTATTTCTCAAAAGGCATAGAAACCCGTGTGTGAAAAGGAATGCATGTGGTCACTCCTCTCTCTGTGTGTGAGTGTGTGTGTGTATGTGTGTGTGTGTGATGCTGCTAGAGATAAAATGCATATGGTCATATTGTCTCTCTTTTTTTACCTCTCACAAGAAACACTGGATTACCCTGGCTAGTTAAAGGATTTTATCTGGAAGGGTCACTCATATTGCATCAGTCTGACATAAGGAAGATGTTAAAAATTCAAAGATCTAAAAATAAACCTCCAGCAGATAAGCTTCTAATGGAGTGCTGAAGGAGTAAAACAATTATGCAGAGCAATCACCCTGAGCGTTTGTAATTAACAATCAAATTACTTCCCAGAAGTGTCCAACAAGAGAACTTTTGTTGAACATTTCTATACGTGCCAAACTACCCCAAAGTAATTGAGGAAATCAGTGAACTGTGGTGTGTGTCGGTTCTCAAACACCGTGGCCAGTTTGGCGTTCAATGAGCTTCTGTCCGCCTCAGTAAGTTCAGTTCAGATCCTGACTATAGGAATTGACAGCAGATATCTAATCCCACAAAGTATATTATTTACATTTTTTGATACGTTACATTACATTACATTCTGTCATGTTACATTTCATCACCAACGGATAGAATGTTGCATAACCTCGTATGACATGATCACAGGTCTCTCTTTCTCTCTCTCTCTCACACACACACACAAACACACACATACACACACATCCCACAACACTTTTCAATCAGAAGGTGAGTCAGGTTAGTCTAAGGAAATATTTCGGATTTGGGTCCTGAAAGGATCCTAGAAGCCCTCCCTTGATGACATTTACAACTGCACCAAAGCCATGATCCTTTCTTGACAATAATATCATATTGTCCTGCACAGCGATGCCTAAGCTCATTCAATATATATTTTGCCAGCTGTTCGTAAATATTTTTAAATGTATCGTTATGATGTACAATGGACCACAAAAGCACATGTTCTCTAATGTAAAACAACAATATGCTGCGAATTAGCCTCCTTGAAAGAAACATCCAAAAAACAAATTACAAAGTTGAACAATACACAATTAGATGCATGTCACTACCATGGCTCTGCACTCATTTCTGAAATGTGGTTGGCAGAGGGACAATAATTTGTCCTTGTTCTTGAGACTGGCAGGTGTCACTTTGGCCAGTGTGGGATGTGAGTGACAGATATTTTACGGCTGAAGAAATGAGAATGCAGAAATTCAAGAGTACCTCTGGGATTTCTCTGGTCATTTGCGGGCAGCGCAAGGGCAGGGTAGACTGTGGTGCTAACGCAGGACTGCTTGTTGTTGCAACCGTTGCAGGCAGCTGCTGATTCACAGCGTTTTAAATACTATTTCTATTAACAAGGGTGTGTTTCTGCTTTGATGGAAGCATACCGAGAGCTGCTCTTTAGGCTGTCTGCTGTACAATAAACTGCTCTAATTGTTTTCCTATGCCTTATTTAAAAATCTGGTAAAGCTGAATTCAGTAGAAAATTGCTTACAGATTCAGCATTTTTGAACATACAGGTTTTCATACACGTTAATATAATCCATCAAAAAGCTGGGAGTTTATTTTCCTCCTCTACCCAAAAGAGTCAACTTACTTTAGTTTTACAAAAAAAGAAAAAAGGAAAAACTTTTCATTGGAAGATATTTAAGTGATGATAATAAGAAATAATAATAGAATTGAAGGCAATGCGGGAGCAAAAATAAGAGTATTTCCCTTTTCTGCTTGTACATAATTGGGAATTTGTTTTCTTGGCTCCATTTAATTTTAATATAGCTTAAAAAGAAATTAAACATTTAAAGTATAGTGTAAAATATAGCTATAAAGCCTCAAACATATTTAAACTGTATTTTAAATATACATTTAAGGTTCTCTTTTCTCTATGAGATAAAATAGACAAGTTTTGAAAAATAAAGTTATCCAAATATATTGACATATAAATTGTAGGGTATTTAAGGGCTATAAAAAATGCTTAAAAGAAGCAAAAGGCCAATGATTTTTATAAATATTGTCCAAAATTCACAGATATATGTTTTAAAAGGAAAAATAAAATTACTATTTTGTAAAGTACAATGCAAGACTACTAATGCACTTGTATTTTTAGTACTATTTGTGGTATTAAGATTGCAAAGAAAAAAATTCTCATTTTAGGACCGAGTCATCCCTGGCATTTCTATACTGTAGACACAATATTTGAATTGTCCTTTTCTTAAAGATTATAACAGCCATACTGAAATATACTCTTGCCCACTGAACTCACAAAAATCATGAGAGTTCACTGAAACAAAACTGATATAGGGAGTATCAATTTTTAAAAAATCAAAGCTCTCTAGTGTGATTGCTTAAAAGAATGATTATATACAATGACATACAAACAGTATGATTACTAGGTTTTAGTTACAAGAATAGTTATCTGCCTTCGGTTTCCATTAATTTCCTCCAGACCACTGCCAAAATATTACCTTGCAAAATTAAAATGAAAACCATAAGTTAATTAGGGAAAACATGTAATGTCACAGCATATTTCAACATTCACTAAAAGAGTTAATACTGAAAACTTCTCCGAAGAGAAAGAAACTATGCTGATTCATATTGATATTAGAGCATGTTGTTTAATATCATCTGCCAAATGTTTCAATTTTTAAATAATTACTTGTGTTAAATAAATTAAAACATGCATGTAAGCAGCATGATATGAAGTTAGCACTTTGCCATAATTTTAGGAAGAAGAATACATTTTTTTTTCTGAATGGAATAAACCTCTCTATAAAAACCAGTAGCATAGTGAAAAACATACAGTCACAATTACTTTCTTCCCTGCTTAGTAATGCAAAGATAAATTGTTCTTCTCTGGAAATCAAATATTTTCCTAACCGCTGTGTTTCTTTAATTAAACTGTATTCTTTATAGTGATCAAATATAATTAGCAGTAACAAGTATTTAATGAAAACAAACTGCTACTCCCAAACCTTTACTACACATTTTGTTTAAATCCCACAGATGCTCCAAGGATTACTGTATCTCCATCACAAGTATAAAAGCATGCCCCCTCCCCACTCTGCCCACCCCTATTTGCCAGGAGCTTTTAAAACAACAATAAAAAAACAACAAAAACTTCTGTAATTCCAAGGACTTTAGATCACATTCAAATCCTGCCCCTCAGCTCAAGGCATTACTTCCAAAGAAGCTTAACACTTAGCCCTTCAAATATTTTATATATTTGTTCTTTAAAAATCCCACTTGATATCATCATATAATAAAGCATTACCCTGGTATCTTTGATTATTAGTAAGTGACCAAAATAAGAAGAAAAGTGCCCATGCTGGACTCATTGACAGCTAGGTGATATAGCAAGTCTTCTGTAATTAATTGTGAGTGAAAGGGGGTTTGGTTTTGCAGCCTCGTAAAACTTTTCCCACATGGCTGAACCCACGGTCAGGAGATGTTAGGCAACATTAACTGCCTGCACATTTCTGCAAGGCTCTAGAGGAACAGCTAGGCACTGGGTCTCAAATCCTGAGAACCCTGGGACATAAGACATCAGCGTCTACCTTTCATCTTAGCTGAGATTTGGAGTGGGTTCAGACCACAGCGGCTCCTTAATTCTCACTAATTCATTTGCTTTCCTGATTCACTTGGCTTGGGATAACCTGAGAATGATAATGAACCTGTGAGGGGAGCTCTTAGTCCCTTGCCTTTGAATGTGCTTGGCATGGATCGAGGGCTTTCTCTGAATCTTGCAAGAGGAAAAGAATCTTATTAGCACTGATTGCTAGTCATGAGGTTTCCTCTAAAAATTGCTCTTGTGTTTTAACTCTTGTTGGCTTTCTGCAAAGCAGAGTTAGTGGAAGAAAAAAAAAGTTAGGTTATTTATACAAATGATGTATGTTTCTAGAAGTGAGGGTAATCTTTTAGGGGTGTGATTGAAACCAAATGCTAGCAGCTGGCTTTTTCTTGGCCTCTAAAAAACAACCTCAGTGTCTCTCACTGTTTTCTGCAACTGAAGTTAAGTTCTTTTTTCATTTCCCATAGATAAACACACTCTTGTATCAGAGAGGTAGAGTTTTTCAAAGGAACATCCAAAGCCTCTTTTTTAAAAAACTAAAATCATTTTCAGATTTAATTTACACAAGAGTTGTCAGATTCATAGACATTTCCTGTGGTTTTGGAATTCTGTTGAATTGGCACTTTCACTTTTACAATTAGTGTGTTGTGGACCTTTAACTTCTACCTAGGTAAGAATTTGTGCTTGAGATGAGAAAGTCAATAAATGAACTGGGCAAAGTGGTATGTTTTAGTGAAGCAATAAAAAGGGCAATTTGGGTCTACTAGTCTAGCCGAAGGTGATCATTCTTCAGATTTTGAGATACTAAACTACTGACCAAATTATTCCCTTCTTCAGTTGTAATTGTGCTTTCACATGTTCAGTTGCACAGACCCTCCCATGCACATGCTAACTGAAGTTATATGCAGCAGCTGCAATAAAATAGATGCACCGAAGGGCAGAAGAGGGCTTGACTCAAGAATTAGAAAGGGACCTTGATGGCAGGGCAAAGCACTAACATATTCTGGTACCTCACAAAAGGTGTATGATCTCTTATGTCGTGGGCTTATCCACCGTGTGGGGACTCTCTCATCAAGATTTAAAATTTTCTCCACAATCTTAGTGACCAGAGCAACCTATGACATCTATATGTAATGTTAATAAATTTGTAAAACAGAGTATAGGCTATGAACCTAAGCCATAAGTCATCACCATGTTTTGAGCATACAGAATACCAGAATGCTCAGGCAGGGAAGAGCCATAGAGTTCAACCATGCCAACTCACAGGGATTTTCAAGATCACAAAACTGAGGACCAGAAAGTTTGGGAGATTTGTCCAAGGTCAAATAGACCTTGTTTAGAGATAGAACTAGGAAGAGAACTCAGTATTCAGATTCCTCCAGGGCTCTGTCTGAGACAATGTACAAAGAGTGGTAGAATTTCCATACAAACTGTCTTGACATTACAATGCACATGTTCAAGGGTTTACTGCTAATGGAAATAATGGAAAGTGTTTCAAGAGGTAATCTGTCCTCCTAAGCTACACCACCGCTGCTCTCCACTGACTTCCTATGGCCTGACACCATTACCTCTGTTTCAATTTTGACTCTTTCCAAGGACACCCTCTTTTATTTCTTCCCAGGCAGAGAATGTCTCCATTTATTAAATAAGTTGACATCAGAGATCAAATTTTCACTGATTTCCTTTCTCCATAATCTCACACTATTTTCCTCTCCTCCCTTTTCTCATCATTGAAACTGTCCTTATTTCTGACCAACCCTGGGCACATCTTTACTAGAATAACAATTTACTTACAATTTGTTAATATTTCTAATCATGAAATCACTTGTTTGGTATAATTTCATAATATCTGTGGTTAGAAAAAATAGGCATCTGGAGAAATATTTATGTATAACACATAAATGCTTTCATCATCAAAACATAGTCATTTCAAACAATATAGAACAGTGAAAAAAAAAGTGGGCTTGGGAGCTGATAACTATGGGTTTAAATTCCTAGTCCCAATACTTATCATGACCTTATGCAAATTATTTAACCTCCTGAAGTCTCAGTTTTTTCTTTTATAATACGTGAGGTTTGTAAAGTCTTGCCATGATACCTGGCACATAATAGGCTTTCCATAAATGTGAGCTATTATTGTTATTATTGTTGTTGTTATTGTTATTAGTGACATTGCTATCCTATTGGTATAAATAATGAAAGATGGATATATGAAGCATTGTAAAGCTAAAGTAACTGTGGATTAAATGGATTCAAAAAACAAAAAAAAGAAGAAGAAGAGAAATAAAGAGGAAACGTTATTTCAAGCATTCCAGCTTGAGAGCCTGAAAATAATGACCATTACTTATCACATCCTGAAGGGGAGAATCTTGGAAGCAGTTTCCAGTGAAGTGGCTTTGATAATTGTGGATTTGTGTCAGGTGAGGGCAACAGAGAGCTATCCAGGCAAGCAACCTTGGAGGCCAGAAAAAAACCATCAACTTGTTTATCATCCCCTATGGGAAGCAGTGAAGCCAGTTGGAACTAAGGAAAGAGCCAAGAGTGGACCCCAATTAGGACTCAGACTCTCTGTTGGGCCCAGAAGAAAGTCAGTGGTAGAATTCAGGAACAAGCCAACACACCAAGCAAGAAAAGGGTGGAAAACATAAACTAGAGCAAGAATAGAGACAGGACAGATGTCAGCAGCCACAGATGTTGCGATCCCTCAGAAAGTAGCGTCCACGACCCCTTGTGAAGCAGCAGTCCAGATCTTCCCAACTGAACCCAGGCAGCTGTCACTGGCCATTGTGAAGGCCACGATGACTTTGGCCTTTAATATGCACGATTGAGGTGGCAGTGGAAGCACCCAGTAGAAATAACCAACCAAGAGAAAATATGATCAAACTTTGGAAGAAAATTCAGGAAATTATTCAGAAAAGCCAAGGTATCTAACATCTATTGAGTACCCATTATGCATTGTGCATTCTCACTTAATCCTGTCCGTGCTATGCATTCAGCATTATTCTTCCTACTTTGAGATGAATAAACTGAGGTTATAAGAAGTTAAGAAGTTCACCCAAGATCACAGAGCTCATAAATGGAAGAACCATATAGAATTAGAATGGATATCTGCATGATATTAAAGTTCTTTCCATCCATCCTTGCTGCTCAGAATTAAAGCCATGAGAATACATGAGTTCTCCAAAGGACGAAAGAAAGAAAGAAAGAAGGAAAGAAAGAAAGAAAGAAAGAAAGAAAGAAAGA
>VBSM01001562.1:11609803-11681173 GCA_008086735.1 Cheirogaleus medius
TGCCTGTAGTACCAGCTACTCAGGAGGCTGAGGCAGGAGGATCTCTTGAGCCCAAGAGTTTTAGGTTACTGTGAGCTAGGCTGACACCACAGCACTTGAGCCCAGGTGACAGAATGAGAGACTCTGTCTCAAAAAAAAAAAAAGTTTCTACTGTAAATGAGATGTCTTGAAGAGGATCTTCAAGTATGGTAAATACATGAATGAATGAATGACACAGGAGACAATCTAGAGGCACATTTGGTTCATATCAGAGGGAAGGGATACACCGAATAGACATAATTTCATTTTTAAGTGAATTTGGAGTTCTGAAAAACCCTAGCGTGTGTTGAAAGTTGGTGGGTGAGAGCTGTTAGAAACTGACCTTGCTAAGGTAGAGCACAGTCCACCTAGTAAATGGCTCCTACTGTAGCCCCTGTGGGAGACAGACATGCTGATTATATAATCAACATTAGCCTTACTTCTCCAAGATGTGCTATTTAATACTTTGCCTTGAAACCAGGACAGTCAAAAGCTCTGTAACTGTCTCTCCTTCCACCATATGTGGAATAAATGGCCAGTGTAAATGCCTATCACTCTCATAGGCAGAATTCATCTTTGTGCCTAAACTCTACTGCTAAAACAGAAACCTATTTGTGAATCTAAATTTATTAGAGAAAAAAAATGAAGTTTTACAGGACTTACATTGTAAGCATTTAAAACATCTTGACAGGAATGAAGAGTAGATTTGATAATTCCCCTTAAGGATAGGAAAACCCGGATAAGGTATAAGCTTAGGAATAAAAAAAGATAAGATGGTGTGGGTGGAATGGGGGTGGGCATCTGTTTCTTTTCCTTTTATCTTTAAAAATCTATAGCAAATCAACTTCCCTTTATTGGTGAGTATTACCTAACAACTCAGTCAACATTTCAAGTACATATTTGAACAAGATAAGAACAAAAAAAAGACCTTTTATCAGTCTATAACATGAAGTTGCTGGGATTCTAACATTCAAATCTGATTTTAAAGAAAAAACTTTATTCTCAGCACTGATGCTATTTATTGGGATGCAATTTGGGCTTTCCAAGCTTCTGTTTGCCTGAAATTCTAGATATATCTATGAATTCAGAATTTTTTACAAACACCACTGTAGAGGTACATGTTGATTTAGGAAGTGTCTACATGACAGTAAAACAACGAATCAATTCAGTGAAAAAAAAATCAATTGATTCAATAAAAACATCAAACAGGCTGTTTGCTGTCATGAAGATCAAACTACTGTTTGACAGAACTTTTACTTTTTAATCAATGGTATTGATGTCCAAAAACACTGTCTTAAGTTTACCAGCCCCTGCTCGTTGTACAAAAGAGGACCAAGTTGCTAATCGTTAAGTAATTTCAGCAAGAGAGCACACAGGAAAACTGAAACTTCAGGGCGAATTTTCAACTTCCACTTTGCAGCTCTTCCCATGTCTAATTTCTTTTTTATTGATCTTCCTCCAAAATTCACTGCGTAATGTGGTGCCATCACAACACGCTCTACCTCAGTCAAAGTTTCCATCATACCGAATAGCATCTTACAGGTTTACCCTTAAAAGAAAAACAGTAGATTTTAGCCTTCCTTTATTTATATGCATCGTTCATCTTTCTCGGCTGATATCTCTGGAATTTGTAACATACCCATCATATCTAACTGCCAACTGTTTTCAGAGGAGCTGTTGCTTTAAGCTCATTATTTCTTCTGATTGGAGAATCTGCAGAGCCTCTTTCCACGACTCACAGCAGCCAGCATGGTACGTGTGTACAGATGAATGGTCAGGTTTGTCCTTCACAGTCCCTTTGTACCCAGCTTTGCCCCAGAACTGCAGTGTGTAATGAGCAGCAAATGCATACTCATGTGCCTTAAAAGTGTACAGTGAAAACCTTAAAAAAAAATTCCGAAATAAAAACCACATTCATAAATAAGCTGTTAGTTTAATCACATAGTTCCGTAGAGTTTCCTACTTACCTAAGAGTTCAGGGATTATTGTGTCTGTCCTATAATTAGTTTCCACAAAACTTCCTTGAAATATAGCACGGCTGATTGGGCAGCTACCTTTCAAGAGGAGTTACATAAGCTACACTTCGGGAGATTTCAAACTAAATCTGAGAGTGGAGGATGAAAGCACCAACATGCAGATTGCGGGGAAAGGAGGCAAAGACTCCATGAACACTATTAGTCAAAGGGCTGTGTAAGCACATCCACAAGGTACTGAGTTACAATCAGAGAAAGAGATGTGTGTCCCATGTCTCCTTCTATGACTCATTATTTAACAACCTAAGTTAACAGGTATAGATGCTTCAGAGTTGCAGAATGCACTTTTCAGAATTTTAAAGGTTGAATGGAGGTTGGCAATACTGAAAATGTAAAATTTGTCATATGCACTGATCTCAAAAGTCTATTTGGGGACAAGAGGTAATGGGAAGTGGATCTGCAAATAATTTGCTAGGTAACCAAAATAAAGCTTTTTTCCCCCTCTTTTTTCTTTAACATAGTTCACAGCAAATGTACATAACACTCCACCATGATCAGTCTTCGTTTTGTACATTATGTACTGTTATTGTTTTTGTTAAAGCAAAGAAAAGCCAGAAGGATTAGTTATCTCAGCTGTAGATCTCTGAGTTACAGAAACACAGCTGGAAAGTCATGGTTTCCTCCCCTTCCACAGTCCTTCCTATGGCTAAAATCAGCATGGCTCTATTGAGGTCTAAAAGACAAAGATGTATTGTCACTGACTCCCACCATGCTAACACTCAAGTGTGCCACCTTTAGTGATCTAGAGTCATTTTGGACCTTCAAGTATTGATAACAATTATTTATGTTCACATGCGTGGATGAAAATCATTGTTATCATAAGAAATATGAATTTTCACCATATGATTTTAGCAAGAATATTAAGAAATCTAACATAAAATAAACAAAGCCATTACATCCTACACCACAGGACATTAAAGTATCAGAGAGGACAATCAGAAAATAACTATTTTTAAGCTCTCAGCAGGAGTATATGCTGCTGTTGCTAATGGTTATACACATCTCAGAATTGAAAGATGGAAGCTGCTCTAATATTTTAGATTTTGTCACAATATATCATTCTATTTTAAAAATAGATCAGTGGAAGATGCTCTTCCTTTGAAGATATTTCTGTGCTGCTTTATACGCAAATTTTTTGTGGAGTCTATTTATCCTTTGACCAATTCTTTTTAAGTCTAAAAGTAAGGATTGTCCCAATTTTTTAGTATCCTATGAAAGAAAGAATAAACTGTAGTAGTTCAGCTACTTTATGCCATTTTTCTATGAAATTAAAAGGCCATAGATGAAATAAGTGTTTGATTGTAGAAAACTCTGGTCAGACATCTTATTTAGATGCTATACAAAACAATGAGTAGTTAAAGATGTGCTGGAAAAAATTCTTATAAATATGAATCATTAAGATGATATTTACCTTTTATATTTCTAATTAAAAATTTTATTGAGATCATTATAAATTCATATTCACATGCATTTATAAGAAATCATATAGAAAGAGCCCCTATTTGCCTATATACCCTGCCCAGTTAGACCCACTGGCAACATTTGCAAACTATAGTATAATATCACTATCATGATACATTGATATAATCTACCATGTCTTATTTGTACTTACTTATATGTCATTTTATATTGTAAGGGCTTCAATATTAGAATATTAGGAACTATTTTTACTGAGTTTTGGCAGAGTATGTGACGGATAGGTACCATTTGGTGGTTGACCCAAAGCTAACTATTGCTCTGGTTCTGTAAAATTAGCTGGTTAATAGGTTTGATCAAATTTGATCTCAAGACAGAGAGTAGAATGATGGTTATCAGAAGCTGGGAAGGGTAGTAGGGAGGGAGGGATAATGTGGGGAGGGTTAATGGGTGCAAAAATATAGTGAGATAGAATAAACCAATAGTTGATAGCGCAACAAAATGACTATAATCAACAATAAGTTAGGGTAAGCTTTAAAATAACTCAAAGAGTGGAATTGGAAATACTTCTAACACAAAGAAATGACAAATGCCTAAGGTGTTGGATATCCCAATTACCTTTATTTGATTAATCCACATTGTATGCCTGTATCAAAACATCACATGTACACTATAAAGGTATACAACTGTTATGTACCCATAATAATTAAAAATAAATTTAAAAATGTTTGGTCTCAAGAGTGGATTCACTGCAACAGCGATGGTAGCATAGTCTAAAACTGAGATAGATATTAAACAAGAAGACATAAAAGCTTACAAGCAGCATGGCTAACTCCCCATCCTGCCCCCAAGAAAGAAACTGGGTGCTCTGAAACACACTAAAAATTATATGAGATAGATCTTTAAATTTACTCCTGTATGCAGCAATGGGTTGATTTTGTCATTAGTTTTATTGAGCACCCTCTGGGTATGTAGTTCTATATGCGTGAAAGGAAATACAGTTTTATGGATAAAAATGTAGCAAAAAGACCCAAAGTCCTAAATTCTTGGCTGAATCCTATTGTAGATCTCTGGAATATAATCCCCAAATGGAAAGTTTTATTTTTCTTCAGTTTTTCCAACTGTGAGTTAAAAACTGTGGGGTGTGATAATACACAAAGTATTGATACAGTAAAATTGAAAAGAATCATTCAGTTTAGTTCTCTTTTGCTTTTAGAAGTACTTTCTGTCCTGAGTCATAATAGTCACATAACCTAACATTTAAGTATTTACTATGTGCCATGTTTTATGCTTAGTGCTATATATGTATTACCTAGTTTAATTACTACCACACCCCAGAGAAATCTAGAAGTTAGAGACTGTTATGTTTCCCGTTTTACAGATAACAAAACTGAGGTATAGGTAATTTAATTTACACAAAGCCATGCAACCTGGTAATTGTCAAACCTGGATCTGGAACTACAGTTTCCTACCCAATACCCATACCTTGCTCTTACATACTACAGCATAATGCCTCCCTTTCTATAATTCATGTGTTCTCTTATTCACTGAGTCTAAAGGAAAAATAACCTCCAGGATCTATTATCCTGCACTGTGGCCAGTCATTGAGATTTTCGTATATTATAAAAGTGCTACCCAGGGAACTGAGAGAACTATTATAATAATACAGGAAGAAACCTCCTGAACCACCATTCCCCATTCCTACCCAGAACAGTAAGATAAAACTAAAAAAAAAGTGAAGTTTTTCAAGAGTAACTCAGAGCCCACCATTTTGAAGCAGAGTGGCAGTTCTAGTATTGGTTTAAAAACAACAACAACAACAACAACAACAACAGAAACCTAGTTGGTGATAAGTCATTTGCACACAACTTGGCAACTAGCAGCAAGAGTGAAAGTAGAGTCTTTTACCAGGCAAAGACCAGAGGGGAACAGAACAGTAGGCACATACATATCCTATACTTTAATCCAGAAGCAGTGAATTTATGAGTCCTCAGAGGCCTTTTAAAAGCTTGAAGAAGAGTCTGGTCTGGTAGTCTTCAGAGGATACTGTGCTGAGAACAAAGTCCTCATGGCATCAAATCAAGGGACCTCACCCCCCTCCCTGGGAGGTTGTAATAAAACTCAGGAGAGACACCCACAGCACCAAATGGATCTCTCTGGGTACGTACATAAAAATATCTTGATTCCTAAGCCATTAAAATTCCTGCCTAAAGAGCCTTCATTATAAAAGAAGGTAAGTACACTTCTGTCAGACTCACGGACTGGCTGCCTGCAGCCTACAGTACTGAGAGCAAGGAGTCCACACAGCACGGGATGTTTGATGAGTAACTCAGCAGCAACTGAACCTCGTGGTCAGAGCCTGCTGGCGTGCACGCCCCACTCTACAGAGAGACAGATGGAGGTGATGGAGCTGGGGAGAGTTCCCCGTGCAGACAGGGTGCTGGAAAGGTGGCTTGTTAATCACACGGCTGCTCCAAGCAACTTCTTGTCAGCAGTCAAAGTTTCAGGATCATGGACTTGTGGCTTCTTGAAAATTGCTGAAAGACTGACATAATTCCTAGTGTAATTCCTGGTGTAGTTCCAATAAAAAATAAGAAAAGTCTTATAACACTCCAAAGGGCTACTATAGTAAGGCAAGTTGTATGAAGTGACTGATATTTGATGAAATTTTACATCTGGTCTTGCAGCTTGCATACTGTTCCAAGAATCAAATTTTTAGAGTCGATGTTCACATGAAGCATGCCTTTTTTTTCCCCTTATTTTTCAGTAAAAGCAAATAATCCAAAACACTTTCTTTTTGAGATCTTTTTCTAAAAGATTTTTCATGGATGCTGAACAATAATTTTTGATGTGAGAACAAACAAGCATGTGGCTTATTGTAGAAGGAGTTCATTCTCAGCCAAGGTATCAGGCCAGAGCATTGAAATTTCTACCCAAGGTCAGGTGATCTTTACTAAAAATATGATTCATGCAAAGCCAAATAGGAAGATTAATTTGAGCATTGTTGGAATTTGACAATGTAATTACACACTAGCTTTTTTCCCTCACACTGTCATAGATTATACTCTTACAAAATGATGATATTCTTTTCTTTTCAAAAAATATGAATCATAATAAACACTTTAAATGTCTTCCTCGGACAAGCCATAATGAATAAATGTCTCCCTAAGACATTTCTTACTGAGAAAGTTCAGAATTGACAATGAGTATAACAATAATTTGCAACTATTTTATTGATCTTACAAAATGGACAAAATTTAGTTTCTAGAATCATTCAAAATGGATCTTCCTTTCATCAAAAATTACACGCTGCTATACATGTATCCATAAATTTGTAAAATGTATTCCATAGTTTCCTTCTTTCTATTCCCCACTTCCCTTTTTCTACTATTATGAAGTCTCACAAATGGGTAGTGCTAACAAAATTCTAGGTAGAGGACCATTTATGTCTTTAAGGAACAGGAAAACTTTTAACTTCATAATGCTTGAGACTATGTAAAAACAAAAACAAATCCTGATAATTTTGGTGGAGGCCAACCATATGTTGGCATATAAATGTACTCCTCTAACTAAATGAGTCAGTCATTTGAAAATAATATTTTATTATTCAAATTTATGTCACCTTCATGCTCATAGAAATGGTTGAGGGCATGGCAAGGAGGGTGTGTACTGTATAAGTCCAAAAATCACCAAGGAAAATGCTGCCAATTGAATTAGATAATTGAATGTGAGCTAAACCATGAGATGAAATTAAAAGTCATAATGTATACAAATGGATTTTTCCTTATTTAAAGACTGACCCAGCTCAAAAGAGGTGAGCTCCAGTAGACCCAGTGGAATATAGTGGTTGTTAAAGCTAGAGAAGACAGATATCTACCTGGTTTGACTGCTGAAAATATTTCTTTTTCGTACCTGCTTTGCCCGCTATTAAAACCAATAGGTAGTGATTCTACAGATCTGAGTTCAAGTCCTTGTTTTATCACATGATCCATGTATGACCTTGAGTTTGTTTTTTGAGCTCTAGGAGTTTCAGTAATCTCATCTTTAAAAGTCTTGAGGTCACTGGAAGGAAAAAGTGGAATAATGAAAATGATATATTTTTGATATCTATAAAGCACTATTTATATACAAATTGCTTGTTATTACCATTAATATAAAAACTTAGGGTTAAGGCTTTTGCCCCTAGAAGAGGTTATTATGTGCATAAATTTACATAATAGTAATGACACTTTATTCTGTTAGTATCAATAAGGGCAGTTCATTAGAACCTATAGAAATGATTCGATTTTATTAAAGTAATATTGGCTGAACACTTCCTACGTACCAAATATTATAGTAGGCAAGCAAACATTTAGATGCACTTAATCACCATGCTTACCTATGAGATGGTATTGCTATCCCCATTTTACAAACGAAAATACCAAGGTTCTCAGAGGTTTAGTGTTTAATAAAAGCTACTTAACTAGCAGATTTTAACAAGATATGTCTACAGCTGGAGTCACAACCAGAAACAAAATTATACTGGATACCTAAACTCTGGTTACAACAACAGGACAGCAAATTATTTAACATTGGTTCTATCCTACTTTAGATATAGGACATATGAGAGAAGCATTGTTTCCATCCCTAGCTTTTCTTAAAAATTAATGCTGGTACACAAAGCCACCTCCCTGAAACTGGTTAGGGTCACTAGAAGAAAAAAAAATTATCCGTAAACTATAGTCATGTTCCACGCTAGGTATTTGCTGGGAGTGACTGCAGCCAGTGTCTATGGGGTTTATGTCATATGCTTTGAAACCACAGAGTTTGCAATCAAGGGTTAAAAAAAAAAACTTAAGTAAACATAACATACTAGGACATTTGATCAAGCTGTAAGACAAATAGACTTCTTTTTTAAAAGAAAAAACGTTGACATATTTTTCTCTTTCACAAATCTTTGATTGCCTTTCAGGTGGCAGGGGAAGGGGTGAAGTTAGAAGTGAGAGCAAAGTGATGAAGGGAAGCAGCCGGAGTCTGTCTCTCAAATATTGCTGCTAATCTGCTCCCTGCTGCCAGTGCTGCCACTCAGCAGAATCCTAGGGGCTGGAGCAAGTGTGACAGAGAGCCAGGAAGGGGACAGAGGAGGGAGAAGGGAGAAACTAATGTTGTGTTTGGGGGAAAGGGGAGCAGTAAAATCTTGTTTCTAGCAGCAGGATTCTCAATATACTATAAAAAATCCCCAATTTAGTCATGTTTCAATTCAATGTCAATCTCTCTTTATGTAGGTATATATATATGTAACTATCTAGCATCCATCTAGCTGCCAATTGGCTATGTAGTTGTCAATTATAAGTGAATTTTCATTAGGGCATTTGGGCTTTTTTTTTTTATATTTAAACATTTCATCCCAAACTAGTTAGGTACACATCCATAAACATACAATAGGCATGCACACTGACACACACTGTAGATGATAAATGAATCAGATAAATCTATTTATAAATAGTTATCGATCTGCTGCTCTCTGCAGTGTTGCCACTTTACACAGTAGAGTCAAAAGATCTATTTTGTTTCTGGACCTTTGGTGTAGCTGCAAGATGACTAAAATGGTGTTTTGCCAGAAGAGAGCCCATTAGGTCTTTGTCCTAAGGGACACTGAAGATTGTGATAAACACCCAGGTGAGCTAGACTCATACTTTCACTTTGGTGCAGAATGCTCATTCCCAGTCAATTAGCAAAGCTCATTTCTGGGATAAATCATCAGACAGGAGTCTAAACTATGGACGAACAGCCCAGCAGGTAATACACACAGCCAGTAAGCTGCCAGCTTATTGACAGCCAGTGTGGTGGATTTCATATTCTATGAGGATGTCAGCTTTCAGAGAGTTCAAACAGAAGCCCTGGTGAAGGCAAACTCCAAGACAGTAATTTTGCCTGTCAGGAATGCTACACCAGATGGATATAGCAGTGGCCTGACATGTCTAGACTCTAAAGCACATTTTGAAAGGACAGGAAAATCACCCAGTGTTCCTTTTCCAGCCATTTCCAGTCATTCCCACCCATCAGAAACCACAGCCTTAAAATCAGGAAAGTCTTAGCAACAGAACAAAGGGTCACAGGAAGAGAAATTTCCATGCAGTAGGAGAAGCCTTTACTCGGTTCGAGTTAGCTGTCTTCATTTTGAACCAGAATTTCCCTGCTCCTCCAAAGGCTCCTATGGCAGGCACATCCACTCTCACCTGAGCTCACAGAATATTCCACTGTGGGTTTTTATATAATGCATAGATTTCTAGAAACTGCTTTTGTCTCAAAGGGGCTAGAAATGGACAAAAGAAGTCTTCCAAATGAGAAGAAAAGAGACAATTGCCCTGCACAAAAACCTATGTTCACTCCACAAATACACAAAGTATCTTCACTTTCTCTTAGTGCTTTGATCTTATGAGAGAATGAAGGAGTATTTAAAGTGTTTGATGATAAAAAGCATTTATTAATCAAAATGTGGTGAAGAGCCTTACTTTCCTAGAGTTACTATGGACTAGAAGCTTTTACTTCGCAATTATTAGCAAATAAGAATATCTCTATAAACAGCACTAAATTGCATTTTATTTCTTCCCTCCTAAAGAGAAATTGTCATATTGATGCCAACCTAGCAGAGTGATTGTCCAACACTCTTTATATAGAGTGTCTGCCTTAACCAAATCAACCAGTTCTGTGAACACGATCTATCTACTTGAACATGGTGATCATTTTCTAATATAAAAACTATCATATAATGCCTGCAGTTGTTATAAGGCATTGCCAATACATCTATAAATGTTTTTTTTTCTATGTAGGTTTTAAGTAGATAGAATAATAAGTAGGTAGAAGATAAGTAGATAGAGATATAACCAGATATAGTGATAAATATCTCTCATATTTTACTTTCATGTGTCATTAAATGTACAAAGGTCCTCTATTTCAATCTGGAACCAGCAGGTAAGACTGTTTGTAGCATCAGCCCTGAACACCAGCAGCATTCCATCCTCACCTTTGCAACAACCTGCCCTGACCTTCCTTATAAGGCATCAGCAATATCATATATTCTCATTCAAATCTTGCCTTGGTTAGAATTTGAACCCCCTGGAGGAGAATAACTTTTTGCCCAAGAGGGCCAGAGGGAGATATGGCAAATATGTCATGTTGCTTCAGGAATTCCATCAAGTGGAATTCCAACTCCAGAGCAGAGGTATTCTAATCTTGATCTTGTCTAAGCAACCAACTCTTAAAATGTCCAGTTTGCTGAGCACTCTCTTTGCATTTACCTAGTATCAATATTTCACTCACACATTTGTTTTTAATGTTTGCCCCCTTGTTCTTTATCTGCCTGGAATCAGTCTTAGTTTGTAAATTCCTACAGAGCAGAGATCATGTTAATATAATTCTAACTCACCCCAATCCCATCTTTCAATTTTGTATTTAAAAAATAAACTCTTAATAAATAATGTTATTTATGGGTTCAGTAAAATACTTTACTATGCTTTTGGAGCGTATTATGTTCTTCTACCTTAGCTAAGTGCCAATACTGTTCAAATCTCTTTTTATTTATCTTGATCATTTTTTTCCCATTTCCCATAGCAATCCAAACCCTTACATAAATAAAATGCTTAGCAAAATGCCTGCTAATAGCAAGGGCCCAGTATATGTTAATTAGCCTTTGAGACAGTATCCAGTTCATGGGCTTCAGGGTCTATCATTTCTATATTATAAATCTGACTGTATCAGTCTTTGATATTTGAATTTAGGCAAGTCATTTAATCTGTCTGCAGATTAATATTACATTGTTCATAGCCTTTGCTATGAACTAATGCATGTGAAGCACTTAGCATAGTTCTTACTAACATAACAAAAACTTAAAAAAAAAAAAAAACTACCCTCCCAATTGATTTTGTCAGGTCTTCTGACATTGACACTCCCTGGGAGACTTCTGGAACCTTTTCTCTTTTCTGGTACAACCTGGGCTTTTTGCTCTCCCTTCTGCCTCTGTGTCCACCCATTGTTATTCTTCTGCACACATTTTCCTTCCTCACCTGACTCTTTAAATGTGGATATTCTTTAAAGTTTCTGATCTGAGAACATTTTTCCTTTTACAATACATTCTTGACTTAGACCACCTCATTTACTCTCAAAGGTTTGCATTTCTATCTTGTCACTTCAGTGTATGACCTTGCCTCATAATTCTCAGAGGAAAAAAGAAGCCATAAGGCGGGAATGCCTTCATCTTCCCACCATCAAATCGCTAAACCCACCTGTATCTGCTCTGTCCTCACTATTTCACTTCTTTCATAATATAGGTTGTAGCCCTCCTACAAAAATAAAGGCGATTCCCCCACCTTTACTCCAGATCTCATCAGCTTCAGCCTTCTCCAGGACTTCGTTATATCTGTTTTTCATCTCTTTTCCTATTTCGCTTCTCCCTTTCTACCGAATTATTCCCCTAGGCATTCAATATGTTTGACAGTTCCAGTATGTAAAATGAAATACAACAATAAGAAACTCTTCCCTTTCTTCCACATCTCCTTTCAGCTACTGCTTTAATTCTTTTCTCTCCTTTACAATCAAGCTTCTGGAAAGCATTGTCCATTTGCATGTCTTCTCCACGTTCCCATTTCCCAATCATTCTTTAAGGTAGTCCAGTCTGACTTCGGGCCCCATCGCATCAAAATTATTTTCATTAGGGTCACCTGTGGTATCCTGATGAATGGATATTATTCTGTAGTCATCTTTCTTGATTTAAAATGCTGGTTTACATTGCTAATTTTCCATGACACCAGACTCTCTTCATTTACTTCATGCTCTTCTAGGTAATTCTAAGTCCACTTTGGCTAGTATCATGTTACTCTCTACCCTATTTGTAAATGTTGGTGTTCAACAAGTCCAGATATCTCTCTCACTCTTCCATCTGGTCATAACAATCTCACCAATTGTCATGGCTTTAAATGCCTTCTGTGTGCTATATCTCTATATGTATGCACGTATATTTATAAATGTTTATCTCCCTAACTGCCCACACCCTGTATTCTGAGCTTCAGAAACCTGAGAAGCTACATGCACATTATCTCCAGTTGGAATTGCTGTGGGCATCTTAAATTTATATTCTCAAAAACTGAGCTCTAAATATTCTTAAATTCTCCCGGTCTGAGACAATGGCATCTCCATCTGCTTAGCTGGGATCAAAAATAGCCCACTCAATTGTTGTTATGAGAAACATGAAAGTCATTTTTCATGCCTCTTTCTCTCTCACTTTCCATCTGTGATTCACCACCAAATCTTTCAACTCTACCTCTGCTTTATTTCTCCACCGCCACCGTGCTAGCCTAATCCCTATCACCACTCCCTGGCATTCTTGATGGAATCTCCTAACTAAATTACCTCTTTTGTTGACCCCTATTATCCATCCTAACTTCTAGCAGCCATAATAAAATGCAAATCTTACCATGTCACTTCTCTGCTTAAAATTCATCTATAAATGGTCACTGTTTCAAAATAAATTCTAAAATCCTTGCCATAGCTTAATAAGCCATGTGTGATCTGGACTCTGACTCCCTTTTCAATTTTTTCTCAAAGCTTGTCTCACTTCTATTCTCTAATCTTCAGCCACTCTCATCTTCTTCTGTTCCAAGAATACTGGCATGCTTTCTCTAATCTCAGCATTTCCACATATGCTGTTCCCTCTGCCTGGAATATACATCAAGCATCCTTACCTCGGATAACTCCCTCTTATTCTTCAGGTTGCTGCTTAATGTAAATATCTTCAGAAAAAGCTTTTCTAATTCCCACAGTTAAAGTCAGAGTCCTACTCTAATGCTTAAATCCGCCATTGACTTTTTCTTCATGGAACTTATAACCATGTAAGTTATATATCAATTTGTATGACTTAATGTCTATTTCCCATGGTGAGCTCCATAAAGAAAGAGACCATGTCTACTTATTCACCACTGTATCTCCAATACAGAATGGGGCAGACAGTGGGTACTCACTACATTTCAGTTGGATGACTATGTTAACTACTGTAATCCTTGTCTAGCCTTGATACCTCTCCTGGGTATCAAACTTCCATTTCCAAATGCCTGTTTTACATAGCCACAGAGATGAACCACAGGCACCTTAAACTTTGCATATTAACAATCAAACATATTATCAGCCCCGCAAACCCGCACCTCCTGCATTCCCTATTTTTGTTATTGGCAGTCATCAACTTCCTCTATTTTGTAGTCTTGAAGTCATTTTCATTTCTTCCCTTTCTTTCATAGCAATGTTTAATTAACTGCTCAAATCAATCACTTCTTTCTCTATGGTGTTTTACACATTTATCTTTTCAGTTTTATTTCCACTATTAACTTCCTGCTCAGGCTTTCATCATCATTCTCCAAGATCCACTGAAAGGTCATCCTACCTTCATTATTTCCCTTAAGTCATTGTGTCCTCTGCATGGGATAGACTGAGAGACAGTTAGCTTAGCAGTTAGGAGCATGGACTCTGAAGCCATGATGCCTGGGTAAAAGCATGGCTCTCTCTGTCCCTTCCTAGATGTATGACTATTTTCAAATTGCTTAACCTCCTTGTGCCTTAATGTAAAAGGAGGATAATAATGACAACTACATATGGGACTATGATGAGGGTCAAAAGAGATGCTATACATTACAAGTGTAGAACACTGCCTACACATACCAATCAATCCATAAATGTTAGCTACTATTATTACATTGTTAATATTAATTTTCTAAAAATTCAGATGAAATCATGTCACTCCTTGTCCATGCCTTCCCATTGCTAACAACAACAACGAAAATACTCAGAATCTTTTTTAAAACATCTGACAATCTGGACTCAACCTACCTTTGTCATTAGTTCAATCTTCCTCAACTCCTGAACTCCAGACATATCAAATTAATTCAGTATCAGTGTTCCCCAATCACAACATGCACTTTCATGCTTCTATGCCTTTGATTATGCTGTTCTTTCAACCTGAAATGCCTACTTCCTGTCTCAAACCCTTGCGCATTCCAATCCAAGATTATTTTCCCAAGGCCATCCCTGAGCATCTTAGTTAGAATTAATAGCTCTTTCCTATGTCCATCCTCCCACCTGTGCCTCTATTTAGCACTCACTTTACCTTACGTTTACTTTACGTTATAGTTAACTGCACACACGCCTGCCTCCTCACCCCATTCCCTCACCAACCACCTCCAATGATGTGATTAGCTTGAAATCACTGTGACTGTAGCAACCACCTCTTAAACACTGTTGTGTATCACACCATATCTAGCAGGGGTATCTGGCAAACAAACGAGCCAATGGCAGACACTCAGCAGTTATTTGTTGACTTTAATTGGAAAAGAATTGAGTAGTTTAAGGTTATGACAAGAATAAGACCCTTTTGTTTTTCAGAGACACTAGCTAGGTGGCACAATGATAGGATAGCATTTACTATTGATGTGATTGCCAAATGCTTAATTACATCTTGTATTAGTGGCAAAAACCACATTACTTTAAGCAGTCTTTAATATAAACTACTATTTTCTGTTTAAAAAATATTATAATCTCACTTTATGAATATTTAGCTTATCAGTAAACTATTTCCCTACAATAAAAACCAGGAGTTCAGGTACAGTGGCTCATGCCTATAATCCCAGTGCTTTGGGAGGCCAAGGCAGGAGGACAACTTGAGGCCAAGAGTTCAAGATCAGCCTGGGCAATATATCAGGACCCTGCCTCTACATAAAATTTTTAAAAATTGGCCAAGCATGATGGCATGTGCCTGTAGTCCCAGCTATTCAGGAGGCTGAAAAGGGAGAATCGTTAAAGCCCAGGAGTTTGAGGCTACAGTGAACTATGATCACACCACTGCACTCCAGCCTGGAGACCAGAGTGAGGCCCTGTGTCTAAAATATTAAATTAAATTAAAAATAAAAAAATAAAACCAGGAATGTGATAACAATCATTTAAGCATTTTATATTGAAAGATTGACAAAAAAAGCAATCTGAAGTCATCCACACCCCAATAAAAAGAATGTGTCATTTGTGTCCCTACATGATGTCTCTGTTTACCAAATTTCAGAACAGTGAGAGGTTTAAATTTTTCTTCTTACATTCAAATTATTAACTTTAAGAAATGTGCTATATCTTCAGGAGATAGTAATGGAATCCTGAACAAAAACTTAAAATTGCCTACAGATGTAATGTCAGTTAACTAGAAGTTTTTATTTCCCCTCCAAACTGCAATCCAGTCTCTCTATGGAGCAGGATTCTCTCTCTTTTTGGCAGCCTCTTTGGCTGAACTTAGATCTAAGCATCTCATGCTCCTTTAAAACAGTTCAACAAGGCCAGGAGGAAAATTGTGCTGACCAATACACCTATTCCAAGACCTGAGATGCTTGATTTTCAGACCCAATATCAGTCCAGTCAGGGTATCTCATAGCTAGGATCTCATCTCATTATTTTTTCAATTCATATTGGATTCACTGTTAAGCTATTTTCAGTCGTGCACATTGACCTAGATTCTCCCACAGTGTAAGCTACTCCCCAGGAGTATGCTAGGTACTTGAGGAAACTGCATTAACACTTTCAGGGATGATATAATAACTGGTTTCCTGGTGCCTGAAAAGAGCTTCCTCACAGGATATTAAATGATACCTTCATGTATGGAAGAGGATTTGTACGACTTCTGTAAGTATCTGCTGTGCAACCAGGGGAAACCCAGGAGCTAACAGAAACTGGTTCACTAACTAGAAGGAAAGCAAATATTAAGATAATAGATTCTTCAAAAATCTTCTAATAGAAATTACAGTATACAGTTATCAGCTTGATCCTAATTAAAGAAAGGTCTTTGACCCAATACCAAGGTTAGTATAAAATTAGTCTTATTTTGAAGATAAATGATGACTTCGTCTTGGAGGCTCCTTCTTGCAATCTCTGCCATCAAATCTAACTCAGTGGTCTTCTGAGATCCTTTAGAAGTAGTGCTTGACTTTCTCCCAGTTGAGCCTTAAAGGGAGGTATTTCTTTAACCACACTGTTAATTAGTAGAGAAAACTAGCTCAAACTAGCTTCAGTAAGAGCAGCCAGTTGTTGTTGGCTCTTGTAACTGAAAAATCCAGGAATAGATATTTGAGGAATGGTTGGATCCACGGAATCAAATGCTACTACCCAGTTCCTTTAATCTCTCCAGTGTTTCCTTCTTCCTCCATCTCTCCACCTCTCAGCTCTTCTTTCTTCTGTTTGGCTTCTTCCTCTGGAGACTTCTTTCTTCATTAATGATGGGGCTTGGACTGCCCCAGGCATACCAGCTTAGCAAATCAGCAAAAAAAAAAAAAAAAAAATAGTGTTTCAGTAAAAGTCGCAGCAACAAATCTCACTGGACTGGCTTGGGTCTTTTCACTTTCAGTATTTCACCCATCCAGTCTCCTCTGCATTGGATGGACTGAGAGATAGTAAAGCATAGTGGTTAGGAACATGCACTAGGGAGCCATCATACCTAGATAAAAACCTGACTCTGCCCCTTCCTGACTGTGTGACTACCAGCCATCCCTGGATAAATATTTGTAGCCAGAGGTGGTAATGCCCATATTGATGAGGCATTATGTCCCCACCCCTGGGCAGGTGAAGGTGGCAGTAAGGTCAGCTCCACCTGGCTTGAGATGAGTGAAGGGAAAAAAAATAAAATCAAGGAGCAGTTATAAGAAAACTAGCAGGCATAAACTACCAGTGTCTACTAAATGGCTGAATGAAAAATAACTAACATACATCTTATAGTTAACTACAGAACAAAGACTCACACAGACGTACAAGGCACCCACCCCCTGGCTTTTCTCATACTGCACTGTTGTTACTTGTTTACAAGTGTATCTCCCTCAATATACCTGCAGTCTCTCAAGGTCATGGGGTTTTCCAGTGAGGCGAGGAGTAACCAGTGTGTGAAGAGAGTTAGTAAATGTTTGCTTAATACGGGGAAAATGTCTCTAACGTTAAGCAAAAATACGTTTGGCAGTACCTTTGTAAATACATTTGCCCATTTTGTTTTACACACAAGAAAGTACACAGCTATAGTTACTTAGAAGGAGACTATACAACTCAGTAGGATTTAACAACTTCCCCATTGTCTAAAGAAAAGAACCGTTGAAGATTGATTCCACTATCTTTGAGGTTTACTGCCCATTATAGTACTTTAAAAAATACTGGTGAGGGGACTATGGAGATGAATTAGAACTTGAATTAAGCTAAGGCTGTTGATGGTTCAAATTTATTACCATCAAAAAAGCTGTTTACTTGCTTCTTTGAAATATGCCAGTGGGCTTAACCCTGTCCCTAAGCTAAAATTTGTTCTCTTCTCTTCTCTAGAATCTCTTTTTGTCAGGAACAGAGGTGTACACAGAGGTCCACAGCTAGACTTGCGCTTTCAGTTTTTGTGGTGCTCAATTTTTATGCCTCCAAAATAAATTCACTGTCTGGGATTATCAATTCATCTTCCAGCTTAACTTCTTTTTAAAAATGACCAAACAGAAGCTCCAATAAATATCTGGCTCAGAAACGGGCAAGACAGAAGCAAAATGCTCTCTTATGGTGGTGTGTAAACTCTTCCAAGCCTTGGAAGAGGTTATTTGCTAAATGTCTAAAAGAGTTAATGATCTTCCGAAAGGGAATAAAGATCAAACCCGGTGTCCTCCAAGCAGCACTAATGGCCCGGTACACTAAATCTTGTGCTCTTCTCTAAGTGATTTGAGTCTTTTTCTTTGCCCTATTGAAAGCAAAATTCTACCCCTTTATAAGGGCCAAAAGAGGAAACTACTTTTAGATTGCATTAAAACCATATGCTGCCCAGGAAATTCAGCATTAGCAGGCAGTAAATTACACTTGGAATCTGCTTGTTGTTCCTGAGTGTTGCCACAAACATATTACAGTATGTGATACCACTTAGTGGCTACACACCCTATCTGTGCCATTTGGAAAACATGTGTTGCATTAATGGTGGACTTTAGCTTCAACTCAGTCTTCCCCTCTGCCCCTCACAAGCTGGTTTAGATCATAACACATAATTTCATAAGTATGAATAATACGCACTTTAGCGCAAATTAATTTAGAGTCTACCCCTCCTTCCATTTTGGGAGATAAAATAAAAGATATTTTTTTTCTGCCAAACCCCCATTGCCCATTAAAGTTGTGTATATAAATAAGCCAGGTTATCTTTTTCCTTGAGAGAAATGCTGTTTTATCTAACAGTCGCTTTCCTAGTAGTTCAGTACTCCACTACTCTAAATTAGGACACTTTATCTTAAGGCTTCATAATCTTAGGAGACTATAATTGGAAAGTTTATAAAAAAAAAAAATCCTGCTTTGTAAGCTTGGCAGCTGAGATAGAAGGAGGGAATGAGAAGGGCTACAGCAGAATTACACCATCACTGCTAGCCTGACTCCGCTTGACAGAGCCGTTTAATATTTTGACAAGACAAAATATAAAGCAGCATTTTATTCTGTAGAGACTTCACTAGACACAAGCATGGAAGTGCTTGTGATCAATAAAGTTTGCGGTGGAGAGTGATTTATTTACAGCAGGGTATTATGTAGAGAAAGAGCTGTGATATTTCCACAGGCTTTGACGGCATAATGGGCCCTTCTCAATCCTTACATGGAAGGGTTAGATTGTCATGGTTGCTCAGGCAGTATTCAAAACGTTATCTGATCAGCCTTAAAGACTTCAGAACGAGACAGATGATTAGTTACCCTAAACGATCCTCATCATGCAGAAATTGATGATTTAATATAGTCAATGACAGACGATTCCATTTGTACTAGATAAAGTGTCTGTGGTTTGTATCAATCATAATAGAGTTATTATTGAGCATAAAAGAAAAGCATGTTTAATATCATTAATTCCAGATATGTCGCTTTCCACATCTGGCATTCATCCATAGACCAGAACCACTCCAGGCTATCATTCCTGCCTCTGTGCTGGCGACTCCAGTGTTTTTTGTAATTTCAAAATGTTTTTCAGCACCTCCAGCTAGGCGCAATAACAGTTTACAGATTACCTATGTCATCACATTTTGACAAACTTCTCAATCTGATGTGACCTTCATCTTTAGCCATCTGCTTGCCTTTGTTTCGGCTCTTTTTTGATAAACCTCCGCAGCTTAAAGCTGTAGTAGTTTGTTCCATGCACTGTACTTTTAGGTCAACATTTCACCTGTGTAAATCCAGAAACACAGACCGCAGTGTAAAGATGGTGACCTGGGTTCAGATCCCCAGGTACCTGACCCACCCTCACCCCCTTAGTTATATTTTTCATCATTCATGTCAAATGCATTTTGAGCGTATGCAGGGGGAAGCACACAATCAGAAAAATGGAAGTGCGAGCGGGAGTCCCATCAGGGCAGAGGGAGAAAAGAATAATTGGTAAAGCCGAGATGTTGGGAAAAGTAGGGGAAAAAATGTAATTTCTACATTTGTCTTATCTGCAAAGAATACGACAACGGGAGAGGCACATAAATAATGAAGGAAGAAGAGACACAAACTTTCCTGGGAACATTATAGTTACCTAAAGTAAATGTTGTTTCTTCTTTATTTTGAAAACTATTTTCCAAGTGACATGTTGGAACAACAACAAAAAAAGGCCAAGCCTCAAATATTGTGTATGCAATTCTTAAGTAGGAAAATTCTCTCTCAGAAACAGAAGAAAAAGGAGGAGGAGGTGGAGAAGGATTAAAAAAGAAGTCTCTCTGATTAAAATTACTTTTACTCACAAATGTTTATGCTGCACTCTAGCTTGTAAGACACTGGTGTTTTCTTTCTTTCTTTTAAAAATAAGAATTGATTTGGAGATTATGTATTTATTTAACAAATATTTATTGAGTACCTGCTAGGCGCTGACATTGTTTAGGCACTGGGAATACATCAGTGAACAAAACAGACACAAATTCTTGCCCTCATAATGCTTATGTTATAATGTCACTTACTAATATGAAAGGAATTTGTGAGTTAGTTATAAATAAAACATTTTTAAAGATTAAGGACAGGCCAGGTATGGTGGCTCACGTCTGTAATCCCAGCACTTTGGTAGGCTGAGGCGGGAGGATCACTTAAGACCAAGAGTTCGAAACCAGCCTGGGCAACATAGGGAGACCCCCATCTCTACATAAAATTTAAAAAAATTAGCCAGGCATGGTGGCATGTACATGTAGTCCCAGTTACACAGGAGGCTGAGGCAGGAGGATTGTTTAAGCCCAGGAGTTCCAGGCTGCAGTCAGTTATGATCATGCCACTGCAATCCAGCATGGGCTATAGAGAAAGACTTTGTCTCTAAAAAAAAAAGATGAAAATGAAAATTAAGAACAGTCTCAAATAACAGACCTCAGGAAGTATAAACAAAAATCAAGATCTCCCTATGCCTTCAGAGGTGTTAGTTGTTAGGTACATGTCAGCTGGGAAGCAGAAAATGTTATTGCTCCTAGATGCATTTAGTCTGGGTAAATGCTTATCAACATTAATGTATTTGTTTACTTTCCTCTTGCTTTGTTTGGTGGGGTAGAGTAAAAGAAATTAATACTGTTTAAGGGCAAAGGGCAAGTTTTAAACGTTAGTTTTCATTGCTTCTCTATATCACCTTGGTTATCATTGCTTCAACATGATTGGTTATTCAAGAAAGCCCCAAATCTTCTCCATATCTGATCACACTTCATTCATTATAGGGGCAACTGAAAAATCATATGAGTAAACATATAGCTTTCTATTATTTTGTTGAAAAATATTGATGACATTTAAGGTATAAGTATTTGAGTATTTAGGGAAATAATTTAACAGATTAGCCAAACCAGATTTAAGAATAAAAATCTTATGAGATGCCTTCTATAATATCAAAACATTCAGTCAGATTTCTAGGGTTCTAGGCATGGCTCCAATATTTCCTAATTATGTGACAAGCTCTCTAAACCTCAGCTTTCTTATTTGCAAAGAAGGTATCTGTCTTACCTTTTGCACAGGTTACATTCGGAGTGATTTTTAAAAGCATTTTGTAACAACAACAACAAAAAATCCTTGAGATCTGATCTAGTCAAACTCCATTTTATAAAAGAGAAAGGCTCAGAAAACTTAGGAGACTTACTCAAAGCCTGTCTATTTAACAGCAGAACCAAGATTAGGTCATTGTTTTCAATTTCTTGTCCCGTGATCTTTCTTCTCCTCCATGAGATAATGTAATAAAAATGCTTTGAAAACTATGATATGCAGAAACGATATGGTGTTATAATAATAGAGCAAAATGATGTGATCTTTTTGCATCTGAGTTTTTATATTTCTCAAAGCATTGCTGAATATCTCACAATGAATTTCTACAAAGAATTAAAAGGAAATTTATGCAAGAAACATTAGATTTCTGGTAACAATGATTTCACACTTTATATAAAAAATGTTACATGCATATGACTAATTAAAGTCAATTAATGATCATTATTTAATAGAACACGCCAAGTTTGCCACATTAGTTCTAAATCTAATAATTTATTCAGCTGTTAGTATCAACATAATATTGGTTGGACCTTAAAAAATGATAAACTATGATTGTCTTTTGTTTTATTCCCATGACTAAAGTTAGATTTTAAACATCTTTCTGATGATCTAATACTCTCAAAGCAGACAGCAGACACCAATAAACAAATACACTATCATTTGAAAGACTTTCTATTCATTGATGGGTTTAGCCTTGACACTAAAATGTATACAGATAAAGTGTCAGTCAACTTTTGACATGCAAAATGTTTGTGTCAGACTCACACAGGGAGGATTGAAAAAGCAAGTGACCATAAAGTCACCTAATGCTAAAAATCAAAAGCCTTCTGAATCATTGTATAAGAAGAGCACTCCTTGGTTCTGTTTTAAGCTCATTATTGATTTTACTTTGACCATTAATCAATTCATGTGTCCTCAAATAATTTAAATGGCCACATCTACTTGCCTGCCCCCAAATTACTGTGCTGACGATTACTGTTCAAACTCAATTTCAGATATATAATTGTAGATTCACGGATAGAGGAAAATATTGAATCTATATGTAAAGCAGAGGCTGCAGTTCTCTATTTCAGTTCACAAATCTAAAAACCTACCTGCATCCATTGTGAAACTTGGTCAGCTGGCACAGAAACTCAACTTAGAACAAAAATTATCAAAGAAGTCCTTCTGATGTATAGGGAGGAAGATGTGTAAGGTTCTTCAATCAATTTTCCACTTCAGAACAACAATCATTATAAACAGCAAATAATGTTTCACACACAAATAACAAAGAATGCTAGTTTGGATAATTTTCCTTAAAGAAACAAATGCTACTCTAAAATGTTTTGAGTTTTTTTATATGTAGTTATAAGCTAGCAAAAAACTTGAGGATTTAAATTTTAGAGGTTTGACATATATAATTTTTAAAATGAGAGCTAATTCTAAAACTTGTTATTTTATTAATAAATTTTTGTTGTGTATGGATATAAACTATGCCTTCTTAGAATGCTCTGCATTCTGATGTTCTTATCATTTCTGTATGTTTGTTTATGATACCCCTTCCTCCTGGAATTCCTTTCCCGTTCCTCTTCTCCTATCTAAATACTGCATTACCGTCGAGTTCAAATTAAATCTAAATTCAACCACAGATATTTCCATGGATGCTTCAGGCTCACTACCTTGCATTTTTTCTTAATTACAAAACCATTATAATCTGCACTACATCATCCAGGAACATTCATTCATTCATTCATTCACTAAATATATACTTAGTGCCTGGTTTGTGCCAGACAATGTGGTTAGGCACCAAGACTACTAAGAGAATAACACATGAGAGTGGTATTCCATCTTATGCAGTGAAAGAAAAATTATACATCTATTTTGACCCAGAAGTTTTTTAAAATATATTATCTCATTTAATCCTCATTACATCTCAGTGAGGTAAAATTATCATCTCATTTCATCAGTGAGAAAACTGAGGTATTAGAAGATTGGGTTAGTAGCTCAAAGATTTCAGACACAGTATTTCTTCCTAATCACTCTCAGTTTATATACCTCATCTCTATAACTACATTGATGCCCCAGCTCTCTGAGAATTTGGGCAGCTTTGTAAAAACTTTTTCTATCTTTGACTTGCTGGAGAAGAAGTGTACACTCATTAAAATATTTATTGATTGATTGTAGAGTATGAGTTTGATTCAACTCTCAGTATAAACCAGATATATTTTTTCCAAATATCATACAACGCATTCAGAATGACTCTGTATTATAAATAATGATATTAAAATTTATTTAATATTTTAATTAAAATTTTCATAAGGCTGAAAGAAAAATTCTGTAAATAAGAAAGCTGAAAAGGTAATACATTAACTGAAACTAGCTTCTTTTCTCTGTGATAAAGCTATAAAAATAGACAACTATAAGATCATTTTGGAACTACACAGATCCAAGAGGTCGAATTCAAAGATATCCTATTTTACCTATATACCAAAAGATCAGAAAATTTTCAACCTTTCAAGCAATATATATTCTAAGTGTTATATAATAGCAACTTAAAGTAAGAATGCATACTATTTACAGAAAACCACACAGTCACCAAGGGCAATTTTTTTTTTCAGATCTCTATGAATAATCTGAATTTCAACTTTGTGCTTTCTTTAAATTAAAAAAAAGAACTTCATTTAAGACCTTCAAAAGGAGACCAAGCCTAAAATGTGGCTCATTATCCTTTAATAATGTATTACCTGTATATATTCACATATAAACACACATATTGTTAATAAGCAAAAATATCAGAAACTTTTGGATGCTACAGTACCATTATAGAAATTCAAAGATAAAATTTTCAAAGGAAAAGAAAAACTGTGGTTATGGAATCTCTAGCTATAATAAATATAGTTTTGAAAAGTTTCCATAAACCATGTCATATTCTTGGAAATTAAATTTTTATTCCTGTCTGATCTCTATATATGTCAGGATTAAATATTTGAATTTCATACTGAAAATAAATTTTACATCTCTAAAGCATTAGTTAAAGTAAAAATTAAAAGTAGAAGTATGTAAAATTAGAAGGAAAAAGAGGTTATATTATTAGCTATCTAGGCAGCTATTTTAATCACATCTTAGAAATACCATTTAAAAATATTTAATCTCAAGTTTCCTTACTTATCCCCGGACTCAGTACCCTACATATCTAGTTCTCCTTTGTCACGATCAACACACATGTATGTTACAGCAATAAATGGCCAAGTTTGGTGGCAGAAAATTACACACATTGCATCCTTGCCTGTCCCCTTAAGCTATGTGTTATAGTGAGTACAGATGAGGTTCCAAGATTCAGACTGCCTAATTTCAACTCCCGGCTCTGCCATTCATTAGCTGTGTGACTTAGCATGGGTTACTAAATTTCTCTGAACATCTGGTCCCTGATATTAAAATAAAGCCAAGTAATTCATGCCTTGTTAACTTGCCATAAATATCAAATGAGATAACGCTTATAAAATAATTAATACAATGCCTGACATATAAATAATGGTCAAGAAATATTAGCCATTATTACTACTATTATTAGCCAATAAGAGATTATCAGTCAAACCGATATGCCTTTAGAGTTTAAGTTCTTCATTAGCAAGGACATGTCATACTTAGTTTTGTATTCTTGATACATGGAAGATGGATTGAATGACAGGCTGAATGAATGAATGAGTGAAACAACAAATGGAAATATATATAAGACAATGAAAGACATATGGCCAAATTATCAATCAATTAAGTAAATTTAGTCAACTTGTCAATTAAGTGGAAATAATAATCAAGCTAGATGAATGTTTGATTGAATTGAAATTCATGGGCTCATTCTATTAAGTATGGCAGAGCCTGCACTGATACTTAAAGGAACAGAAACAAAAAGTCAATTGGGAAGGGAGAATGTGGAATATAAATCATAAGTAAGCAAAAACGACTATATAGGGACTGAAGAAAGAGAAGAGCAGGGCATTATACACCGTGGGAGTAGAGAGATTAGAGAATATGGCCAAAGGGAGTTTAGGCAAAAGGGTGAAGTAGAGAAGGCAAAGGGTTGAAAAGTACAAATCCACCTTATTTTATGAAAATAACATTAGATTGTAAATACACTGCCTTGGAAAAATTACACCAAGCATTCCAAAACTAAGCAGAAATAAATGTCAAAGTAATCATATCCTTGTTCTTGGAAAAGACTTCCTCTACTTTAAGCCTCATTAAACACACACATGCACACACACACGTCTGGGTTCCTCTAATTAAAATTGTAAAATTATTTTTAAAATTACTGAAACTACATGTCTCAAAGGTATAAACAAACAAACATTGACAAAAATAACAACAAATCTAACAAATATTCCTTAAAACAACCTCTGTATCTGGAATATTATGATTTAGCAACAGACTAAAGTCCATGTTCCTAATTGCAACTCTGGCACAGATATGTGTATTAATTTTTCCAAGGTCATCTATCCAATGGCTCACCATCACAGATAATTCCACTTCTATGAATTTGTTTCTTGTCACAGTCACATCAGATGAAAAGAAAAATGAGTTAACAGTCAGCACTTAGGGGTTGTTGAAGTGGCAGAAGGTTCCGTTCCTTTAGAACAATGACTCTGGCTTGACGTTGTATGATTGTAAGGTAAAATACTGTCTTATCTCAAAGAGGCTTTGTCTATAGCTGAAAGGAAATAGCATGTCTATTCCTGAACGTGAAATATGGATCTTCAATTTTTATGAGAAAGTGTGGCATTAGTCATCAAATATATTCTGAGTACATTTTTAAATTATTTTTGGTCTGTCTTATAAAATATAGTATAAACTCTACTCTCTATAGTTTTTTTTTCTCTCTCTCTCTCTCTCTTCATGTCTCTCTCTCTCTCTCTCTCTCTCTCTCTCTCTCACACACACACACACACACACACACACACTCCATACACATGCCAAAATGATGCTCTACAGTTGGCATCTGTTATCCTTGGTGCTACTGAATCTGCAATGTGTTTGAAGGAAAGTTGTCACATTCTTCACACTGAATGGTGTGAATGAATCACCAACAGTATGGTCCTGGAATATAGCCAGTCTACTAGGATTAAAGTACTATTTTATCAAAGCACAATTCCATCAAGATGGATATATGTAGAAAATAGATGCTAACAAGACACCTAAACAACTGTCGAATAATGAGCAGGCTGAAGTAGAAGAGGTAGAAGAAATACCCTAAAGAGTGAAATAGTGAAAATAACATCTAGGAAGACATTCTGAATACCCAGGGCTTGGGGGTATAAATCCTTCTGAGCCAAGTTTTCACATCAACATGGGAAAGAAGTCAGTGAGTATACTTGAGGCAGGAGCTGCAAGTGCAAAAGAAAATTTCTATTGAAATTCCAGGTCCCAAGTTCCATCCTGATCAATCTCCCTAGCATTCTACTCTCAATCATTGTCACTGCCATTTTCTGGGATAAAAGTTAACAATGTGTGTCATTATATCTGACCAAATCATCATGAATCATGATTAGTTTGAGGCAAAGCACTAGCAAGTATAACTGTAAGGGAAAAAAACAACTAAAAATTCAGAAATCTAAATAATAGGCATAGAAGAATAATTTTTTACAAATGGTTTGCTCTGCAAATGAATAAGAATAGACCTTGATATTTTTATTTGCAAGAAAACAAATTAGACTTCTGGATTCAATCTGTCTTCTACCATGTCAAGACTAACTCAAAAATTTGATGGATCCAGAAAGGCTCTCCATTGGGCTCCATAGCAGAGCCCACAATCATCTTTACTTGAACTCAAACCATTCAAAGTGTTTCCACTGTCCTCCTCTTCCTTTCCTCCCTTCCTCAAAAATATCTCTGCATCACCTGGCTGCTCCTCTACAAGCATCTCAAGATGTCAAACACATGCTGCAAATGACTTTTAAGTCATTGACACCTCCCATCAACCAGAAACACCTATTCTTATTTGGGATAAATGCCCAAAGACTATATAAGTCTGCAGACTCTGGGCATTTCCAGTGATGATTTGGTGTTGTCCACACCACATTCTAAAAATCATCATTGAAATTACAGTTTAATTTTTGTGTCCCTCAATTTTTAACAATCCTTGTATTACCTTATATTCCTCTACCTGCTCCCCGCCACCTTCTTTATCATTTTACCATACATTTCTCCCATGCCATTTTTCCCAGCAGAGAACCTGTGTATTCACTGCTTATTTCTCTGATTATACCTTTAACTAGTGTGCCAGCTTTTTGAGTATAGAAATCAAGACTATCTTTGTGATTATTGCCTCCCCAGCTCTCAGGCTTATACCTGGTGTCTTAGATTGGGTGACTATAACAAAGTATCATATTGGGTGGCGTATACACAACAGAAGTTTATTTCTCATAGTTCTGGAGACTGGAAGTCCAAGATCAGGGTGCCATCATGGTCAGGTTCTGGTGAGTCTCTCTTCTAGGTTGCAGACTGCCACATGGTAGATAAAAAGCAAGCTAGCTCTTTGGGCTCTGCTAATAAAGGGCGCTAATCCCATTGATGAAGGCTCTACTCTCATGACCTAATTATCTCCCACAGGCCCTACCTCTGAATACCATCACATTGGGATTAGATTTCAACATATGAATTGAGGTGGGGAGGGTAGACAGAAATATTCAGTCCATAACACCTGGCATAACAGGTATAGTCAATGTGTTTATTCAATAAATGGATAACTACCAACATAAAATGCTCTATGTAATATGTATTTTTATATAAATGTAAAAAATGTTTTGTATTGCATAAATTAGATTACCTTTTTTTCTGAACCACCTAATCATATATTGAGTCTACTCTATAAATTATGCATGTTTAAAATAACCTTAAAAGCATTTTCATACTTATATACCAATTTACTATGCCCCAACTACCTCTATCTCAGTTTTCCTGACTTTACTGTTAATGATCATGAAGTCTAGAAGGCCAGAATTTATACAAATGGCCTCTGTCAAACTGTCATTATGACAAAAGATCTTAATGGGGAACTTGAGTCTTTTGAAAATTATGTTTGTGGGATCATCCAATAAAAAGGTGATGTGTATATGTTATTATGATATAGCCAAACACTATATAAACAGACATGTGGGACCTATTCCAGTGAACCAGAAGCAGGTTTGATGAGCCTATAGTTGGAAAAGTTGGAAGAAATAGAAGGCAGACAAGAACATGGCTGACAGTTCAGAGATATTAATAAGAATGCTGTATGAAAATGTCTTCCTTTTCATTGATGTTTGTTCACATTGTATTCTATGCTGCACTGAAAATTAATAAAATGAGTGTCACTTCATTTATTTTCAGCGTATTTACATCTCCTGCCTCACTGATAGGCTATCACAAACAGCAGTGATAAGTAGGAAACCCTGGTGGGTTGAGAGGCACAGAATTGTACAATTAAAATAGAAAGATACTATGTGTATGACATACTCACTTATCCTAATGAATGTATCAATGACAGTTTTGTGGAGGAGTGATTGTTTCCTAAAATCAGCACTCTCCAATTTTATCAATAGGAACAATTCTTTGGTACTTTGTAGGAAACACTATGTACTGAAGCTATACCACAGGGCTAACGTTAATTGGCTTTTAAATGACAAGACGATTTGCAGCATACTAAAAAACAAAAACTATCTACTTTGGTGGGATTTCTACTTTTAATCTTGATTGTTCTGGAACTGAATCTGCAGTTTCCCTCTGCCTGGCCTCTGCCCCCACGCCCCAACCCAACACACACACACATATAGCCTTACACCCCCAATTTCCATAATCTTTTAAAACCAAAGCTGTAGGTCAGGCTAGTTCAGTGCCTGTAGAGAGAACTCTGAGTGACATTTAAGTCAACCTTGGAAATAGCCAGTCATCTTCTTGCTTAGAATGAATACCAAAGAATGTCAATTTCACTTATTTTTAAGTACCAATGCAGGCACTGCAAAGAGAGCAGGTTGATTATGTTTTGTTTTGTTGGGTTTTTTTGCTGTTGTTGCTGTTTCTTTTGGGGGGATTTTTGTTTTGAGTTTTGGTTATGTGGAGCCTATTTGCTAGCTGATTTGGAGGCTAAGTCAAATATCAAGTAATTCTTTTTCTTAGTTTATAAAATCCTGCTGACCCCTGATAACATAGAAGGTTCCATATTCTGAGAAGTCAATTTATTCAAGTATTAAAGAAATTGGCTTCTTATTAACTCTTAATAAATAATTGTTTCCATATGCTAGTCTTAGGTGCCCAAATAAGCCATCAATTCTTTGGGGGTAAGGGAAAATCTTATTATTCTGTGTCTCTTCCCATTTGGCATAGATTTGAGTACATATTTCATTCATAAACATTTACCAAAAATATACTATTAATACTATCTGCAAGGAACTAAGATAGTCATTTGGGATGGGGAAATGAATAAAATGAGGTCCCCATCCACAAAGTTTCATGGGAAAGACAAAGAAAGTAATAATTAAAATATAATATCATAGAATCTACATCATACTGATGAAAAGATTTCAAAATATCTGTGCAGAGAGGGCTGACTACCAAGAGCTGTAACCCTATATCAAAGGATGCAGCCATCTCCTATTGACTCCTCAGGGAGGATGCTGGAGCAGTCTGCTTCCACCCTCTGATGTCCCACTTATGTCTGCCAAATAGTTGGTTTCAACCAGCAGCTAGAGAGCAAGGAAGCCCATTGTGGTAATCAAGTCAGGTCCACCTACCAGAACGCAAAGCAGAATGGTTAGAGGGTGGAAAGTGGGTCTTGAAGCATAAATGAAATATATCTAACCCAGATATAGACTTTGGGGAATAAGTTTGGTTTTGGACATGACAAGTGCCATGTGTTTATAGGATATTGGGATAGGGATAGAAAGCCAGGGTCTGAAGTTCAGGAGAAAGTCCTGTGCTAAACAAATGGACCTGAACTCTGGCATACTACAGGTAGCTGAAACCATGAGAGTGTATGAAATAAATGATGAGGGGTGGTGGAAAAAAGAGCCAAAGGAAGAATCCTGTATAAGTCCAACACTTACAGTATGGTTAAGGAAACAGAGTGTATGAATGATATAAAAGGCAACACTGACTAGGTGAGAAGAGAAACAGGATAACATATCATAAAATATTGAGAAGAAATGGTAAAAATATTAAATATAGTGGAAGTTCAAATAAAATAAAGATTGAAAAGAGTTCATTCAATTTAGTGATGAGATCACTTGTAATCTCTGTAAAAAACAGTTAGAATGGAGAAGTAGAGATATAAGTCTATTGCAATGGAATAAAACCATTGCAGACATTGCAGAGTCTTAATGACTCCTAGAAAATAGAACCTTAGGCTAATGCTTTATTGCAAGGTACAATCCAAAGGCAGCAAGAGTGAGGGGGAAAAGGAACATAAAGCAGACAAGAGGGAAAGCAAATATGATGAGGTGCATTTTGAACAGTGTACAAATTCATGAGAAACTAAAGCCAGTTGCTTGTTGTCTAGATAGGCCATATGGAACTACCCACAATGTGGACCAATCCAACAGGAAGGAAAAGAAAGAGCAATTTATCGGCTAGATCTCTATCTTCCCTACCCTACTTTTCCTGTCTCTCATTGGTCAAAGTTGACCTTAAGAGGTTTTAACTCTCTTGGACTCCCAAGTTGTGGCACCCACCCTGCATTTGAGTCCTGAGTGGTAGAAGGAGCTGCAGCCTTTGTGGATTAAAGCAGCTCAGTCCTTTGCAGAACAGCTGTGACTCCTTCCTGAGCAAGTGAAATCTATGCCATGCCAAGACCCAGCCCTGATCCTAGGGGAATCCATGATAGCCAGGAGGTGAGGTGGCAGCCATGGTGTGAAGGTTCTCCATTCGGCAAGCAGCCGATGACCTAGGAGGTAGCAGGGGCCAAAACACATCTGAGGAGGTGCATAAGACAACTCCTTCATGAAAAGTGACTGAGAAAGGTAAAGAGGATTTCAGGAGAGGGGCATGACATGGTTTTGAAAGCACAGACGATGAAGCCAGATTGCTTGAGTTGAACCCCTGCTCAACCTCTTAGTATCTGTGTGATCTATTGCAATTCATGTAACCTTTCTGATTCTCAGTGTCCTTATCCAGAAAATGTGAATATCATATTCTCTATTTCATAAGGTTGTTATGAGCCACTGTATATAAAACAATTAGAACTGTGTCCTGCACATACTAGGCACTATTTTCTTTATTTTTTTATTTCAAAATATTAATTAAGGGAGTGCAAGTGTTTTTGTTACATGGATACCTTGAATAATGCTTAAGTCAGGGATTTTGATGTGCTATCACCAGGACAGTGTTTGATTAAAATAGTGCCTAGCTAAGTTTTTATGCCACTTCTCTTCCACTCTCCCCTTTCTTAGTTTCTCATTTCCTTATATGGCTTTCCTAGGCACTATTTTAATGTTTGATTGGAATCAAAGGAGGAATCTTCTTTTGTTTCATAGACACTTGAACATTTGTTATGCTGAAGGAAAAAAGAGAGTTTTAAAGGAGAGGATAAAAATATGAGAGATGAGGAAGTGTTGATGGAAAAAAATGATCATGAATAATAGAATTTGTTGTTCAGGCAAAGAGATTAGTGCATAAGAGGCACTAGTTGTATGTTTGTTGATTGATCAGAAATAAGTATTAGATCAAATAAAGTAATTGTATATGGTTTATGTGGACAATAATATTTGTAGTTATTTACTGGTCTAAATTTTAAAATATGTTATGTAGTAATGAAATTCACTGTATCTATACACATAAAGACCCTTAATAAGTGTTTGCTTACTGAATAAAGAAATGAAGGAATTACTGAATAAAAGTTAATAATAGTTACTGCTCTGCCCAATCAGTTGCTACCTTTTCCAACTTCATCTGTACTACAGGATGCTATTTCTTAAATTCTTAAATTAAGCCAAAGCAAGAGAGGCAGGGCATTCCTCTGTGAGCCCAGGCTCATAGCCAGTAGAAATCTGAGATCTGGAAATCCAACAGAGTCTGGAATGAATTTTATGGTATCTGATGAGCCTTTGAGTAAAGGCACTCATGTATTTATTGCATTATATACAACCTTCTCCTGGGGCTGCCATGTTCCCCAGTCTATATGCCTAGGCTTCTGTCTTACCTTTTCCTTTCAGCACTCCAGTTTCCCTCTGGAATTAGAGTTCACCCTTAAACTTCAGCCCATATATTTGAGTCTTTTGTTTCCTGCCTATCTGTTGTCAGAGTAGAAAAGGCTGGACTCTTGTCTTGACCCTATCAATGGCCTAGTTCCCTCTCCCAATGACTGACAGTACCAAAACACAGTGCTGCTGAACATGGCCATCGTCTCAACTTCTTCCAGCTGGATAATGGATGACACCAACCTGTATTAAATCTCAGGTTCACCAGGTTCATTTGGAGACCATTGTGGACTATTGGCTTCCTCTACCAAAGGCTAGCACTAAAAGTGAATTATTTTTCTCAGCCTCTGATCTTTGCTGCTTCCTTTGCTAGCTTTCCTTTCTTTCCTTTCTATTTTTGCAACAGAAATTCCAGCATACCTAATGACCAAGCCCATCACAGCTAAAGTATGCCTCCTCAAACCATGATTTTGTGCTTATCTCACAAATAATATGGAAATGTTAATTACGTCAATTAATTCATATATACTTTCTTTTTTTTATTTCAGCATATTATGGGAGTACAATGTTTAGGTTATGTGTGTCTCCCATCTGCCCAATGCCCGATAAGTGTTATTCCTATATGTCCACTTAGGTGTTGATCAGTAAATACCAATTTGCTGGTGAGTACATGTGGTGCTTATTTTTCCATTCTTGGGATACTTCACTTAGTAGAATGGGTTCCAGCTCTATCCAGGAAAATACAAGAGGTGCTGTATCACCATTGTTTCTTATAGCTGAATAGTACTCCATGGTATACATATACCACATTTTATTAATCCACCCATGCATTGATGGGCACTTGGGCTGTTTCCACATCTTTGCAATTGTGAATTGTGCTGCTATAAACATACAAGTGCAGGTGTCTTTTTTATAGAGTGTCTTTTATTCTTTTGGGTAAATGCCTAGTAATGGGATTGCTGGATCAAATGGTAGCTCTACTTGTATCGCTTTAAGGTATCTCCATATTACTTTCCACAGAGGTTGCACTAGTTTGCAGTCCCACCAGCAGTGTAGGAGTGTTCCTATCTCTCCGCATCCACGCCAACATTTATTGTTTGGGGACTTTTTGATAAAGGCCATTCTCACTGGAGATAAGTGATATTTCACTGTGGTTTTGATTTGCATTTCCCTGATGATTAGAGATGTTGAGCATTTTTTCATATGTTTGTTGGCCATTATTCTGTCTTCCTTTGAAAAGTGTCATTTGTATATACTTTCTTGTAGAAATATGTATGAAATGTTCATGATCCTAAAAGAAAAACAATGTAAAATTATGTACAGTCATGTGACACACAGTGATGTTTCAGTCAAGGACAGATTGCACATATGATGGTGGGCTGGTAAGATTATAATACTGTGTTTTTACTGTAACTATTTTGTTTAGATACACAAACACTTACCATTGTGTTATAATTGCCTACCCTATACATCTATGTAGCGTAGGAGCAATAGGCTATGCCAGGGGTGGGGAACCTGCAGCCTTAAGGCCGCATGTCGCCTTCTAAGTCCTTAAGTGCAGCCTTTTGACTGAATCCAAATTTGACAGAACAAATCCTTTCATTTTTATTAATACATCTTTGTTCATCTTTTATATTTATATTTTATTTTAAAAATCAATGTATTTAAAATACAAAAGAATAAAATAAGTTTCAATGAAATAATCCTGTCAGATTGACTCACACAATTAGAACATCAGTAAGCTGTAAGGGCTACTTTGATGGCTGCTGCACTCATGATTTGGTTCTAACTTCTCCCACCTGACCGGCACCACTACCACACGAGGTCGGTTGGTGAGAGTTTATGGAAGTTGAGTTCGCCAGTCTGTTATCAGCTTTTGACAATGATGCACTGTGTTTCTGTTTGAAGTGGAATTTGTGAATAGTTGCACAGCTTGACAGTATTTTTTAATTCTGTCTGCTTAACAGCCCACCATGTCAAAGAAGACCAAGAGAACACTGAAGGAAGAAAACAGATTTTTTAATGAAGATTGGGAATTGTAATATTATTTTGTTTCTGCTAAAGATAAGACAATTTGCTTGCTTTGTGATACTGAAATATCAAAATTAAAGAAATTCAATACTCATGAGCATTATAACACTCATAAGGACCACAAATAAATGAGAGGGAGAGACACGAATGGTTGTATTGCAGAAATCAAAAGATGAAAAGCAAAAGCAAAGACAATTCTTTGAAGCAGCAATAAGACCTGGAAATAATGCCACTGCAGAAACTTATAAAGTAGCTTATATACTCGGGGAAAAATGGGAAGCCATTCAGTGATGTAGAAATTGTGAAAGAATGCATTGTTGAAGTTGTAGGATGCTTAGACTCTGATAACGTTTCAAAGTACAAACAATTGCCTCTTTCAAGGAGAACCATAACTGATAGGCAGCATGAATTAGCCTTCAACTTAACAGAACAACTTTCATGCAATACTTCAAAAGGAAAATATATATTATTCAATTTCTTTGGATGAATCAACTGATACTATTAACTCAGCACAGGTTTTACACTTCATTCAGGTCATAACAGATGTTCTTTGTCACGAAGAGTTACTCCCTTTGGGCACTCTTGGGAACGGAACACATGGAATAGATATCTTCAACAACTTTCAAGATAAATGTTGTGAAGTTGGACTGAATTGGTAAATTTAGTGAGTCTGTGTACAGATGGTATACCTTCCATGGCAGGAAAATATGAAGAGTTTATTGCACAGATTTTAAAAAATATTAACAAATCCAGATGCTCTCATTTCTTTTCATTGCATCTTGCATCAGCAAAATTTCTGTACTAAAGCTACTACTTAAGTGATACTTTGCAACAAGTTATAAGTATTGTTAACTATATTCATGCAAATGCAACAGACAGGGCATTGTCAATGTTGTAACATGCTAAAGTTGAATTATAAGGTATTCAGGGTGGATTGCCATGTTATTCTAAAGTGCATGCACTATTGCAAGGACAGGCATTAGTCAAAGTTTTATCTCTACAAGAACAGATAGTTAAATTTTATGAAGAACAGAATCAGCAATGTGAATTATTGAAATATTTCTATAGGAATGCAGCATTTCTGTGTGATATCATGTCAAATTAAAATGATTTCAATATTTCTTTGCAAGGGAAAACTGAGTCTATATATGATATGTGGCAAAAAATCCAAGCATTATGAAAAAAGCTATCTTTTTTCAAAACACTTCTTGTTCAAAAGGAAATTTTGGATGAACATTTTCCCCAGTTAGCAAAGGTCATTGATGAGCAGGATGATACATTTGAATAATAGGCAGCTATTACAGATCTATTAATTAGAGAATACAATGAAAGGTTCACTGACTGAGAATCATAATATCACACTCAAATCAGCATTTCAGCCTCACCTAGTTGATATCACCAAGGCAGCTAAAGAACTACAGATGGAATTGATTGAGCTCTCAGTAGATGACATTTTAAAGTCATTGTTTAATGCTAAGAAAGATCCAGTTGGAATATGAAAAAATGCAGTAGAATACCCACGCCTTAGACAACATGCCTGAAAACACTCTTTTGCTTTTCAACCACTTATTGCCACGAATCTACATTGTCCTACCTAACCCAAGAGAAGACACCCTTAAGGTCACAAATGACTGATACCCATCTGGAGGATCAACTGAAACTGTGGACCTCCATGCTGCAACCAAATATCCAAATGGTTTCCAGCAAATAGCAGATACAACAAAATCATTAAAAGGTTAGTTAACTTTAAAATTAAAAAATAATTTTCATTTTTTGAAATTCTTAAGTACATAGTAGTTAGATTTTTACAAAATAATGTACATTTTTAAATATATCAAATTGAAGTTTCTTGAACGTGGCCTTATTTGATTACAGCTAAATTAATGCAGCCTTCCATCCGAAAATGTTCTCCACTCCTGGGCTATGCTATATAGCCTAGGTGTGCAGCAGGCTATATATACCAAATAGGTTTGTGTAAGTACACTCTGTGATGTTCACACAATGACAAAATTGCCTAATGACACATTTCTCAGAATGCACCCTCATCGTGAAAGTATGACTGTATTAGCGTCAGTGAGCAACATTTTTAAAACCTCACAATTCTTCTGTTAACATCAAACTGAGCAGTGTCATGTTCTCAAGTTCTTGTGTTCTTGAAGTTCAGCTTTCTGATTCCAGAGGTAGTTTAATATATTAGAAAGAACAAGGGCTTTGCAACCAAACAGCCATGGGCTCAAATCTTATCTGTGAAAATTACTTTGTGTCACTTTGGGCAAGTCACTTAGTCTCTCTAGGCCTCCATTTCTTCAGCTGCAAAAATAAGGTTGATAATGCCTGCCGTAGAGGGTTGTGTGAGGGATAAATGAGATAATATATCAAAACCACTTAGTCGAGTGTCTGGTATTCAGGAAAAGGTAAATCCGTCCCCTTTTTTTCCCTTTCCTCTAGTAAAATGAACTAAAGATCAAACAGACTTCCGAATCAATCACAATCAGTTCTATTCCTGAAGACATCTGCAATGTTTATAAGCCACTCCAATATCAGAAATATGACTATCAAAGCTTAATTGTCTACATTTTTCTTCATGTATAGACTAAGCAAATTTCAGCAATTTCATAAATTAGAAGCATTTAAAGGCATTTTTTGACAGGAACTTATTTATTTATTTACTTATGTTGCAGCCCCTGGTCATTTTGAGAGCATAATCAGCCTTATTGTTATGGCATAATTCTGCAGCTGTGAATACTAGACATATATAAAAGAAGGTTTCTTTAAAAGTGAGGGGTTTTGTATTTGCTCTCCCGGAAATTGGGTTATGTTCAATCAATTCAACTAAAAACCTAAAACCTGAACATTTTTTTCTTGGATGCATCCAAATGGTCAAGGGCCTTCTCAGATAACCTGAAAAATTATATGCATTTCTTTAAATAATCACTAAATAAATAAATGTGTCATGCACCTAGAAAACTGCATGAATCCATCCTCTATGCAAGTCAAGAAAAACAACAGATCATGGCGTTTCTAGCAACTGCCTCAGCTATCTCTCTCTTATATCTCTGTCATCATCCAGGCATCAAATTCATAACTTCATCTCTGAGTTTTGATATTTGTTTCTGCCCATATGGCTGTTTTAAAACGTGGGGCCCAAATTCATTGATATGCCTCCTATTTATAAATGCCATCTATGTTCTGTCCCCTTCGGCTCTGTTAAGTGTTTCACCCATAAGTGACCACTGTGCTAATTTTCAGGCAAAGAACTTAAGAAAACTGGCAGTTTTCACTTCTGATTCTCTTGGGATACTTGCTTTCGAAACCCAGCCACCACACTGGGAGGAAGCCCAAGGTGTCTCATGGAAAAGCCTACATCCAAAGGAACCAAGAGCCAGCATCAACTTGCCAGTCATGTAAACAAAACATGTTAGAAGTAGATCTCTATAACCATTTGAGCAGACCCAGCTAGCCCAGCTAAGCCCTGCCAAAAATTCAGATTCATAGAAATAAACAATTGTTATTCTTTTAAGCTACTAAGTTTTGGCCTGGTGTGTTATACTGGAATAGATAACTGGAATAGTCCTCACAGGTTATAATTCACATTGAGAGTTTAGATAATATCTGGATATAATCAATGGGCTCTGCACATTTATATTTAGAAATCAAATGGCCTCAAATTATCTACACAGCATCTATCTCCTCACTCCGCCCCTCTGCAGAATAATATTCTGATTTCCTCTACTCCCTTACCCTTTATTCCTATATTCCTGGTGCTGTGGTCCCTTCATAGCTCTTCATATCTACAAAGCATGCACCAACTCAGGGCCTTTGCATTACTTTCGGTCTGCCTGTAATGCACTTGGATCATCTCCTAATCTTCCCACAGATGTCATTATCTCAGTGACAACTTCTCTGTTTAAATTACAAATTTACCTGAACCAGAGAACTCATTAAGAACTCAGTTCCTTTTACCATGTTATACTTTTCGTCACAATATTCATTAACTTAACTATTGTTTATTTCTCTATCAATGGAATATAAAATAGGCTGGGCACAGTGGTTCATGTCTATAATCCTGGCATTCTGGGAGGCCTAGGGGAGAGATTCGCTTGAGGTCAGGACTTTGAGACCAACCTGAGCAAAAGTGAGACCCCATGTCTATAAAAAATAGAAAAATTCACCAGGAGTGGTGGTGCACGCCTGTAGTCCCAGCTACTAGGGAGTCTGAGGCAGGAGGATCACTTGAGCCCAGGAATTTGAGGTTGCAGTGCACTGTGATAGTTCCACTGCACTCCAGCCTGGGTAACAGGATGAGACCTTGTCTCAAAAAAAAAAAAAAATAGAATGTAAGATCAATAAGAACAGGAATTTGGGGATTTTGATCCTGGGTTTTTGTTTGTTTGTTTATTTCTGGTTCACCAAAGTATACCCAGATGCACAGTATTTGATGGTTAATAAATATTTTATTGCTGAATAGAGACTATATAGAGATTAGCTATTACTAAATGACATACTTAGCAATAAGTTCTTGGTAAGAAATATAATATACATTATCTTACTAAGTGACCTATAAAATAATTAGAGGTCAATAGGGTGAGGTGGGGGAAAGATCATAAAAAAGTATCAGGTCCTAAGTTTGAGGGTGGTACCTAGAGATGCACAGTTTGGAACCCAGTAGCCAAACTACAGGGTCACTACAGTATGGAATAATTCCTTGTCTACAGTACAAGAGCTTAAGGGAGGTAGAGATGAAGAGGGGTATGCTTATGTAGAGGTGGATAATGAGGCTGAGCGCCTATCCCATTCTGAGAGATTTCCACCATAGGAGGGTATGTATTTATGTCTGCACAGTGACTGAGAGACTGCAAGATGAGGCATAATATAAGAGAATGAGCCAAGTAGTAGATGGTAGGAAGATAGAATTGACTGAGAGAAGTGAAAAGAAAACTGGATTTCTACATTCAAAAGAATGAAGTTGGACCCCTAGCTCACACCATATACAAAAATTAATTGAAAATGGATCAGTGACCTAAATATATGAGCTGAAAAGCATAAAAACCATAAAACTCTAACAAGAAAACATAGGAGTAATTCTTAGTGACCTTGAATTTGGCAATGCATTCTTAGATATGACAACAAAAGCCCAAACAACAAAAGAAACAATAGACAAATTGAATTTTCCTCAATTAAAAACTTTGGTGCATCAAAGGGCATTATCAAGAAAGTGAAAAGACAACCTACAAAACAGCAAAAGTTATATATCTAATAAGAACTCCTAAAACTCAACAATAGAAAAACAAACGACCCAGTTTAAAAATAGGCAAAGGATTTGAATATACATTTTTTCAAAGAAGACATAGAAGTGGCCAATAAGTACATTAAAAATGCTCAACATTCATAGTAATTCGAGAAATGAAATCGAAACTTCAAGGAGATACAACTTCACCCCTACTAAGATAAAATGGAAAAGAACAAGTGTGGGTGAGAACAGGAAAACATTGAAACCCTCATACATTATTGATGAAAATTTTAAAAAGTATAGCTGCTATAGACAACTGTTTAGTGGTTCCGCAAACAGCTAAATATAGAATTATCATATGATATAGCACTCCTGTGCATATACCCAAAAGAAGTGAAAACAGACTTAAACACATACTTACATGCTAATGTTCATTAAAGCATTACTCACAAAAGTTTGGCTGGAAACAATCCAAGTGTCCAATGAGTGATGGATAGATAAAGTGTGATATACATCTATGTGATGGAATATTATTTAGTCAAAAAAGGAATGAAGTTCTGGTGTATGTTGCAACCTGGATGAACCTTGAAAACACTGTACTAAGGGAAATAAGCCAGACACAAAAGACCAATTATTATCTGATTCTACTTATATGGAATATCTAGAATAGGCAAATCCATAAAGACAAAAAGTAGATTAGAGGTCACCAGGGATTTGAGTAGCAGAGGAATGGGGAGTTACTGCTTGATAGGTGGAGTTATTATTCAGGGTGATGAAAGGGTTTTGGAAGCAGATGGTGGTGATGGTTGTATAACAGTGTGAATGTAATTAATGCCACTGACTTGTACACTTAAAATGGTTAAAATGGCAAATTTTCTGTAATACATTTTACCATGATTTTTAAAAAACTAATAGAATTGAAAGGAGAAATAGATCTACAATTATAGTTGAAGATTTCAACACTCTTCTCCAGGTAATTGATAGAACAATTAGATGGAAAATCAGTAAAAATACAGAGACCTTCCAAAACACCTATCAAACAACTTGACCTAATTGACATTTATATTACACTCCATTCAACAACAGAGCATTTATTTCAAGTGCACATAGATCATTTACAAAAATAGACCACATCCTGGGCCATAAAACAAACCAAACAACTTTTACGAAGCTGAAAAAATACAACGTATGTTCTTGGATTATAACAGAATTAAGCTGGAAATCATTAATGCAAAGATGTCTGGAAAAACCCCCAAATATTTGGAAATTATACAGCACATTTTTAAATTGTATATAGGTCAAAGAGGAGTCACAAGAGAAGTTAGAAAATATATTTTATTGAGTAAAAATGAAAACAAAACACAACAGATCAAAATCTGTGGGATACAGCTAAAGCCAGACTTAGGGGGAAATATATAGCATAGCATTAAATGCTTGCATTAAGAAAGAGGAAAGGTCTAAGATCAATAAACTAAGCTTTGACCTTATGAAACTAGAAAAAGAAGAGCACATTCAGCCTAGAAGAACAAATTAAAGGAGAAGAAAGGAAATAATAGATATAAGAGCAGAAAATAATGACATGTAGTAAAATGTTGAGATAGAAAAAAATAGCACTTTCAAACATGGCCCCCAAATCAAAAGTCACAAGTTTAGATACTCTGAATTATGGATCCTGATGTGCCATCAAGTTGCTTCTTATATGAGCAACTCTGTGTAGTGCACTCAAGGTGAGTAGTAGTAATTCCAAGTTAATCATTTCATGATGCTTAACACTGCTTTCCCCAAAACACACACTCCATAAACAAGACACAAGCATGATGACCCAGAGAAAATGATCACACACACAGTTATATCTGTTCAGGGTAGCTGGCTGTGATGCCTTTTTGCTAGTATGGCATTGTCCACATATACGAAAGTTCCTAATTTGAAAAGTTTATAAATGGAGGATTTTCTGTGTACAAAGTGTATCTTAACTAGCTGAACAATTATATGAATTAGTGGATTATATTTCTTAACTATTCTTGAGAGGCAAAAATTTATTACAGTTTAAGTTTTTTAAAACTTTTTAAACTGTGAGTTACATAACACATTTTTGAGAAATTATATTAAACATAACTGCAATCACACTCAAGAACTAAAATCTGTGAGCTCTCCAGAAGACCCTACACATTCCTTTCCAAGTATGCTCCCCCACCAACTAGAAGTACCTGCTCTCCAATCATAAAAGTTACTTATTCAGCTTGCCTTATAGTTTTAGTACTCAATTATATAGCCATAAACGGTATAGCTTGATTTTGTCAATTTTTGAGCTTTATATAATTGGACTCAATCAGTATGTATTATTTTGTGTCTGGCTTCTCTTTTTGCTTTATATACTTATCAAATGTTTTGTTTTGTTTTCATTCTTTTTTCTTCTTTCCTTCCCCAACTCCCCCTACTCTACGCTCCAAACACACACCTCCCCCTCTCTCTCTCTCTCTCTCTCTCTCTCTCTCTCTCTTTCTTTCTTTCTTTCTTTCTTTCTCTCTCTTTCTGGTTTTTTAAGAGAAGTTTATAATTTTATTGTGGTCAAATGTATAAATCTATTTTTTATGATTACTGTTTTTGTGTCCTTTATAAGAAACCTTTACCTGCCTGCGGTAAAGAAGATATTCTCCTCTATGGTCTCCTAAAATCATTTTTGTTTTACCTTTCACATTTAGGTCAATAATCCACCTTCACTAATTTTGAAGTATGAGTTAGAGATCCAGTTTCCTTTTTTTCCCATATTAATACCCGTGTGTTCAAGCTCCAGCTTACAGTCCTTCCCCATCATTCTGCAGCACCACCTTTGTAATAAATCATGGGTTCATAGAAGTGCGAGTCTGTTTCTGAATTCCATTCTACTCTTAGAATTGTCAAATCCAACTATTTATCTAATCCTGCACTAAAACCACAGTTTCCATTCCTACATATTTATAGTAAGTCTTGACATGTAATAGAATATGTACTCCCACTGAGGATCAGCTAAATAATTTGCAGCACTCACTGCAAAATAAAAACTGTGGGGACTCTTCCTCAAAAATTATTGAGAATTTCCAGATGACAACCGTGGAATATTAAAGCAAGCATGGGTCCTTCTAAGTGCAGAACTATAAGCAACTATACAGATAACATGCCCATGAAGCTGACACCCTACATTTCAGTGTCCATGAATAAAGTTTTATTGAAATCAAGACATGATCATTCTTTGATGTATTATCCATGCCCCTTTGCACTATAACAGCAGAGTTGAGTAGTTTGGACAGAGACTGTGGCCCACAAATCTAAAATATTTACTACCTGGCCCTTTAAGAGAAAGTTGGCCAAACTCTGCCTAAGATTCCAAATATAGGTTTAGAGGCATAGAGGAGAATTTATGGAGGAAATAGATGTTGGATTGTACACTAAAAGATGAACAGGATTGGGATTGAGTATGTTAAGATTAAGGAGAAATGTCTCCTAGATATGAGGAAAGCATGAAAAATCCTTGAAATCAGGAATAAATATAATGAAATCAGGTCAGTGAGAAGAATTACCTACTAACACAGAGTACCTATTTTGGGAAGTAACTAAAGACAAGATTGTAGAACTAGGAGGTAATCTGAAATCTCTCAAAATTTGGGTCTGATTTTTGAAGAATTTTTTTCAAGAGAAATGATATGCATGAACTAAGGCTCATATTCAGAGATCTCTGGAGTTTGCTTGCCACTTTATTTTACTGTGGCTGAGCTGGTAGCTAAGTTGCCAAACAAAGTACTCTGAGCTCTTCCCTTCCCTTTCCTCAAGTGGGAGAAGACTCTCCTTGAGCCACGCTGCCTATAGTTGGCAAAGGAGGGACATAGGCACTGGCTTGGTTGCAGAGGCTGGTGTCTCACTGGGTCATGTGCACCCCAAGTCCACTGGCTCTGAGCCAGCACAGCCCTAAGAATTGCCTAATAAATGCAGCCATCTCAGCATCCTTTATGCTTGCTCTCTCTTAACAAGACAACCAGGCTTTTCTCAGCACCTACAGTTTGGATCCTTTACCTGGTAAATAAATTTATTTTTCACTTTCTTCTCTCATGTGTTGTTTCCTCTAACATGCTAATGACTGATAGGAAAGTAATGTGTTAGGTCCCAGTGGGCATCTAAATTTTAACAGAGGATTTCTGGAAAAGCAATGATTTAAAATCAAGAAGAATACATTTTAAGTGGAAATTTCACACAATGAAGTTGAAATGATACTTGCAAGCAGGGTTCTTTCTAGCAGTCTTCAATAAAAAAAAAAAATCAGGCCATATAGGTAACTGTCATCTCCTTTTACCTTGATGTCACAGCCTACCTAGCAGTGAATGGCCATTCTATATGTTGAGGTAGAGCTGTTGCCCAAGGAAGCCCTCAGGAACTTACGGTTTTTGAGACTGAGTGAGCCCCTGGGACCAATCTGGAAGTCACACTACTTAGGATATTAAGGTAGCCCTCTACCTACTGGAATATACTGCATACTCAAAAAGAAATATTTATAGAGTTTGCGGAAACCTCTGGGCTTTGTAAAATAATAGATTTGCATGCAATACCCACTTCAACTAAATTTTCTCACAGTTCATATGAGAAATTCACTTGCCGAAGATCAGTTACTTGGCTTAAGAGTTTAATTATTCATTTGGTTCTGAGCTGCATGAGGAAAGCAAGAAAAGCTCAGCCGAGCAAGTCAGACTCCGAACAAGTAAAGGAGCCCACACCAGCTCTCTCCAGGTTGTTTCATCTTTTCATAAGACCAAATACTATTGAAGTATCTGCTGCAATTCATCTTATGGGGCCCCCGTGAAAGGCTGAATGAAGATCTAGTATTTTATCATTAACAAGTGTTGTCCCTCTATTCAAATTCTTAAAACGAGGTGGAGGTTGGGAGAGGAACTTTTTATTTTTTACCCTGCTTGTTTTGTATCTTTAGAAATTTTATGAAAAAGGTAAAGCCACAGCCCTCACCATTTTAAAGATGAAGAAATCACTGATCAGAGAAGGTGAGTCACTAGTCCAAGGACACAGGATTAACTCTGCCATATGCAAGCTTCTGAGCTTATCTTTACTTACTGAGGGCCTGTGTTCATTTCTTTGAGCCTCTGGTTCAGACTGCCACATAGGTTCTTGCTCTGGAATCCTGTAGCTGAGTAGCGGTTGATAGATATATAATCCACTAAAAGTTGCAAAAGAGGTAAAAAATAGTTCATGCATTATGATGTTAGGCATTCATTAATCCAGCCAGTCTCTCTAAAATAAGACCTCCTGTTCCCATAAATCAATCTCAAGCTCTAATATCTACAACCCATTTTTTAAAATAATAACTATCATTAGGGTAGTTTGGGGAAGACTTCTAGATACCAGATAATACACTTTATCTTTAATCCAACAACAAAATAGGAATCCCCATTTTATGGATGAGAAAACTTGCTAAATTACCTGCCTAAACTAATACATGGGAAAACAGGAATTTGAACCTACATCTCTCTCAGTCTCCTTGCCCAGTATTTACCACTGCACCAAGTGCTAGTTGTATTATAGCATCTTTATTTCCACACCCATGAAAATTTAGAATTTAAATACTGGCAGAGATTTACTCCCTTGAGGAGACATCTAACATTTCTAACCACCTACTCTATGTCACTTTCAGTAGACATACACAAGGAAATGTAACTCTTTCTGTACATAAAAGCATGCAACCATGCTTTCTGTACATACAAGCATGTAACCATGCAACCATGCTTTATTTTGTCTTTCAAAAGCGCTACCTCAAAAGTGCTACCTCAAAAGCGATTCTCCTAGTTTCCTAGAGTTATAAGGTCGAGTCTCCTGATGTCTGCTCCCTCATCATAACTATTGAATTCTGAGTCCTCTCTGCATTAACTTTAATGAGACTCAGCCTCTGTAGCTCCAGGGCTCCTTCTGGACGTGTGACTCTATCCCTGATTCTCCAGAATTGTGCCTGTACCCCAAGACCCTACTACCAAGTCCACATGACTACTGCTGGGCCAGGAAAACCTCCCAAGGTCCAACACTTCACCTAGAACACCGCAGCCCTTAGCAGCCATCACTCTTGGACTTGGTTCAATAGAGTTACTCACAAAGGAAAATAGGTGCCTGGCAATCCTATTAACCCAGAGCTGAGAAGAGAGCTAGATGAGAAGAAACCAACAAAGGAACCCTGGAAACATGAAAAAACAATCAAAATAATTTGACATCCTCAAGGAAATACAATGGAGCTACAGTACTGGACTCCACCCACAAGGAAATTGCCAAAATGATAGAAACAGAATTCATAATATGGATGGCAAATAAGATGAATGGAATTGAAGAGAAAGTTGAAAACCAACAAAATATAGCCAAGAAAATATTTCAAGAAATCAATGAAAAAGTTGCTAGAGAGTTAGACAACATCAGAAAGGATAATAGAACTTAAAGAAATGAAGGAGTTATTTAGGGAATTTCAAAATGCAGCAGAAAGCTTTAATAACAGGCTAAACCAAGGAGAAGAAAGAATCTCAGAGATTGAAGACAAGGATCTCAAGATAACTCAGTCATTCAAAGAGGCAGAGAAGAGTATAAAAAAGTTTGAGCAACCACTGAGAGAGATATGGGACTTTGTGAAGCAAACTAACATTCAAATTATAGGTATCCCTGAAGGAGAAGAAGAAAGAACTAAAAGAATGGAAAACCTATCTGAGCAAATTACAGAGAAAAACTTCCCTGGTATCACCAGAAATTCAGACATACAGATAAAAGATGGACATCAAATACTGGAAAGATTCATAGCAAATAGGTCATATCCAAGACACATAGTAATCAACTTGGCCAAAGTCAAAATGAAAAAGAAAATTTTGCAAGCATCATGATGAAAACATCAAATAACCTACAAAGGAAAACCCATCAGAATAACTGCAGACTTCTCAGGAGAAATCTTATAAGCCAGAAGGGATTGGGGCCCCATCTTCAATTGACTTAAACAGAACAACTGCCAGTCTAGAAGTCTGTATCCTGCAAAACTAAGTTTCACAATCGATGGAGAAATTAAGTCTTTTCCAGACAAGCAAACACTGAGGGAATTTGGCATGACCAGACCTGCCCTGCACAAAATGCTCAGAATAGCACTATACACAGATCAGCACACCAGATACCCACCAGTGTAAATTCACCTAACCCCACCCCCAAAACTCACAACTCCTATAGAAAAAAAAGTAGAACAAAACAATAAGGGACCACCCAACACGATGAAAAGATCAACATCCAACATATCAATGCTATCAATAAATAGAATGAATGCACCTCTCAAAAGACACAGGCTAAATGAATGGATGAAAAATCACAACCCAAGTATCTGCTATCTCCAGGAAATACATCTAAATCAAAAGAACACACACAGACTCAATGTGAAAGAATGTAAAATAATATTCCACACAAAAGAAAATCAAAAGAGAATGGGACTAGCTATTCTTATATCAGATAAAATTGACTTTAAGCCAAAGGTAAAGAAAGACAAAAAGGGTTGTTATATAATGGAAAAGGGAGCTACCCAACAAGAAGATATAACAATCCTAAATATGTATATTTCCAACACAGGAGCTCTCAGATACATAAAGCAAATTTCACTAGAGCTAAGCAAAGAAATAAACAATACCATTTTAATTGCTGGGGATATCAACACCCCATTGTCAGAGCTCTACAAATCATCAAAATAAAAAATACATAAAAAACAATGGATTTAAACCAAACTCTAAATCAAATGGACTTAACAGACATTTACAGAACATTCTACCCAAAAAGTACAGAATATATATTCTTTTCAGCAGCTCATGGGACATTCTCCAAGATTAATCATATCTTAGGTCACAAAACAGGTCTCAACAGATTAAAAGAAATCAAAATCATACCATATACCTTCTCAGACCACAGTAGAATAAAACTAGAAATCAGTTACAAGAGAAACTCTCAAACCTACACAAAGTCATCGAAATTAAACAACCTGCTGCTGAACAATTACTAGCTCAAGAATGATATTAAGATGGAAATCAAAAAATTCTTTGAACTGAATGACAAAGGGACCAGAAGCTATCATCATCTTTGGGACATGGCAAAAGCATTCCTTGGGGGAAAATTCATACATCAAAAAGACAGAAAGATCACAAATTGACAATGTATTTTCACACTCAAGGAACTAGAAAAGGAAGAACAAACCAAACCCAAAGCCAGTGGAAGAAAAGAAATAGTGAAGGTCAGAGCACAACTAAATGAATTGAAAACAAAAAAACAATACAAAGGATTAATGAAACAAAAAGTTGGTTCTTTGAAAACATAAACAAAATCGACAGACCTCTTGCTAGACTAACCAAAAACAGAAGAGAAAGAACCCAAATAAGATCACCAAAAATGAAAATGGTGATATTATAACTGATATCACAGAAATACAAAACATTATCCATGAATACTACATAAATCTCTACCTATATGAACAAGAGAACATAGAGGAAATGGACAGGTTCCTGGAAACACCCACCCTCCCAAGACTCAACCAGGAAAAAACAGAACTGAACAGACCAATAACAAACAGCAAGATCAAACAGTAATAAAAAACCTTCCAACAATAACAACAACAAAAAAGCCCTGGACCAGATGGATTCACTGCTGAATTCTATTAGACCTACAAAGAAGACCTGGTACCCAAATACAGAAATTATTCCACAATACCAAGAAGGAGGGAATCTTCCCCAACTCATTCTATAAAGCCAGCATCACCTTGATACCAAAGCCAGGAAAGGATACAACACAAAAAGAAAACTACAGACCAATATCCCTTATGAATATGATGTGAAAAACCTCAATAAAATACTAGCAAACTGAATTAAACAGCACATCAAAAAAATAATCCATCAGGACCAAGGGGGCTTCTTCCCAGTGATTCAAGGATAGTTCAACATATATAAATTAATAAATACAATTCACCACATAAATAAAAGCAAAAACAAAACCATATGATGTTCTCAATAGATGAAGAAAAAACATTTGACAAAATCTAGCACCCTTTCATGATAAAAACCCTCAACAAACCAATCACAGAAGGAAAATATCTCAAGATTATAAAAGCCATATATGACAAACCCATAGCCAACATCATACTGAATGGGGAAAATTTGGAAGCATTCCCCCTAAGAACTGGAACAAGAAAAGGATGCTCACTGTCACCACTTCTACTCAACATAGCACTGGTAGTCCTAGCCAGAGTAATCAGGCAAGAGAAGAATATTAAATGTATCCAAATTGGGAAAGTAGAGGTCAAACTATCACTTTTTGCTGATGATATAATCTTGTATCTATAAAACCCCACAGATTCCACCAAAAGTCTCTCGAAACTGAGAAATTCAGCAAAATCTCAGAATACAAAATTGATATACATAAATCAGTAGCATTTCTATATACTTGCAACAGTCGAGCCAAGAGTCAAATCAAAGACTCAATATCATTCAAAATGGCTACAAAGAAAATAAAATACCTAGGATTATACTTAACCAAGGAGGTGAACGATCTCTACAAAGAGAAACTCTGAAGAAAGAAATTGCAGAGGATACAAGTAAATGGAAAAACATAGCATGCTCATGGATAGGTAGAATAAACATTGTTAAGATGTCCATACTACCCAAATGATTTACAAATTCAATGCAATCTCCATCAAATTACTAAAGTCATCCTTCACAGATCTTGGAAAAATAATTCTACATTGCATTTGAAATCAGAAAAGAGCCTGAATAGCCAAAGCAATGTTAAGCAAAAAGAACAAATCTGGAGGCATCACATTACCAGATTTCAAACTATACTACAAGGCTAACCAAAACAGCATGGGTTTGGTACAAAAACAGAGAAATAGACCAATGGAACAGAACAGAGAACTCAGATATAAAACCATCTACCTACAATCAACTTATAGTTGACAGAACAGACAACAATGTTCACTGGGGAAAAGAAGTCCTATTCAATAAATGGTGCTGGAAGAATTGGAATGATGGAAAACATCTTCTGGATATCAGCCTAGGCAAAGAATTTGTGAAGAAGACCCCAAAGGCAATCATGGCAACAAAAATTAATAAATGGGATTTCGTTAAGCTAAAAAGCTTCTGCACAGCTAAGGAAACAATCAACAGAGCAATTATACAACCTTTAGAATGGTAGAAAACACTCACGAGCTACACATCCAATAAAGGGCTGATAACCAGAATTACAAAGAACTCAAGCAAATGAGAAGAAAAAAACAAACAATCCTATTAAAAAGTGGATAAAAGACATAAACAGAAGATTCTCAAAAGAAGAAAGACAAATGGCCAATGAACATTTTTAAAAATGCTTAATGTCACTAATCATCAGAAAAATGCAAGTTAAACTACAATGACATATCATCTTACCCCAGTTAGAATAGCATTTATCAAAAAGTCCAAAAACAATAGATCCTGGTGTGGATACAGGGAGAAAGAAACGCTTATACAACCTCTGTGGAAAACAGCATGGAGATACCTCAAAGAACTAAAAGTAGACCCACCATTCAATCCAGCGATCCCACAATTGGGTATTTACTCGAAAGAAAGAAAAAGCTTTTCATTAAAAAGTCACCTTCACATAATGTTATTGCAGTATAATTAACAATTGCAAAGATGTGGAATCAACACAAGTGCCCATCAATTCATGAGTGGATTAATAAAATGTTGTATATGCATACCATCGAGTACTACTCAGCCATAAAAAAGATGAATTAACACTTTTGCAATAATCTCAGTGGGACTGGAGACCATTCTATTCCAGTGTCTCAAGAATGGAAAAACAAACATCACATGTAGTCCCTACTAAATTAGAACTAGCTGATGAGCACATACGTGCACAGAGGGAAGTAAAATTCAGTGGAAATCAATGGGGGACAGGAGGAGGGGAGGGGCAAAAGCCTACCTAACAGGCACTATGAACAAGATTTGTGTGATGGGCATACCTTTAGCTGGGACTCAAGCATTACAGAAGTGATCCATGTAGCCTGGGTGGAACTGGAGATCATGTTAGTCAGGGATCAAACCTGCCGGTGATAGATACAAGCCAGGAGAGTGGTCCTTAGGGGTGGAGAAGCCATGGACCAATCAGGGGAAGGGACTGCAGAAAAATACAGAACACCTGACAATCATTATATCAATCACCTGGTAACATCCTACACCTTCCTGGAAGCCCTCCCTCGCACCAGGCCAATAAAAGGAAACCACCTGGGAGTGGTTAATATCTTTCTCCACTCGTGGAGACTGACCCATTCCTCTCTGGAACATATTTTTACTTTGTGTAGCTTCCTTCTTTTCTACAATTATGTAGCTTTCTTCTTTCTTCTTCTTTTCTACAATGAAAGCTGTTTGTGTGGAATTGCTTCCCATCTGTGTTCACTCCATCACACTGGCCCTGCTTGCAATTCTTCTAAGCAAGGTGCCAAAGAACCAGGACACCATGTTTCTTCCAAAAACCCAACCCTGACATTATGAGCACTATTTGTGTGATGGGCACACCTTTAGCCAGAACTCAATCATTACAAAAGTGATCCATGTAACCTTAAACATTTATACACCCTTAATAGTTTAAAGTTTAAAAAAAAATCAAAAAAATAAAATTGCTTAAAGAGTAGATTTTAAATATTTTCACCACAAAAGAATAAGTATGTGATGAATTTGTTAATTAGCCTTATTTAATCATTCCACATTGAAAACATGTATCAAAAATAACACTTTACCCCACAAATATACACAATTATTGACGACTAAAAATAAAACTTTAAAAAATAAAAAAATAAATTTAAAAAAAGAACGTATACTTCAAGTCCCTCTGAGACCACAGGTAGGAATTTCTCTCACAACTAGAGCAAGTGGAGTAAGAGTCAGTAATTGCTCCATGTTCATAATAATTCAAAAAATATTGGCCCCTGAGAATAAATTTGATCAGTTATCCCTATATAGTTTGATAGAGTTGTGCCTTTGTCATCATTTGATGGGGAAAGAAGTCCTCACAGAAGAAGCAGCCTTGATTCTTGAACCATATCCATTCCCACTTCTGATTTCTAAAGAGTTACTAGGATTGCTACCCAGGTAAGAAGGCACTGTTCCTGAATACCATGTTATTTCCCCGATTCCTGAAGTCAGTGGGTGAGATCTCAGACATTACCCTAAACAATCCTATAGAATAAGAAATATTCCTTGGGTCTTTCATGATCACTCCTGGAAGCAGCTACCAGCATTTTAGTATGTGGCTCCTGAAGAGACTCCCCATCCCAGCATCTCTGGCAGATGCTCCCTAGCTGCCTGCAAGGATCCCAGAAGTGGTACAATAACCACGTGGCTTCCCTGCTGAGAGTCTGACCCACCGCAAGTGGAGCAAAACCTGAAGTAGAAGAAGTAATTCCATTTGGGCAGAATTAGAAGCAGTTTCACTTCTAATCCACATTCAGACATTACTTTATTGATTAATTTATTTCTGATTTTCAGTTTATGGTTTTAGGACAAGATTGCTGGAAAGCAATCAGGTATCTGACAGCTGTGTGATCTTGGACAAGTCATTCAGTCCCCTTCATACTTCAAACGTGTCACCAGCTCTGCTTCTTGTTTATGGAGAGACTAAACACTAGTCCCAGCTTTGTCTAAAATGTGGGCCTCATATGTATTCCATAAGTACTATTTGATGATGATTATCACCTCCCAGACACCAGTCTTGGTGTCTCTGTTACTACAAAGTTATTAATATTTGGTACCAGATGGCATGTTCAAAATAACTTGGATGGAAATTGCTATTGAAATGCTAATGACTGCTTAGTTCATTCTGAAGAACCAATTCATAACACCGTAACTCAGGTTTAAAATCAGAAAGCAATTGGAGCACCCTGGGGGAAGTGAGAAGAACAAAACACTCTTGGCCTGATGGTATAAGGGGACTAAACAGCTTAATTGCTGCCACTTGTATACAAAAAGCCCAATAATAACCAGGATTTAACTATATAGATATGAGCATCAGTTCCTGATTATTGATTGTAAAACTAAATATTTCTGTGAAGAAATGCTACTATAAGTGAAAATGTTATAATATAGAGCCACTTCAAGTTTGGTCCTCAAACCACAGCATCAGCATTACCTGGGACCTCATTGGAAATACAAATTTTAGGACCCCAACCAGAATACCTGGGATTGGCCCAGTAGTTTTTGTCCAAACAAGTTGTCCACATGATTCTTACTCACACTAATATTTGAGAAGCACTGTAAATGCACTGGCACCCTGTAAAACATTGGAATCTCAAACTCTAATGCTTATAGGATCAAAGCCAGTAATATATTTAATAACAAGTGACTCAGCCTGGCTGGGACCTGTGGTGAACTAGAAAGCTCATGTGCCTTTTAAAGGATGTGTAGATTCAGCTGATGTTGCTAGGTAGATATGTGAGTCCCATGGTGTCAGATTTTCTAATATTTCAAGATTGTCCCCAAATCTAAAATTTTAAGTAAAAATTCTTATTTCTGCTTTAAAAATTTTAAACAAATCTTAAGCCAAACATAAGCTGTGTGGTACGGGTATCTGGCATTTTTAAGGAATAGCCCAGAAGTCAGTGTGGCTGTTCCATGGCAGACAAATAGGAGTTGGAGCACACAAAAAAATAGAAGATGGGATTGGAGAGACAAAGACCAGAAAGGGGTAGGACCCTGTAGGTGTTGAAAGGGTTTGGATTTTTCTCTGAAAGAAGTGGGAAGCCAGTGCAGGGCTCTGAACAGAGAAATGATATAATCTAATTCATATTTAACAGGATCACCCTCACTACATTTTTAGTCGCAAAACCAGAACAAGAACTAGATCACCAGCATCTCATTCCAATAATGTTCTATAATATAATATAAATGTACACACAAAAAATCCAATCACCGTGTGTTAGGTGTAGACCTTTCTATTAGATCTGGACAGAAACCAATAATGTAACAGATTCCTGGCAAGTGTCTCTCTAGTCTGGAATGAGCATCTCAGTGATGTACTTATTTCAGGGCAGCCAGTTCTATTTTCAGACTCCTGGAATCCTGAGAATTAAACTTCAGCCTCCCTTTTCTTTTTCCTATCCATGTTTCCAGCGTTGCTCTAGAATTCAGATCCAGAATAATTCAAGTTCATCTTCTATATGATAATGCTCCATTTCTCACTCAAATTCATTGAACATTTCCAATAATATATGGTTTCATGTTTCTTTTTAAAGTGAATGCCAAAATTTACGTGTAAATCCCCAGTGAGGTTAGGTCATGGCAGAATGTATCAGAATTATTATTTCCTTAGTCAGGACACTGTACTTTTTGCCTCATAGTTCTATTTATTCCTATTGAGCTTATTGTTTAATCAAATTCTTAAGTATTTTTCATGATTATGTAAAACCACATTTCTAACATCCAAGAATTGCACAATTGATTTTTCTGACCTAAGTGTAGGATTCTACATTTATTCTCATTTCATTTAGTTTTGTTACAGCAATGCTACTGGCTACAAATTCATTTTGATATGATTGCTGCCCAATATGTTTATATTCCTCCTACTTTTGTGTTATCTGCAATTTAAATAAGTATGTATTTTATGTCCTCAAGTCATTCACATAAGTGTTAAATAGGCCAATGACAAATTACATGTTTAGAAAATTAACCTCATGTGGTTACCTTCCTGTATCCATGACAGACATTAATAATTGATCACGGAAATCTTTTCTACAGAACTCAGTTCTGGCTTTAAAATCTTTCTCAACACAGCATCATACATAGCCACCACTAATAAGAGATATTTGGCACTTGAGATAGAGAGGTTTGACATGCTGAGCTCAGAATAAAGTACAGGTGTCATGCTTCAGATTCATATTTACCAGTTGCTGTGACACAGTATTGAACTTTGAATTGTGTACTGTTTACTCTTGTCAAATTCAAAATCACTAAAAATTAATCAACTTTTAAAATTTCATAAAACATGCTTTGTTTGTGTGATTTTTGTAATTTTTGTAAAAGTTGGAAACTCACTCACTCTCACCGGGACCATTTCCAAACTGTTGCCATTCCTTCAAGTTTTTCCCCTCTCCAATCCATTCTTCACATTGCCAGCAATCATTTACTTTCATCCATCTATCCATTTCATTCCATAAATATGTTTTATGTGTCTTGTATATGTTAGATATAGTGGCAGATTCTTGGATTGCAAAGGCAAGAAAGACAAAAGTTTTATTTTCAGGGGATTCACAATATAGAAGGAGAGAGGGACAAATAAACTGTTCATTACAATGCAATATGGAACAAATAATGATAAAGAAATTCCCAACTTGGTAACAAGACCATCTAATCTAGCTCAAAGGAGATGGTGTTCAGAAAGAGCTCCCTGAATGTACTGAGTTGAGCCTTATGAGTAGAGATAGGTGAACAGGGGAAGACTGAGAAAAGCAGAGACGTAAGATAGAGTATGAAAATGTAAGGACTGGTAAGAGAGGCTGAGGAGGTATCAGAAGACAAATTTTGATAGGCATGGGACAGAAAATGGAAAGTCTGATTGACTTAATTCAAACTATGTCTATTAGATGATAAGAAGCAATTGAAGGGAATGACATGGTTAGGTCTGAAATTCAAATTAATCACTGAAAACTATGTTGTAGATTTATTTGAAGGAGATAAGACTATAAACAAGGAAACTACCTCAAAGATCATTTCAATAGCAGAGAAACAGAAAGATGAGTGTCTGATCTAAGTTAGTAGTGGTAGTGGTAGACAGACGAAGTAACAGAAAGATCAGAGAATTGGGGAAGTGAAATAAAGTATTAAAATGCTTTTATTGATTAGATATTGAGGTGCAAACACAGAAGCATAAAGGATAGTTAAGTTTCTACCTTGAGCAACTGGATGGATGGTATAGTAATCATCTGAGAAAGAAAATACGGGAAAAGGGTAGGAACAAATTCAGAGTACATTTAGTTGAATGTGTTTGGGATCCGTCAAGTGGCAAAGACTTGCAAATAGATTTTTTAAGTCTGAAGTGCAAGGAGGAGATCAGGGCTGGAGATTACGCAGTTAGTTCTTCCACAAGGCCTATAGGATGAAGCCAAACCCAGTCTGTCATTTCAAATCTGCTCTTCTTCTACCTACTTCCAACTACAGATATCAGGCTCATAATCATGCCAGGACATTTTATTCCAACAGCCTTGCATCTTTAATAATTCCTCTAAATAGAACTACTATTCTCTTTAAACTCCTACCACAAGTCCTTCAACTTTGAGTTTTACCTCAATTTCTACACATTCATAAATTTTTCCTAGCTGCCTTCATTTAGAATTAAGCTCTCTCACTAACATAGTACTCTGTACTGTTTTCGTATTATTTTTAACAGCTTTATTAAGTTATAATACATTTACTATAAATTCACCCATTGTAAGTATACAGATCGATGATTTTAATAAATTTATAGAGTTGTGCAACTATGAGTACAATCAAATGTCAGAATATTTTCATTACTCTAAAAAGTATCCCCTTGCCCATTTACAGTCAATTCCCACTCCCAACCCCAGCCTCAGGCACTGATTTGCTTTCTGTCTCTACATATTTAAATTTTCTATAAGTATTAGACAAATGAAATAACACAGTATGTGGTCTCTTGTGTCTGACTTCTTTCACTTAGCATAATATTTTTGGTGCTAATCCATGTTGTAGCATGTATTAGTGGTCTGCTCCTTTTTATTGCTGAAAAATATTTCATTGTTTGTTTAACCAATCACCAGTTGATGGACATTCAGATTATTTCCAGTTTAGGGGTATTATGAATAACGCTGCAATAAAAAAATCACATGTAAGTATTTGTGTGGAAATGTTTTTACTTCTCTTGGGTAGACATCAAAGAATTTGTTGGATTGTATGGTAAGTTTTCTTTAATTTTTTAAGAAATTGTTTTTGCACTTTACATTCCCACCAGCAGTATATGAGGGTTCCATTTTTGCCACACATTCAACAATACTTAGTATTGTCAATATTTGTTATTATAGCCATTCTAGTATGTTTGTAGTGGTATCATATTATGGTTTTAATTCACATTTTTCTAATGACTAAAGATGTTAATCATCTTTTCATGTATTTATTAGCCATTCCTAGATCATCTTTGGAGAAGTATCCATTCAAATCTTTTATCTTCTGTACCAGTTATCAGTTGCTTCATTTGGAACAAATTGTTCCAAACTTAGTGACTTAGAGCAAACAAAAATATTTATTATCTCACATGGTTTCTGGGGGTCAAGAATCCAATAGCATCTGGCTCAGGGTCTCTCATGAGAATACAGGTAAGATGTCAATCATCATTAGGTTTGATTGAGGCTGAAGCATCCACTTCTAAGATGGCTCTCTCACAATACTGTTAGTTGGACCTCTCATAAGATGTAAGTTAGCTTCCCTAAGAATGATTGATCCAAGATAGAACAAGGTGAGAGCCTCAGTGGCTCTTATGACTTAACCTTAGAAGTGACATACCATCATTTCTGCTGTAGTGTATTGATCACACAGTCCGACTATGATACAACGTGAGAGTGCACCACACAGAAAATATCAAGAGACAAGGATCACTGACAGTCATTCGGATGCTGGCTCCCATGCCTATGTTTTAATTGGGTTGTCTTCTTATTGAGATGTGAGAATCCCTTATATATTCAGGATACAAATCTTTTATAACTTATGATTTGAAAAATTTTTTTTCGTAGCCTGGGCTCATTTTTTCATTTTCTTAATGGTGACTTTTAAAGAGCAAAAGCTTTAAATTTTTATAAACCTATCATCATCTTTTTCTATTACAGATTTTGCATTTGGTAGCTTATCTAGGAAATGTTTACTTAAACCTCATAAAGATTTTCTCCTATGATTTCTTGTAAAAATTTTATAGTTTTAACTATTACATTTAGGTTTATGATCCATTTTGAGTTAATTTTTATGTATAGTGTGAGGTAATGGTCAAACTTCATTTATTTTTCGTATGGATATTCAATTTTCCTAGAACTCTTTCTTGAAAAGACTTTCAATTTTCCATTAAATTATCTTATCAACTTTGTTGAAAATCAATTAACCATATACATAAGGGTTTATGTCTGGACCTTCAATTCTGTTTCACCGTTTCATTGATTTTACACCAATACCACACTGTCTTGATTACTGTAGCTTTATAATTAATAAGGTTTAAGATCAGGTAATATAAGGCTCTCAACTTTGTTTTTCTTTCTCAAAACGGTTCTGGCTATTTTAGGTTCTTTGAATTTCCTCTAAAGTTTCAAGACAAAAAACTTATCAATTTCTAAAAATGGCATATATTTGTTTAAAATCTTTCCTATTATTGAGTTCTAATTTCCCTTTCATTTCTCTAGGGTTAATAGTTATATTCCATCTATCTTTTTGGAATTAGCTAATTTGGGTCTTGTCTCTTTTTCTTCTTGGTCACCTTACCTAAAGGTATCTATCTTGTTGGCCTTTTCAAAGAACCAATCTTTGATTTCACTGATAGTCTCTATTATTTTTCTATTTTCTATTTTTTTCATTGGTTTTTATTCTGATCTTTTTTTTTCTTTCCATTGATTGCTTTAGGTTCAGCTTATTCTCCTTTTTTCTATTTTTTTAATGTCATGGGTTAGGTTATTGATTTGAGGCCTTTCTTCCTTAATATAGGCATTTAAAGCTATAAATTGTCCTCTAAACAGTGCTTTAGCTATATTCTATATACTTTGATGTCCTATGTTCCCATTTTTATTCATTTCAAAATATATTCTTTCTTTCTTTATTATTATTATTGTTATTATTTTTTTTACAAGGATCTCACTCTCTCACCCAGGCTGAAGCACAGTGGCATGATCATAGCTCACTGTAACCTGGAACTGGTGGACTCAGCCATTCTACTAGCTTGGTGTCCCAAGTGGTTGGAACTACAGGCATGTGCCACCACACCCACCTATTTTTTTTACTTTTTGTAGAAATGGGGTCTCATTGTGTTGCCCAGGCTGGTCTTGAGCTCCTGGACTCAAGTGATCTTCCCAACTTGGCCAAGTTCTGGAATTACAGGCATGGGCCACCATGCCCTGTCAAGTGGGCTTTATTCCAGGGATGCAAGGCTGGTTCAACACGCAAATCTATAAATGCAATTCACCTCATAAATAAAAGCAAGAACAAAGACCATATGATTCTCTCAAGAGATGCAGAAAAAGCATTTGACAAAGCAAACCTTTATGATAAAAACTCTTAATAAAATAGGCATAGACAGCTCATACCTTAAAATTATCAAGTCCATTTATGATAAACCCATGGCCAATATCATACTGAATGGGAAAAAATTGAAACCATTCTCACTTCAAACCGGAACTAGACAAGGATGCCCACTATCTCCACTTCTATTCAACATAGTGTTCGAAGTCCTAGTGATAGCAATCAGGCAAGAGAGGGGTAAGGGCATCCAAGTGGAGGCAGATGAGATCAAACCCTTGCTCTTTGCCGATGATATGATATTATATCTAAAAAACCCCAAAGATTCGTCCAAGAGAATCTTAGATTTGATAAATGAATTCAGTAAAGTGTCAGGTTACAAAATCAATACACACAAATCAGAGGCATTCATATACACCAATAACAGTCAAGCTGAAACTCAAATCATTTCAAAACATTTTCTAAATTTCCTTCTGAATTCTACTGTGACCCATGGATTATTTACAAATGTGTTGCTTAATTGCCAAATATTTGAGATTTTCCTAAAATTCCTTTTGTTGCCAATTTCTTATTTAATTCTATTGTAGTCAAAAAACATACTCTGAATGAAATCTGTTATTTTAAAAACTTTGAGATTTGTTTTATGGCTCAGTTTTATGGTCTATCCTAGAGAGTATTCTGTATGTACTTGAAAAGAATATGTGTTGTGCTCATGTTAAATGAAGCATTCTACAATTTTCAGTTAGGTCAGTTAAGTGGATAGAAATGTTTAAGTCTTCTATATCCTTGCTAATTTCCTGTCTAGTAGTTCTATCATTTATTGATAGTGGTTGGAAAATTTAACACCAGGTTGAAATATCCAACTATAATTTTTGAGTTGTCTATTTCGCTTTTAATCCTATCTAATTTTGCTTAATGTATGGGTCTCTTTTGTTAGATGTGTTTACACTTGTAATTGTTTTATGTTCCTGATATTGGCCATTTTATTATTATGAAGTGTCCCTCTTTATTTCTCATAATTCTTTTCTTACATCCCACTTTGTCTGATATGAATATAGCTATTCCATATCTGTTTTGATGACTGTTTTCATGATATATCTTTTTCTATCTTTTGACTTTTGACATATTTATGTCTTTGACTCTCCAGTATCACATAGAGCATATATAGTTGATTCTTGCATTATTATTCCATCTAACAGTCTTTAAGTGGAAAGTTTAATCCATTTCTATTTAATGTTATTTATTTGATTAGATTTACATTTGTCACTTTGTCATTTTTTAAAATTTATGTCATGTCTTTTTATTCTTCTCTTCCCTTTACTCCCTTCTTCTGTGTTAAATAATTTAGTGCTATGATTTTAACTTCTCTGTTGATATTTTAATCTTTTTAACAGATTTTTTTTAGCAATTGCTCTAGAGATTAAAACATGCATCTTAATTTATCAAAATCTATATAAACACCAACTTAAATGTTAAGGTAAAAAATGGCAACTTGTTCCAATATAGATCCATTTCCTCCCATCTGTTTTGTGCTATTATTATCACATATATTATACCAATATGTAAGAAGCCCAATGATAGTGTCATAACTATTGCTTTATAATTGTATCTTTTAGAAAAAATAAAATAAAGAGAAAAATGTATTTATACAGTCTTTTATATTTATCCATTATTTTCTGGCATTCTTTATTTCTCCCTGTTACTGCTGAGTATCATTTCCTTTCAACTCTAAACATGCAACTACACTACCTGTTTGCCTACAGTTTTTTAGATAAGAAATCAGCCATTAATCTTATTAGTATTCTCTTCTATGCTTTCAGCACTCTGGCTTTGGGTTTCAATATTTGACTACGATGGGCCTGTACATGAATCTCTTTGTTTTTATCCTGTTAGAAATATACTGAGCTTCTTAGATTTATATATTATTTTACATCAAATTTGAAAAAAATTTTGGCCATTATTCTTCAAATATGTTTTATACCCCTTTCTTTCTCTCTTCTTTTTGTGGAACTTTCATTACATATATATTGGCACACTTAATGTTACCACGTAATCTCTGATATGTTATTCATGTTTCTTCAATCATTTTCCTGTATTTCTTTCTTTTTTTTTTTTTTTTTTTTTTTTTTGAGACAGAGTCTCACTTTGTTGTCTAGGCTAGAGTGCCATGGCATCAGCCTAGCTCACAGCAACCTCAAACTCCTGGGCTCAAGCGATCCTACTGCTTCAGTCTCCCGAGTAGCTGGGACTACAGGTATGCGCCACCATGCCTGGCTAATTTTTTGTATATATATGTTTTTAGTTGGTCAATTAATTTCTTTCTATTTTTAGTAGAGACGGGGTCTCACTCTTGCTCAGGCTGGTTTTGAACTCCCGACCTTGAGTGATCCGCCCGCCTTGGCCTCCCAGAGTGCTAGGATTACAGGCGTGAGCCACCGCACCTGGCATCATTTTCCTGTGTTTCTTAAGACTGAATTATTTCTATTGATCTATCTTCAAGTTCACTGATTCTTTCTTCTGCCATCTCATATCTGTTCATGTTATGGCTGCTATTTATTTCATCTAGTTAATTTGTTACTTCCAATATTGTATTTTTCAACTCTAGAACTTCCATTTATTTCTTTTTAATAGTTCTATTTCTTTGTTAAGATTTCCTATATCATAAGTTATCATCATTCCTTCCTTCAACTCTTTAAACATGATTTTCCTTTAACTATATGAAACACTTACAATAGTTGCTTTGAAATCTTTGTCTGCTTAATTGAAGATCTAGGCCTCTGGAGAAACTGCTTTTTTATTGTTGTTTTTTCCTGAGTGTGGGTCACATTTTCCTGTTTTTCTGCATAATTCTTTATTTTGTTGTTGCTGTTGAAAAGTGAATATTTTAGATCACATAATGTAACAACCTTGAATTTATGATTTTTTTCCCTGAGGACTGCTGTTCTGCATGGTCTTACCTTTATTTTTGGCTTTGTTTTATTTATTTTAGTGTCTTTTCTGGAATTAATCAGTAGAATTTGTTTCCCCCATAGGGTTTGATTGCTGGTAGCTCTACCCAGTATTTTTTATTCTAATTTTAATTATTAGCCTGATGCCTATGGCTCACCTTCTCATGTATTTGCATAACTTAGTAGTCATCCAGTGATTAAACCGATGTTCTCAAACACCTCAAGTCAATAGGCTTCTATCCTGTGTGGGTTGGAGAACAAGTTGAGGAAGTTTTCAAGTCAATCAATGGGGTATTTGACCTATTTTTGGCTCAGATTTACATTTTATATCTCCAGTTTGGTAATTCAGTCTTTGTCTTGTTGCCTTGCTCCTGTTTCTCTGCCTGAAAAATTTGCCACATATTAATGTCTAGGGTCTGGTCCTATTCTTGAATGGAAGGTCTCATCTTATATTCAATGACAGGTGCATTCTGACACTGGCTGCTTTTCCTTGATAACCACCTACTTGCTATCAGTACCTCTTCTGATACTGTCTTTTGGCTATGAGTTTCTGGTTTGGCCTGTGCCATCAGCAACTGAGGTCCAAATCTAGGTGAATAAAGTCCAATAGAGAAAGCAAATTTCAGATAGAGGCCATGCTTTATTTATCTTGGTGTTTCTTATGTCTATTACAGTGTTTTTATCTTTTCATAATCACCCAATAAGTATATATTGCATTAAATTAAGTAAAATAACTACAGCTGTTTCGCTTATCACCTTAATCCCATGTAAAGTTTTAAATTCCCAAAAGACTTGAAGTTTTGTAATTTCTAAGCACATTGTTCACATTACTACAGTTAACCCTTGAACAATACGGGTTTGAATAGTGCAGATCCACTTATATTTGGATTTTTTCAAAGAATACAGTTGGCCCTCTGTATTGGGGGTCTCTCGTCTGCAACCAAACGTGGATCAAAAATACGATACTCATGGGATCCAAACTGGTGTATATGGAGGACCAACTTTTCCTATCATCGGGTTTCACAGAGTTGACTTCAGGACTTGAATATGTGTTAATTGTGGTATCCTTGGATGGTCCTGGAACCAATACCCTGTAGATACTGGGACTATTGTACTTGTCAATTGGAGAAAGACAATTTAAGAATAGTATAAAAACTTCATATATTCACACTTACACATTCACAAATTTATGTGAGGTATTTTAAGTTATAAAATGAAAATATTATGTCTAAATAATACTGATGTTAGATAAATATTTGATAATATATGCTTTCTATTATCTACTAAATTTTAAATAAATATTATATCTAAATAAAATATTGCATTTAAATAAGAAACATCTTTCTGTATTTGAGTTGGGTGTGTCCTCAGTAATTAACCATTATGGCTGTCATACTCTCTCTTAAATATATCCACAAAATAATGATTCCTTCCTGGAATCATATGCATATTAATTAGTTCCTACAGCACTTGAGAGAGTTTTATTCTATTCCCACCAGTAAGGTCAGAAAATGCATCCACCTTAGTTAGCAGCAAATTTAAAAATCTTGAAGCAAGTTGGGGTCAGAGGGAAGAGTGGGCACCTCAAGGGAAGGACAGACACAGAGGTAGCAATTTTTCACAACCCTGAAATGATACCATGTGACCTGATCAATGGACTTCATTTGTAAGCACCCTAATCCCCATTACCCACAATTGGAATGGACAGTTCTGTTCAATTAGTACATCACCACGGTGGGTTTGGATTTAGTGTTGAAAATGTAGGTGTGCCACATTAAAATTCAAATATTCAAATGAGAAGCCTCAAGAGGATTTGGATTTAATGACTGGTGCTAAGCTATGTATAACAATATAGAGAAGATTGCCCATTAGAATTTTAAACTTGGGTTATAATTCACTCTAAGGTAAAAATGCCAAAAATACCTGAACTTTGTTCACAAACTGCTAATCAGGTTTTAGATTTTAGAGTTTAGGAATGCCTTGAATATAGAAACCTCCATCCACAAATCAACAAAGGAGTCCTTTTTCATTTTTATAACGCAGAAAAACATGCTGATGTTCTCCAAAAGAATATGTTCATACTTATTAATCCTTGGATTCTAAAAGTCTAAACTTGACTAAGTGAATTACATATAGACATAAGCTAATGTGAAGCATTTCAAGTGAATGTCAAAGAAAGAGTTAAATTGTGTATTTGAGTTTTGTAAAGTATTATTAAATTTTTCTATTGCATTTTACTAACTAAAATATCATTAGAAACATTATTATAAACTTAAGGCAAATAATTGCAAAGTATAAATAACTCAGGAGTGTGGTAAAGGTTGATAGGAAAGTGAATTCATATATTTGGAGAATCTATACAAACTTATAAAAAATACTAAAGTAATAGTTTCTTGATTGAATTCTCTATACACAAGCTTTACTTGCAATATTTAGAAACTTAGAGAAACTAAATGATTCATTAGTGTAACAATTTACATTTAGGTTATTAAATATGAAATGTCCAATTTCTTAATTACTAAGTTTGACATTTGGTGGTATATCTGACATTTTATTTTGACACTTCTTGTTTTATTTTTATTGTGAAGGTACATCCTCAGCCTTTCAAGTGCATGGTTTGGCTTGTGATTATTTTTAAAATTTTTTTAGAGCAATTTTTGTGAAACCATGGATAAATAAAAAATTTGTGTTATTTTCAAATATGAATTCTATCCTGGAACCAATGCAGCACAGACCGCTTGAAATATTTGGAAAGGATGTCACTAATGAATACACAGTATGGCAACAGTTTGAGAAGTTCCATTCTGGTGATTTTAATCTTGAAAATGAGCCACATGGGCGATCTGTGACCAAGGTGGATAATAATGAGCTGAAAGCTGTTAGTGGAAGCAAATCCATCTCAACCTATGTGTGAATTAGCAGCAAGGTTTGATGTTACTATTCGAACAATATTGGCCCATTTGAAACAAATCCACAAAGTAAAGAAGCTAGATAGATGGGATCCACATGAATTAAATGAGCATCAGAAGAGAAATTGTCTCGAAACTTGCCTTTCTTTGCTATCATGACATAAAGGCGAACCATTTCTACACCATATGTTATGTGTGATGAAAAATGGATTCTTTTTGACAATTGCAAGCATTCAGCACAATGGTTGGATAAAGATGAAGTGCCAAAACACAGTCCAAAACTGAACATTCATCATAAAAAGCTAATGGTGTCTGTTTGGTGGTCCAGCACTGGTATTATCCACTATAGCTTCATGAAACCTGGTCACTTGAATACAGCAGATTGTCTACTGCAACCAACTGGATGAAATGATGAGGATGCCTGCTATTAAGCAGCCAAGATTGGTCAATAGATACAGGCCAATCCTCTTACAAGACAATGCTTGACCACATGTCGCACAAACAACGCTGCTCAAACTACAGAGACTGGACTTGGAAACTCTCTGTTATCCATCATATTCACCAGACCTTGCACCAACTGAGGACCACTTCTTCCAGTCTTTGGACCACTTCTTGCAAGGAAAAATATTCAATTAACAAGCTGTGGGAAAAACACCTTTTGTGATTTCATCACTACTTGCTCTCCAGGCTTCTTCGCTGCGGGCATAAACAAGCTACATTAAGATGGCAAAATTGGTTAGGTAGTTTAGGCACATACTTTAATTGCACTGCTTCTTGTTTGAGATATAATAAATTACACTTTTGATTTGGACATTTCATATTTAATAACCTAATATTGTACCTTTGACCTGAAGAAAATAAAACACTTCTAAAACATCATATTTTGTTAGGAGGAATGAAGAGGCAGAAGTGGCCAAAGGTGGCATTCTTAAACCATGGGTCTGGAGACCTTGGTGTATTCCTTGTTTTTCCAATAACTAACCTTGGGAAAATTATTTGGCTCTCTGGGCTTCGATGTCTTCATCTTATCATGAGCTTATTAGCATCAAACGATCTATGGGAGGTTCTAAAATAGTGACCTGTTGTCTAGATATGGCCAGCAGATATATTTTGTTTAGACCAGTTTTCTAACAAAACAAATTTTTTAACTGAAATATTTTACGTAAAAATCTGGATTTTTTTTCTTGAAATACCCAAATATCTGGCCTAACATAGGGCCCTAATTTCTACCTGGCAATCATATGACCAGAAAAACTTTTACTTCCTAGCTTGCCCTATAATCAACCAGAACTGAGAGACTTGGACGTGGGGAAGAATGAACATACCTTTTACTCATCTGCATGAATATGAGAGGGTTCTGCAGTTTCATTAAAGATACCCTCTCTGACAAATGTAAATATATAAAACTTGGAGCCTAAATCAATTACCAATTAAAATATCTTCCTATAAATGATAGTGGTGCCTTTATAATCAGCTACATCCTCATAATCAGCTAAATATCTTAAGGTCATTCATTCACTTCAAAAACCTTAGATATTGCTATCTCCAAAAGGTGAGGGAAAGTCAACAAGATACACCTTAAGGTAATTTTAAGAACTAAGAAGAATTGAGCATTTACCATGAACTTACCTAAGTTTGATTTTATCCATTTCATGAATGTTCATATTAAGGTCCATTCAATCAAATCCCATTTTCACTAAATTGACAATTATGACAAAATCTTTCTTAAAGTATGCACTGGTGGAAACATTTGCACACAAAATAAAACTCTGAATACCCAGCTTTTCTGAAATTTTTAAGAGTTCTGGGTCATAATATTATATGCACCACAATTCCCTTGATCTTTTTTGAAAAAGAGGTACTCTAATCACTTACGTACAAGATCAAAAGGAGACAAATATTACCTAAGAATTAAAATTTAAATTTCTGAAGTTGGGTTGTGTTATTTAAAGGTACACTGTATTCCATTCACCTTTGTTCAACCTTTGTTGTCATGGTCATCATTAATTGCAATAGAATCTCAGAAAAGTAATCCAACATCCAGTAGGCATTTACTCAGTCATGTAAATCTCTTAGCATATTATATTGTTTCAGTAGCCCACATGCTCATAAAATACTGGTTAAATTAGATAATAAGCTGCACAGATGCCTTACAAGATTAATTCTTTTCTGTCTTTTAAAGATGAGGAGTATGAGAAATATTTATTTATGTTATGATCCAAATTTAAATCTCTTTTGCTTTAAAAACAAGGCCAAATAGCAAAGCCTTCCCTACTGGTTGTGCTTTATAGTATAACATCTCTTGATTACTCTGACAGAGTTCCAGTCACAGGTTGTGAGTCAGAAAGAGGATTTTCAATGTCCAGCAGCTAAATGTGTCAGCCATGACATTTCTGAAAGTTCTATTTTTATATACAGAGAGAAGAAAAAAATCACTTCTTTGTATCTGTCCTTTGCAAAATTCTCAGTTTAACTCCAGCTTTAGATATGTACAATAGTGAATGCATTCTTAGTTAACATGACAAGCAACTGACATTTTTAAACTGGAATAATGCATGTAATGAAAAAATAATCTACACAAGTTTGTCCCTTCTGCATTCTTATTCCCTCTTTCAGTCACAAAGCCTGTTAAAATGCATTTGAAATAATACAAAATGCAATTCAAATGTCGTTATTATCCTAATCCTTTTTTTCCTTCTATTATACAGCTTATCTAAAAATGTTGAAATGTAACTTGCTTGAGTTATAATATTATGTGAATTAAGAGTCAGTTTTGTTTGGAAGCTCCTTTTAATTGGTCTACAGTGAGGTTTTCTGTATATATTAAAATGATTGTATGTCTAAATTATAATGAACTTACCTTTAAACTTCTTTTGTGTTTAAATAAATATTAGAGGCAAAACATTTTAATATTTCTTAGGATGGGCTTTATTGCTAAAATTATTGGTTTGGCAATCTTGGCATAAATGGAAATTTCTGATTGGCTGTCATATCAATGTCAGTAAAGCCCAGGAAGTGCATAGCTCTGGCTGTTTTCCTTATTTTTATTTATAAATTCTGTTTCATAACAGCAATAAGATGCTTCAGGCCTTGCAGTTCTGGGGGATTATTGCACTTGTCAGGTGGTAAAAATCACTGGCCCTTCTGCCTTGTGCCTGGGAATACCACTAGAGGCATGTAATCACTGAGAAATGCAATTCCTGAATAATGCTTTATTATGACATATCTAACTTCTAAAATAAATGATTTATTTTGAAGGCTAGAGGTGTCATAAGAGTATCCAACAAGTAGCTAAAGAATGGAGAAGAAATCAAAATGTAGATTATAGAAGCAGAAAGAAATGGCCAAGCAGTGATCATCTTACAAGTTCTTAAGAATATGAAATCTAGAATTAAATATATTTCATATTAAATTGAGAAGGTAGGCTATCATTGGTCAACATATATGTATTGTAATATAAATGATGTCATCATAATATCCTAAGTTTAATTGCTTTCTTTCTCACAAATGAACACTGTGTTTATATACCAAAACATGCATGATATAGAAATGCATGCAAGTCACATTTGGGAAAATAACATATCCTTACACTGAAGGGAAGACTACACACTGTTTTCTTCTATTAAACACACAAACACACACACACACACCTATGTGATATATTTAGCACATTATCTACTAAAATTAAAAATATTGAGAAATATACTCTTGAAAATTATAAGCAGCCTGATTTTTTAAATAAATGGAATGTAAAATTCAGGCTCAAAATATACAACAGTGAATACAGATTTAAACTTAGAGATTAAATTTCTATTTCTAAATAACTGTTTGGAAGTAAATTTCTATTTCAATAGCTTAACAATTGTTCTAAATAACAATGCAAACCGAAGGAGGTCAAATTATAGTTTCAGGGAAAGAATAGCAAAGTTTTTCTTGGAAAAGGGCCAGTTTTAGGTAGGGGGTGTTTATGGCCTAGGGAGTCACTGTAGCAATAGAAAAAGATTAATAATTTGCACATGTGAGATTCTTGGAAGGCAGGATACAGCTGTAAAGAATTAACCCCTCTTGAGAGATGTAAAAACAGGGAGCAGTTGAGAAGAGACCTATTGGGAGGGTCTAAAACTATTCAGGCTACAGATGTCCTTAAAGAGAAAGTACATTTGGGAGCTGACAAGCTTTTGTCTTTGCTTATAAATGGGAAGACAACTTTTTAAAAAAATTTGAAAGACAAAAGGAGCCAATTGTGATCAATTAAATGTAACATTGAAATGTTAAGTAAGCATTATAATGAGTTGTTTAAAGAACTCAAGTACTGTACTATACAAGGCTTTGCCATAGGATTACTTAGAATGGAACCACTTTGTTAAAGGAAGGTGTATACATCCTCAGGTGATGCCCCATGCCTCATTGTTCTTAAAAGTCACTTTATTGACTAACAGAAGACTCATTTTCCAGAATACACAGATCTAAATTAAAAAGAAAAATATAAACCAATCAAAACACTTTGTAAGTGGATTAAACAAGTGGTCTAAATTCCATTTTAACTGAAATTTGTGATCGTTTTTTGCTTCAAGAGAGGATAGGGTGGGTAGCTGTTATGCTTCAGTGAAAGAAACCCAACATAACATTTTTAAGGTTTTTAAGACACAGGTTTAAAGAATGAAGATATTACTGAAAACATTTTATGAAATCTCCTTGAAGTAAATCTCATTCATCATTCCAATTTCCTTTGAGCCTGAAGCAGAGAGGGGAAAAAAATACATACCTGACTTAATGTATAATTCAGTACCTTAGTGTTTCCATCAAAATAATAGGTCAGTGGTTCTCAAAGTCTGGTCTCAGTTTCCCAAGGGGGTTCTAAGGTTCTTGAGGTCAAACTTACTTTTATAATAATACTAAGACAGTGTTTGTTTTTTCACTTTCATTCTTTCATGATTGTTTAGTGGACTTTCCAGAGGCTATATGACATGCAGTGACATCATCATTCTGTTGGCTAATGGAATGTGTGCTCATGCGTGCATTCTTGTGTTTTCTGGAATTTTCTAGATAAGCTCTTTGGAGCCATCAGTAATTTTTAATAGTGTAAACTTAAAAAGTTTAAACTAGTAAAGTGAGTCCAAACATTTTGAAAGGTATTAAAATATGCTCACCTGCTCACCTCACAATAACATCCTTACCTGTGTCTGATGTTTTCAAAGCTTTCTGCATAGTGTTAAACGCAATGCAGTTGATAATACCGTGATTAAAGAGTACATATCTCTTGCATGTATGTTTCAAACTCTGCCCTTAGCAGAACCTTTAAAATCAATGAAATCAAATCTTATGTGTCAGCAGCATAAACAATAGAGAAAAGCAGCGCTACTGCTGGAGACCACAGGTGCGGAAGTGAGCACAGCGCCCCTAGCCGATGGGCGTCTGAAGCCAACAGGATGAAAGTGGGGGTGGCACATAGCGAAGTAAGCCCCAGAGCTGGAGACAAGCTGGGACATCAGGCTGGCCTACGTCACTTGTTAGGACTGCTGCTTGTGGTCCTACTCAGCATCCCCTTCTTCAGCATTCCTGTTTTCTGGACCTTGACCAATATCATCCATAACTTGGCAATATATGTCTTCCTACGTATGGTGAAAGGGGCACCTTTTGAGACCCCTGACCAAGGAAAGGCTCAGCTACCACCATCAGGGAGCAGATGGACCACAGGCTCCAGTTTCCCTCTTCCCACATGCCCCTCAGCATCTCTCCTCTAGACAAGCTTCTATATCAGGTATGACGCTGCTCACTTCCCCATCAACACGGCCTCATTGCTCAGCGTCCTGCTGCCTTAGTTGCTCCAAATCCATTGGGTTTGTGTCTTTGGCAGCAACAAATACTGAGGGACGGGGCTGAGGACAGCTCCACAGACATCAGGAAGGCCTTGGAACAGGGTGTATAACATCCTTCCCTTCTTCACGTGTATTCTGTATCTTGAAAGTCTGAGAACTATACAACATTCCCCAAGTTAAAAAAAAATACAAACCCTTGGATCACAGGTGGGCTTCTTGGAACCCTCTTCTCTTCTCCCTTACCCAAGGACATCAGGAATGAATCTACTTTTTAAAAATTATTGATTTTGGACATCCTTGCAGCAACAAACCTGAAATTCGGTGATTTAACCCACGAGGAGAAAGTCAGAAAAATTCAGCAACCCTATGGATCTCCTATAATTAGGGCTATGTGCTTTTTTGATATGCCTTTTAACCAGTATATCAAGATTAAGGAGGGGGCTCCCTCCTGAAATGGGTCAAGAAATTAGACTCATAGTTTTATAATATTTTTTTTTTTTGAGACAGAGTCTCATTCTGTTGCCCAGGCTAGAGTGAGTGCC
>VBSM01001562.1:11681273-11723773 GCA_008086735.1 Cheirogaleus medius
CAAAAAAAAAAAGTAGAGCTGCTGTCTTGGAGAGGGGGAAGCACAGATCTGGCTGGCTGGCCTCCTGACAGTCCTCCTGAGTGTCCTTGACTTGTGTTGAGATGTTATGAAAACCACCATATTATGATTTTCCATATATATTTAATATTTCTGTGTATATTCTTCTATACATATGATTTTATTTGGTTTCAATAACAATCCTGTGAGGTATAAAATAAGGGACATATCACATTACAAAGACAAAGAAATTGAGACACTCAGCAATGTAAAATGAATTGTACACTTACTTACCACACGCTAGTAAGTGATGTGGCCAAGTTCTTCTGAATCCAAGTCCAGAGGCCTTTTCTATACACCATTCTGGCTCTATTTGTCATTTTAAACTGCTCAAAAACTGAAGCTTAATTTGTATAATGATTATATATTTACCTCTCTTCTTCCCTAAAAATGAAGAGAAGAGAGAAGGTTGTACTTATTCATTCTGAGTTTTCCTCAACAATTCTCTTTTAAAATCTTAAATTGACAAGCACCTCAGTGAAGACAGGATTTGCCAGGGAATCTTCTGTTAGCATTTACCCTCCCTCAACAGAAATAAGCAAACAAATTAATTAATTAATTAATCAGTTACTTAATTAATAGGAGAGTGAGAATAGGAGGGGAGTAATCATGCAGTCAAGGTATTCCCCCAGATGACAGTGATTTCTCCTCCCCTATTTGCCCAAACCCAGTCTACTCTTCCTTTAGTGGGCATATTGTAAGTAGAAAGAGGAAAGTATTAAGAATTTAAATTCTTCATATATTTTATTATCCACAAGGGAATTATTATCTGGGGTTTTAAAAATAACAATTTATTTGTACTTAAGAGTATGTCTATTGCACACTTTTTACAGGTGAGTAAATAAAAGCAATGAGGTGAATAGCTTTCTAGGGTCACAAAGGCAAGAAAACAATTAGCCAATGATAACAATTCCAAGGCCAAACTATTGTATGTTTGATTTAACCACTGTGCTATATTTCCTGAGTACGCAGTTGTTAATAAACCATCTTCCCCTTTTCCATAAATTCTTCTTCCTTCCTCAACCTCCAACATTGAAAACTCAACTTTTATCTGCAGCTTACTTATGTGTGTTTGGTGGGGGAATAGGACAGCAGTACAGCAATATGATCTTTCTGAGGAATAGGTCAGTCTCCTACTGAGTTGGAATTTGTAACCTTCTTGGGGTTGCCTGGCCCAGATATTTTGTGCTCGACTAAGACCTGATTGTGGTCATTATATGCAGACTTCAGTGAAACATCCACAAGCAGTTCTGATCTGTCTAACAGCTACATTAAAAGCTCCTGAATACCACTCCTATTAACAAATGTATTTCTAATACTTTCTCTTCCTTGAAAATAGCACCATGTACACATCCAGTAATGGAAACATTTGTCAAGCTGTGTTAGTTAATAGTAGCTCTAATATAAAGACTACAGAATGGTCAGAGAAAATTAATCTAATGATTTAACACAATCCTATGTTTAATTAACACAATAATGTTTTGAATACCAACTCATTCTATTGTCTAAAACAGCATTTTATCATACAAAATAGAATAATAAAAGTTGACATTTATAGGATATTTTTTATCACCATGTACATTTATCTAATGTACACAGGGCCTTTGCAAGGCAGATAAAATTTATTATCCCATTTTACAAATGATGATAATGGACATAGTAGTTAAGTAATGTTCCTAGAGTTATATCCAAATCAGTAGTACTATTGAAAGTAGAGCAGAGAATTTTTATTTTCCAGTTAGGTTCTTAAGCTTCTTTGTTGCTTTGAAATTATTTTACTACCACAAATGTTTTCTCTTGCCCTAGGCATTGCTTACAAAATACCTACTACTTGCTAGGGACTTTTACACATGGTATCTCCTTAAGTCATCACAAATTATCCTGTTAAAAACGATTATAAGTAAGTCCACTGAAGTTCAGAGATGTTGAATTGCCAGGCTTAAACATGACCCAATTAAAAGCCTAGCCCCAACTTCAAGAATCCTCCTTTCACTACCTGGTGTCAATTTCTTCTACTATAAAACTAAAAAATAAAGCAAACATATCTGTAAATAACCACATATAAGAATAACCCACGAAGGCCAGTCCATCTCAAGACAGCCCATTAATAACAACAATTTTTAAAAAAGGAAACAAAACCATAAAAATAAGTTACAGAAAAGAGAGAGAGGAAAAAGAAATTAAAAGCAATGCATTTCAAAGTGAGAATCAACATTTAGCAAGTAGATATTGATCTCTCACTATGCCAAACATTATGCTACACCTCTAGTCTCATGCAGCTTTAAGGTATTTTGATGCGGAAATAAGAATATATGAGCAAGGGAAAGAAACGTAAATACAAATACATACACCCAGAGTAGGAAAAGAGAGCTAAGTGAGTCTAGCAAGGAAAGCTCCATCCTCTTGTATAAAACACCATAAAAGTCATTCTCCAAATTATTTTGAAAGTCATGAAAAATGAAAACTTGCTCATTTTCATTAATGTAAATGACGATATATTTTCAGAAATGATTGTTTTATCTGTCTCTTCAATTTAGAAAAGCATTCAACCAAACAGGAACACAGCCAACAGAATCCATTACCTTAGAAAATAACCAGCAGTTTTCATTCCATTCTCTGATTGGTTCCTCTCTGGACAGGAAGTCCCGCCCCTTACCGGAAAATATGGACACTAAACTGAGATGGAGACAGGAGCCCTGTGAGGTACAGGAATTGTGGGTATAAATAACCTTTTGTTCGGTTTATCAGCTTTTTTATTTTTCAAATAACTAGTCTGGTTATGGCAACCCCTTTACCACCCTGAGGGTATGAAAGGAGCATTTTTTTTAGATGTTTAGGGGAAGAAAAACCCTTGGCCTACTTCCCAGGCCCCTTCGTGTGGTGCATGTCTTGCCATAGAGCAGGTTCCTGGAGACTGTGGAAAGAGCGGCACTTGGGGGGAGAACACTATTGTGACTAGATGGGTCGAATGTCTCTGTTAACTTGCTAGTGTGATGGTGCGGTGTGGAAAGGATTTGTTTTATATGAAATTAAAGCACTTCAGCCAGATTTTAGCTGACTTCTGCTAGTGACTGGACTTGGCTGAAGTAGTCCCAAAGTAAACACATTAGCTTTACTAAAAAAGAAAGCCTCTGAAGCATTTACCTACAATACCCTCTTCAGTTAAGCACTTCCTGAGGAGGACCCAGCGGTCTGTTTATTTTTCCAACTAACAAAGGATGAGGGAATCTCTCTGACATTTTTGCTTGGGAAAATCTTTGGATACTTGAATACTTCTTTTTTTTTTTTTTTAATTGGGAGTTGGAGAGAGACTTAAGCTCGACTCAGTAACACCCTTGTTCGCCTTACCGCTGTAATTACCGCTCAAGAGAGAGACTAAGTTGCTTACTCCTAGCTCCTAGGCCGCTTGGGGGTAGCTGTTGTTAAAGTCCCCTTGAGATAATGATTCTTCTGGGTCAGTCTGAAGAAACCGTTTGCAACAATGGCAATCCCCAGGGTGACACTCACGAGGGGGCCTAGATTCAGCTGTCAGTCACCTTCAACCCAGAGCCATCAAATCCATTTACACAAAAGCTGGTTATCACAAACCTTTTGAAAAGCTAAGTAAAGAGGAGATTTACCCATCCTTGAATCTTCATTCTTTTTCTTTGAGTCTTTCATTTCTTCCATTCTATCTTTCCTTTTTTTCCCTAACTACCTCTGGGAACTTCTGAGGTTTTTTTCCCCTTCTTTTGTTCCATCCCTAGAGCTTACACTGTTGTTATAACCTTAAAGCTTGAGCCTAAGCTTGAATATCACTCTCAAGATATACAGATGTAAATACCTGATATTCTTATATGAACAATTTTAATTCTAATAAATATTTTTGTTTCCAAAAGGATAGGATTTTTCTGGGTGTTGGACAAGGATTATTTTATGTGGTAATGTTGAGAAACTGAAATTGTGTGGCATTTAAAGTATTTCTTTATGCATACATTTGTCTATGCATATACATTCATATATATCTTCATGTCATATACATATATTTTTCTTTTTAAAAAAATTTTTACACTAATAATGGGACTGTAAAAGGCTGGGTCAGTTTGCAACTGAAATGAGCCTCAACAACTTATACAAATGTGAAAAATTATTTTCTTGTCTAAATATTTCTGAATTTCAAATATAACAATGCTTTCTGTGAATTCTGTGAATTTTTTGTAATTTTAAGAAACTGGTTTTCTTTCACAAGCAAAAGGAGACATTCTGGTTGTGCTATAAAATTCTGGTTTTCTGTATGTAATAGCATTATTATAAAATGTTGAATTTAACAAATTGAAAACCAGCTTTAATTAGTGAAAAACTGTAAATAAATATTACATTAAAATATAACTTTATTTCATTGGTGTGCATATGATTGCTAGAATTAGACTAACAAAGTTTTGCCTAGTAAAATGCTTTGAGAGAGTATTTTTAATTATATTAATAATTAGTTTGTCAATTGTAAGAAATTTTAGTGTCATAATTAGGAATTGATGGCAGCAGCAGATATCCTAAGTTTGGTGGAACAATAATATGAGGCCTGGTATGAAGAACAGGCTAGGGGAAAAAAATTCTTACAGCCCAAAATTACTTTGTGAAGAAGATTGTTGGCATACAGACCATGTCACTAAGGCCAGTACTGACTATGCAAGTTGCATATGATATAACCCCAGTTAGTTCAGGCTTCTCACCCCTTACCTGGTCCCAGGTCCCCCTCTAGTTAGCATCAAAGGACCACCCAAAATTCCACTGAAAAATAATTGGGTGTTTCATTTGTCCATTTGACATAATTTCTTCAGTGTTTACTGCTACTTGCCAGATATAATAGTAAAAAGATGTTAAGTAACTTGCCATGTGGTAGAAAGAATCAAAGCCAAGTAGGTGTTTGAGGATGCTCAAAAATAGACTGTTGTCAGGTTATTTTAAACATCCTGAAATCTTATTTTTAAATTAATTTTCCCATTCAGACTATGTAATAGTATCAACTATTAATATGTTACAAGAACGTTGTTTGGATTTAAAGGTATAAAAGTCAACAAGATAGGGACTGTGTCCCAAGGTAGTTCATGGTCTACTTCACTTAATACAGGACACTATTACCTCATTTGGACTATTACACAGCCTTGACCTGCATGATTTTGTTCCATCCCATCTCCTCTGCCTCTTTTCTAAATACTGTATTCCCCTCACGCTACACTACACTCTAAACACAAAGAGTTTTTGGATTCTGTTATTTGCTTTCAGTTGTTGGAACATGTCATCTCTTTTTCACCTCAGGGCCTTTGGGATACTTGCGGTCAAAGTTTATAAAGTTTTATTTATTATATGGTGCACTTTAAGAAAAGTAGAGGTATGTTATTAGCTTTTATAACTGGATATTAGCTCTAGCAGAAAATTTAGATCACTTAAACCACTGGAGTATAATAACATTGTATAAAATGCATGAAGTAAACATGCCATGCTGTCACTCTTCTATGTAATAGTTTTATTAGGTGATTTTTTTTTCTATGCCATTATTACCATTACCACAACAAATGTATTAAATATATCTCAATACAGATTGTATCATTTGTTCATTTCCTGAGGCTGCCATGACAAATTACCACAAATTGGGTGGCTTAAAACAACCAAAATTTGTTCTGAAGGCCAGAAGCCTAAAATCAAGATGTCAGCCATCCTCCTCCAGGGGCTCTGGGAAAGAATCCCCCACCCTGCTTTTTGTGGCTGCCTGCAATCCTTAGTGTTCCTTGGCTTGTGGCCACATCACTTCAGTCTCTGCCTCTGTCTTCACAATGCCCTCCCCTGTTCTGTTTTCTGTCTCTCCTCTGAGTATCTCTTGTAAGGACACTTGTCATTTGATTAAGGGCCCAGTCAGGTACTCTAGGATGATTTCCTCATCTCAAGATCTTTCACTTAATTACATTTGCATAGAACTTTTTTCCACATAAGGTAACATTCATAGTTTCTAGGAATTTAATGTGGACATATCTTTTGGTGGGAGGGTCACTATTCAACCTATTACATATAGGAATTTATTAATTTGATAATATTTTTATAATTGTTTATAACATTTTAGTTTTTCTATTGAATGTTTTGTTTTCATTTCAAAAACAAATCATTTGTGATACCTTTAATATAACTTGAATGATAAACGATATGTATATTTAACATTAAACCTGAAAAATATATTTAATATATCAGATCTTATGATTAAGACATCCCATAAAATTTTGATAATCTGGTTCCAGGACTAGAAGAATTTTACTGAGGAAAATATTTGGCTCACATATTGGGTGTAGGGAATCATATTATGTCTTTTGTCTGTAATTAAGTCTCATTTTCATGATCTAAGAAGAGATTGAAGTATTGACTATCAAAATCAACCATATCATGTTGCAATAATTTGTTTGAAGTACATTGACAAGAAATTAATTCTTTAATGGGGAAAATACATTAGAGAAACATGAAAATTTCAATTAATAATAATTGGGGAAACGTAGGAAATTCAGCATCCAAAATTGTCTTCTATGTGTATTTTTTTATTCCTTATACCTAGGAAAGAGTCTTACATATAAAAGATTAGGAAAGCAAATGTGTTCTTCCTCATACACCTATACAGTAATCATTGATAGAAATAGAGCCTAGTATTTGTTAGCTGAAATATTGGCAGATTACAACTGAGCTGATTACTTCCAAAGGTGATTACATTTTTCTCCTTTCTTTTGTCTTTCTTTTCTTTTCTTTTCCTTTCTTTTCTTCTTTCTTTCTTTCTTTCTTTCTTTCTTTCTTTCTTTCTTTCTTTCTTTCTTTCTTCTTTCTTTCTTTTCTTCTCTCTCTCTCTCTCTCTCTCTTTTCCCAGAGGGTGAGAATCACATTTAGCCAAAATTATCTTTAGGAAATGGAAGTAAACTTTAATTTAGAAATTGGAGTAAGGAGTAAAACATTAGGGAAGGAAACAATAGTTTAGAGAATCATATTCAGAGAAAAGGAAAATAACATTGTAAACAAAAAATGTAATGGAGTTCAAAACAGCTCTATTTTGTATGGAAAAATGTGTAAAAGTACAGAATAAAATAGTACTGTACTTAGAAAAAAATTACAATCTGACACATTATTTCATTTGATTGGAAATTAAAGGATGATTTCTATTTCTAACTCAAATCTAGGAAGTTACGGTCATCCCAAAATTAAATATTATATCAAAACCATAGCAGCCCACAACTTACTCAAATCTTTTCATGGATTAGCTATGAGCTATTTGATCTACTCAGACAATTTCTGTGTCTCAGATTTTCTATTTTAACAATGGAAGAATATCTGTCACCTGTGATTTTTATGTTGATAATTAATGGGGAGAAATTGACTGATTTACCCATCTGGTAGCCACCGAGGCACTTACAGAGGCATATTAACTATATCTGTATCATAGTAGCAGCAGTTCACCAAATCAGACATAAGATTCTTGAAATAATTTCTCCATCCCTGATCTCCACCCCTCCCAATGTGTGCATTTTTAATTTACTAGCAAAGAATAATCAAGTCACGGCAGAACAACATGGGGACATTTGGGAAATAAGTTATTTGAGTTAAGAAAGATTTTTAAAAATTATTTAACAAGGATTGATCAAGATAGATTATTCCTAAAAGGATGAATAGGTGATAGAAAAAGGTGAAATGGAAAATAGAAGAGTACAGTAATCCCCCCTTATCTGCTGTTTTGCTCTCCACAGTTTCAGTTACCTGTGGTCAAATGTGGCCAGAAAATATTAAGTGGAAAATTCCAGAAATAAACAATTCATAAGTTTTAAATTGCAGGATGTTCTGAGTAGCTTGATGAACTCTCCTGCTATCCCTCTTTGTCCTGCCTGGGACATCCAATGTATCCACACTGTGTAGGAGTCCTACCTATTAGTCACTTAGTAGCCATCTAGGTTATGAGATTGACTGTCCTGGCATCCTGGTGCTTGTGTTCAAGGAACCTTTATTTTACTTAATAATGGCTCCGACCACAAAAGTAGTGATGCTGGCATATTGTTATAATTGTTCTATTTTATGATTAGTTATTGCTGTTAATCTCTTACTATGCCTAATTTGTAAATGAAACTTTATCATAGGTATGTATGTATAGGAAAAAACTGGCATGTATATGGTTCGGTATTATCCTCAGTTACAGGCTTCCACTGGTGGTCTTGGAACATACCCCCCAGATAAGTAGGGACTACTGTATGTACAGTCATGTGTCACTTAATGACAAGGATACATTCTGTGAAATGCATTATTTGGCAATTTCTTCATTGTGCAAACATCCTAGAGTGTACTTGAACAAACCCAGAGGGTGTAGCCTACTACACACCTAGGCTATATGGTATAGCCTATTGCTCCTAGGCTACAAACCTGTACGACATGTTATTGTACTGAATATTGTAGGAAATTATAACACAATGATAAATATTTGTGAACATAAACATATCTAAACATAGAAAATGTACAGTAAAAATATGATATTATAATGTGATGGGACCACCATCATGTATTTAGTCTGTGCTTGAAGGAAATGTCTTTATGAGGCTCATTACTGTATATGAGAGAGAGAGAGAGAGAGAGTATGTGTGTGTGTGTGTGTGTGTGTGTGTTTATGTGAGAAACCTTGGCACCAGCAAGAGTGAGTGAAAACACAGGGATATGTTGGAATCTATTTTGCAGCCTTAGCTAGAGTGTCTCAATCTAGTCTTTATAACTATTTCCAACTATCTCCTTTTTTCCTCACACACCAGCAACAGGATTTACTCAATGTCATTTCCAGAAGTAACACCTCAAGAAACACTTTCAGAAACAGTTTCTCAATTCCAGGATATTGATACTTTTAGCAGCCAAAAAAGAATTTATGAAATCATTTTAAAGACTAAGGTTTCTGAAAATAGCAACAGCCCAGTTTTTCCAAAAAATTGTACACAATGTGCAGACATTAATGTTAATGAAGAAAATTAATAAATTAGCAAAATGAAGCATAGAGGCCAGAAAGCATCAGTGTTTTATCATTTACCTTTTAATACACCAGATTTTGTCCAAAAGTCTTGATTCTTTTTCAGATATTCTTGGAACAATCATGCTGTGCTGAGATTCTTTTGTAGGTGGCAAGGTTTTTTTGTAGGAAAGCTGTGATAAAGGTTTTATTTGACAAAAATTTTACTTTATTTATTTGGCCAGCGAAGTTTACTGCCTCTGCAGTTTACATATGCCTTTTAAATTATTTGTTCCTAGGTTCTTAAAAATCCAGAAAGAAAAATAAGCTCCATGTAGAATTTTTTTTAGTTATGTAGTTTACATGGATTTTGGGGGTAGTACTTTTTCCATTTTAAAAGAACCAAATATATTACAAATGATTTTTACAAATGAAGGAATCTGCTTTTCTTTGAATGTATCAATATATTATTGCATTTATTCCCTCTTTTCCAAGGAGAGATGTGTATAATGTCGAGTTTAACCATCAAGACCAACATTAATGACCATAAGTATGGAAAAATCCTGAAAAATATGTTACTGTTGAAAATAAAACTTAGGTCTGAGATCTTAACCATTTAAAACCTTGAAATCTCATAAATTAGGCAACATTGAGCCTGGTCCCGTCTCTCATAACAGCTCTCCAGAGAAAATCTCAAAGCCAGGACACTCTAAGATGAGCTGTGGATGATTCAGTAGGTGGCACAATTTTCACTGAGTCAGTACTGAACTGATGCCCCAGCATGGTATGAGGGGGCACTGCACTGCTGGAGGTGTCGTCTAATGGATGAGGGTGAAACCAAGGTCCTGACCACCAGCAGTTATTAAAAATCCCATGGCACTTTTCAAAAGAGTAAAGATGATGTTAAACCCTGTGTCCTGGCTAATTTCCAAATTGGGCAATTATATTCTGCCTACTTAAAATTTCTCTGTAATTTTAGTTGGATAATATATTCTTCATCTTCTGCCCTATGCTTTTGCTGTTTCCAGCTTAGAGGTGGATGCATTTCTGTGGTGAGGGAAGTGATGCTTCTTTGAAAAATGTCTTGCAAGGTCTGGGATCAGGGGATGAAAGGTACAACATCCATCTATCAGAACAGGTGCCATATTAGTTTGTTTCTCCTGTGATTAGGCTGACTATAAGAAAATTGCCAAATAAGTGTCTTTAAAAATAGCCTTGTCAGGTAGTCAGAGGTGCTATGCTTGCAAAGGTTTCCAAGATGGATATTTTAATTCAATTAAGTTGTGACTAAGAAATGAGGCTTCTCTTAAAGTGAATATATTATGTAAATATTAATAATTTAAGCATAAAATTATAGATATTTAATAGGAATAATTAAATTTTCCAACATTTGCCTAGCAAGGCCTATCACATTCACTCTAAAACATTAGTCACTGTATCAGTTTTACTTATAACATATTAGAATATTTCCAAAACATATTTGAATTTTTCCAAATCAATAATTGTTAAGAGAAAAGATCACCACTGGGAAATAAATAGAAAGCATTTAAAAATAATAATGATAATAAAATAATCCTTGTTTAGCATGCTCTGAATTTAGGAAAAGCCTCTAGAAAACTAGGAAAAAAACCAATAGTGGGTGGGTAAGGGCAGCTCTGTTCTTCCTGCATATGCTTTCAACTTTATACAATACTCTGGGAAAAAGCCCGTAGAGACAGGGTTTAGAAGAAGTTCAGTGTCATAAATGGTGACAGCACTAGGAGACAGTACTAAATACTATGGTAAATAAAAATGGCAAGTCTGTTTGCATAAATGTTACAGCTGCTGAATAAAGAAATCACTTAAAAAGGAAATACTATCTTTAGAATTTGGACTTGCCTTTAGCAGAAAATATAATGTTTTTAGCCTAGCTTTGACAACTACAATAGACTTGACTGAGTAACAGTAAGAGTTCACTTTGTAATAGAAAAAGTAGTCGCTCTGATCACTTTGTCTTTTTAGTATGCAGCCCAGAGGATTCAGAAAAAGATTACATTTACCATAATTAACATATATGTAAATGGAGATCATGGCTATGAATGATAAATTTTCATAGCAATTTAAACCTTGTACAAATTAATCAACCATACAGACACTTGATTAATGAAAAGCAATGTCACTTTAAAATGCAACATGTTAATATATATTACTGTTATCGCAGATCAAAGAATCTTTAAATGTAAACCAATTGGAGTAAAGTTCAATCTACATTTTTTTTTAAATAAATGTAATTCTCATGTAATTATGATGGCAATTTGAAAAAATGTTATTCTGCTTCATATTTATTTACACATTTTAGTGAAAAGTCCTACAAATGAATTTTGGCTGTTTCTTCATAGTGATTGGATTCCAAAAATATAGGATTACAACATCATCAAAAGATAAGATGAATGCACAAAAGCAATTACAAATTAGTTACAAAATATTTATTCATATGTCACATTAGATTTTTTCTAGTTCCCCATTTTTGTTCTCACTGAGAGAGTTATGTTAAACAGATTAAGTACTAAATGACTGATATTTATCCAGCGTAAAGTTTGAGATGAAATTTATCATGCCACTTTACTAAGCACCGTTTTTCTTGATCTTTGAGTAATAGAAAGTGAAAACTGTTTGGTAGACTTGACCTCATTAAGAATAATTTTTATTTTCGTTATGAAAATGAACATATAATTTCCAGAAAAAAAATCTTTTTTAGAAAATATATAAAATTTAAAGTTAATACAAAGGTATGTGTTCAAAATTTCAGGTCTGAAATATAAAGTTTCTCTATAACATACCTGTTTTTGCAAATAGACGTTAGGCATAAAAACAAACATACTACTTCACAAAGTCAATGTAAATAGATTTTACAAGGGAAACTCTATAAAGGGTCATTGATTCTCATCAATAAATCAGAAGTCTAGGCAGTTGCCAAATTTTACCACTTAAACCCAGATATTATATAATGCATTGTTGATAAAGGGTTAATAAAAGTGCAAATCAAGAAAACCTACAGTCTGAACTAGATAAGAATATGAAATAAATGAGACACTGAAGTCTACGCTAAACTGCTAGTAGCAAACTATAGTCAATGTGGCTAATAATTATTGAGCATTGTCTATGTGCCATACACCATGGGAACTTGGCATGTTAAAGATATAATATATATATTTATGATTTAATTATTAAATCATTTAATCTTGATAATATTTCTATGAAGTAGAATTATTAGTTTACCTAGATGATAAATAGTAAAACTGGAATTTGGATCTTAGACCTTTTCATTTCAAATCTTTTGTTCTTAAATATTATGCCATAATACCTCCTCATGACTGTGTAACATTGTTTATAGTCATCATTGTATCTAGCCTCATAAGCAGTCCCATTAGAGCTATAATGCTGTTGATATTGGTGTGGGACCACACTTTGAGAACCACTGCTAATGCTCTACAAATTCTGTAAAACATTTAAATAGCACTGCAATATCGCAAATAAGGTCCACCTCACTTAGTCTACTGGAATTGGAATGAAAACCTGCCTAGAATCTGCCTTTCCTGGAATAGATATGTAAGGAAAATAGATAAGTAGATAGGTAAAATACTTGGCCAGGACTTGCACAAAGTGCTAGAGATCTAACAATGCACAAAGTTCCTATCCCCAAGGAGTGCAGTGAGGCAGGCAGAAAAGTAACAGCCAGTTATAATACACTGAGATAAGCACAGCCATAAGTGTTGATTTGTAATGCTGTGGGAGTGTGTACGAGTTCTCACAAGGATGAAGAAAATGCAACTTTCTAGTGTGGTATATCTTGGAATGCTAGAAAAGTATACTGCAGTGGTACAGTCATTCAAAGGGTGGCTTCAAGAAAAAACCTTCAGGCAAGCCAAGAATGGCAAGGACTACAGACATTACTCAGTTGGAGATTATGCAGTCTTTTAATGACTATTATTAAAAGGCTACTGATCATTATATTAGTTAAGATAACAGAAAACTGGCTAGGTGTGGTGGCTCTCATCTTTAATCCTAGCACTCTGTGAGGCCAAGGTGGGAAGATTGCTTGAGGTCAGGAGTTTGAGACCAGCCTGAGCAAGAGAGCCAGACCCAGTCTCTACTAAAAATAGAAAAATTAGCTGGACATGGTGGCGTATGCTTGTAGTCCCAGCTACTTGGGAGGCTGAGGCAGGAGGATTGCTTGAGCCCAGGAGTTTGATGTTGCTGTGAGCTAGGCTGATGCCACTGTACTCTACCTGAGGCAACAGAGTGAGACTCTGTCTCAAAAACAAACAAACAAAGAAAAATAACAGAAAACCCCTAAATAATGGTAGTTGAAACAAATTGATTTCTGTCTCACATTTATTAATTCAAGATTAAGGACGTCCAGTGCTACTGCAGCAGCTCCATGAAGTCATAAAGGATTCAGGTTTTCTTCCTTCCAGCTTTAGGACTTTACCACTGTAAAGAATGTGGTCCTCTTTCTCATGGTCCAAGGTAGTTATTAGAACCTAGCTTTCACATCCACCGTGCCCAGGCAAGAGGATGAAAGAAGAAAAGAAAAAAAGCTCAACTCCCTTTCTCCTTTTGTTTTTAAAGAGACCCTCCTGATCTATCACTGAACACTTTCCCTTATAGTTCACAGGCCAGAACTAAATCAAATGGCCATAAATTCAGCTGCAAAGAGGCTGAGAAATGTAGTCATTTAAATGAGTGACCAATGTACTCACCTAAAACATGGGATCCTGTTAATACAGAAGAAAGGGAGAGTAGACATTAGATAGTAACTTTCACAGTCATGAATTACTTTTCTTAGCTCACAGAGGTGGTAATCAATTAGTAGAGAAAAACAATATTTCACATTTTCTGCCCTAACTTTCCCAAAGCTACTCATCCTTTTTGAGCAGCTTGAAACGTTTGCTATACTATCTGTCTAGAAGGTAAGGCATAGATTCTCATTGCTTTCTGAACCCCATATATAATCAAGAAATATATCTTTTCATTATAAATTAAAAGTCTTGGAGATATGTGTGTAAGAAATACAATTACTGAGCATCTATAAGATTTAAAAAAAACTAAATGCTTTCTTTTCATGACTTTTGACTGTCAAATCATTGAAATTGTAATAATAACTATAAGAATCAAAGATTTGGTAATTGCATGCTTTTCTTATTCATGCATTTGTTCATTCAACAAATACAAACTGAGTAGCTACCGTGTGCCGGGCTCTGATCTGAGTGCTGGGGACACAGAAATAAGCAATATAGTTGAGGTATGTCATGAAACTATTAAATAACATTCTAATGAGGAAATATAGATAATAAACAAGCAAATATATATGAACACTATAATTGTATATATTTATAGGTGCTGTTATAGGTTGAATTGTGTCCCCCCAAATTCACATGTGAGGCCTTGACCCCCAGTACCTCAGAATGTGACTTTATTTGGAGATAGAGCCTTTAAAGAGATAATTAATTTAAAATGAAGTAATTAGGGTGGGTCTTAATCCAATCTGAATGGTGTCTTTGTAAGAAGAGGAGATTAGGACACCTAGAATGACACAGCAGGGACATGTATGTGCACTGAGGAATGACCATGTTAAGAGGTAGCAAGAGGATGACCATCTGCAAGCCAAGAAGACAGACCTCAGAAGGAACTGACCATCCAGCACCTTGATCTTGGACTTCCCATCTACAGAACTGTGAGAAAATTAATTTCTGTTGCTTAAGCTACCTAGTATGTCGTATTTTGTTATGGCAGCTGGCTGTGGTTTGAATGTTATTGTCATCTTCAATGCAATAGTATTAAGAGGTGGAGCCTCTAAGACGTGAGGGTAGAGTACTCATGAACGGGATTAGTGACCTTATAAAAGGGCTTGAGGGAGTCCCTTTTGCCCTTTAGCCCTTCCACCCTTCCATTACGTTAGTACATAGCAACAGGGCATCATCTAGGAAGCAGAGAGCAAGCAGGCCTTTACCAGACTCCAAATCTGGTGGTGCCTTGATTTTGGACTTCCTAGCCTCTAGAACTGTGAGAAATAAATTTCTACTTTTTATAAATTACCCAGTCTAAGATATTTTGTTAAAGCAGCAGGAGTGAACTGAGACACAGCCCTAGCCAACTAATACAGGTGCTAAGATGAAAAGAAAATAGTAACTGGGAGACTACTTAAAGAAGGCACATTTTGAGCTGAAACCTGGATGATGCAAAGGAGTCAGCCATATAAGTATCTGGCATGAATATTCCTGGAATGGGAACTATCTAAGGTAAGGTCCATTTTGTCCAATAAGAAATAAGCAAAAAGCCAATCTGGCACATGATCATTTTCACCATTGAAATATCATTTACTCAACAACCATCTATTCATGGTGCTATGGAAAGTATTATAGAGCATAAACATAAAGTAATATAGCAAGACAATAATGTCATAATAACTATTTCATTATGAATTATGCTGTGAATATGCTTGTCATTGACTATCCAGTATTAAAATGACTTTACATTTCAGTTGCAAATTTATTTTCCTAGTTCAATATTTATTTTCACTAATACAAATTTAAGGACTGTGTTAGCCATTAGCCAAATATTCATTTTGCTCTTCAACCACTAGTAGGTAAATCGTACACAAATACTTTTTGACTACAGAAAGAGAGATGAGAACATGGTTCCTGTTCAGGCTGTCCTTTTAGTTTTGGATTTTTTTTGTTTGTTTTTTTAAAGAATGAAAGGAACATTTATTAATTATTCCCCAAACAAGCCGGGGATACAATTATTATAATAGTCCATCTTACAGATGAGAAAATTGGAGCTCTTAAAGGTAGAGTCTCTTGCTCAAGGTCATGTAATACATGAGTAGCCAGCAACACAAGTCTGCCTAAAGTCAAGGCCTGGGTTTCCTCCCCAGGAAAACTAGGACATGCTACATTATGGACAACTGTCACAGGCTATGATAGGGCTTCTCTACTGTGCATGCAAATCCTTGGGAAGGTTGTCAATGTAGATTCTGATTCAGCAGATTCGATATAGATTCTGATTTGGTAAGTCTGGGGTGGGTCCTGAGAATCTCCATTTCTCACAAGCTCCCAAGTGATTTAGACTGTGTTCTTAAATGAGCTTTTTTACAGAATAGTCATTCAATAACTAAGAATATAAGATAGTAAATGGCTTTATGTTTTCTCAAAAATACAAGTGAAATGATTACTAATGTTCTTGTATTCTTTTTGCTGGATATTATAAACTTGTTTCATCTCATGATTTTTTTTAAAAGGCTATTTGTGATGTAAAATCATCTCTCTCAGTTCCTATTATTATTTTTTGTTGCTACTGCATCCACTCAAATCCTAGAATTCCTTCCAAAGATAGAAAATAATAAGAAAATGCTTTACACATCATTGGAATTGGCAAGCCTCTTATCATTGTATGGTGACAGACTTGAGCAAAAGAAAGCAAGCTATAATTTAGTTAGTATTAATGTAAACAAACATTTTATTTAGAAAGGAATAAAATCAGCCAGAATGAAATGCATTTGTTAACACGAGGAAAAAGTTGCAAGAGCCAAATTCAGAATACCGGAATATGCTCAGTTAGCAATAACATTTCTGAATAGGAAAAAAGTCCTATTTTAGATGACTTGGTCACATTCCTTCAAGGGTTAAAAACAATTTTTTAAATATAACATGAAAGCTAGAAATGTTTGCACATCTTATGTATTTTTAATATTTTTCATTATCTTACATATTATTTATATATTTTTATTCATATGTCAAAGGGACCATTTCTTAATTATACCTCAAATCTTTAAAAAAATTAAAGTAACAACTCTAAGCAGCACTGGCTCAATTTAAATCCCATTTGGTGGTCCCAGTATAGTTTTTATTTCACACAAAAAGCCATCATAATTTGCATCCCATCAACTATTCCCTTAACTCTAAAGAGCTATCATGCCACTCCTAGAGTAGGTCTCTAGGGTTGAAGCCTGTTCTATCACTCCTACGCTAGATCTATTTGGTAGTAAAATCAGGGTTACTAGCCCGGTGCCCCTTACCTGGGAAAAAAACTCTGTATTAACCCTGTCTTCACTCTTCTCAGAAAACTGATAATACATTTTGTCCTTTTACTCTCTGCTCTTTTCAATTCCTGGCATTCCAGAAGTTGTTAGACTTGCCTTTCCAGCTCTTTCCTGGCAATGTGAGAGCTTACATACTGTTCTAATCTTCTAAATCTCTTCCAGTTTATCTGCCTTGTACACTTTCTTTTCCATGATGCCTGTCTGTTTTGTTAATACTTTTCAAATTATCAACATCTATCTCTCAACATCTTCCTACAGAATTTCATGTCTCTCCTGCATTATTTCTGTTTTTTTTTTTTTTTGCCTTCTTTCTTCTTTACTTCTTTAACCTGCTACCTGTTTCACCTGTAAATGGGCTGTTGGACTCTTTATAACATCTCTTATTTTTTCTAGAATTCTGTTCTAGGGTATTGGTGTTTCCATACCTATACTTCACATCAGAGTAGCTTTGCTGACCTAACCAAAACTAGTCTGGAAACCTTTACAAATATCAGCTGTTATCAGTGAATGAGAGAAGTTTTATGGGATCAAAACTGGATTATCTAATATTACACAGCTGGTAACCTCAGTATATAAATTATCATTTTATAATTCTCTCTGTTCAGTATCTACTTATGAGCATTACATTTACTTTAAAAATGCTTAAAAGTATTGAAATGAAGACTGGAATGATAATTTACTTATATTATCTCTGTAAGATCCTAGTCATCTAGGTGGAATAAATTGTAGGTGTAATGAATCCCTACGTGTTAGCTAATTGGTTATGGCATCTAAAAATAAGGCTGTTATCTTATACCAATGGAAATCAATAGCATCTGTTGCATTGCCCTGCCACTGGAAGATCTGTCAGCTGGTGTTACTGTATTTTCTCTGTCTTACTAACTATGCCATAGTTGTAATGGATCTTAATGAAAGAGGTGTCCCAATCAAAATATCTATATCTGTTATGGAGGAGAATGCCTTCAACCACATTGACAACAACCTCTCTGAGCCCTCTAGGAGAGCATCACAAAACTCATTTTTAATGTATTCTTACAAGTGGAATACAATCTCCAGAAATCGTGATGGTTAAAACTTGAAATATATGTATACATGTGAAATATATGTATAGAAGCATCTAAAACCCTTGTATAGTGACTTTTATTTTCAATCCAGAAATCCTTGAAGTCTATGTTAATACTGTTAGGATGGATATAGCCAAATATATTAGACTCTTTGTTATCAATTTGCACCAAACAGTTTAACACTATATATGTAGGCATAAGCTCTAATATTCTATAAATAGCAATGTCTCATTCTTAGACAGGTTTTCCATTGAATATAGCATTTATAAAAATATATCCTTTTACTTGGCATATGTCCTCTTAAGAATCTACCAGAAAGTTAGCTCAATACTAATGGAGAGGCTTAGCTCTGTTGAATCAGATTGGCAAGTGAGTCTCTTAAATTGTCTATCACTTAAAATTTTTCATTACATTCATATAAACTATAGATTCCTTAATTGTATTATACTAATATTTAATATTTTGAGACCAGTTCAGATAGTTTTGTTTCTTTTTGAAAAATACTCTGAGTTATTAAGATTCTCAAAGTAAGAGAGGTGATCTGCCACTAAATCATACTTCTTGATTTCTTAGGATTTGATTGTTATCATTTCTGATAACTTTCATCAAAATTGGCATGTCTATTTGCCTATGCATTGGGACAATTCTCAGTTGCCATGAAGAATTAGAAAAGGAAATCTAGTAACTTTTTCTTTGAAAAATTAAGATCAATGGCAGTATAGTTGAGGAGGTTGTGTAGATTTTCAATGAGTAGTTTTGAAAGTATTTTAAAAGTAAGAAGCTACTTTGGAGGTTTGAGGTCATTGCATCATCTTTGATGGGGTCACTGGAAAAGTTGTAAAAATACTTTGAATTTGTCAATAGAATTCAAGTAGATATCCTTAATAGCATAAAGCAAAATTGCCAATCTTTATTTGTAGCTTCATTTAAACAAATATATACTGCACACCTATTGCATATATTGCCTAGCATTATGCAATTCACAATCTGGGGAAATCAATGGGTAAGAAAGACATAGTTCTGGGTTTCAAGGTAGTATCAAGACAGTAACCAAAACAGGCTTATTGATAGTTATAATTCAAGGCAGAAGAGAGGCATAGACAATGTGCACTGAATAAAAGAGGACATGGATGAGTAATTAAGTCTGACTAGGGAATAAGGAATGCTTTATAAAGGAAATGCTACTTAAGTTCACATTTGAAGAATCAATGAAAAATTAAATTGGAAAGAAGGAAAGCAGAGAATTCCAAGATAGAGGCATGATATAAGATAAGAATGTGCAGAATGAGTTTGAGATATGAGATATGAGAATGCAAGAAGTAAAGGTCTGGATGATCAAGATTAGAGACACATGATGTTGACTGACCAAGGCTTTAGGAAAATACCCCAACAACATTTTTGAAATGAAGTAGACAATCAATGGGTAAGATTAATGTCTGTCTTAGTCAGGTTACTATTAATATAACAAAGTATCATAGCCTAGGTGGTTTATAAGTATTGGAAAGTTATTTCTCACAGTTCTGAAGGTTGAAAGTCCAGGATCAGGGTGCCAGCATGATGGGGCTCTTTAGGGGCTCACTTCCAGGTTGGAGACAGCTGACTTCTCCTTGTAATCTCAGATGACAAAAAAAAGAGCAAGCTATTTAGCTCACTGGCCTCTTTTTAGGGGGATTAATTCCATTCATGAAGGCTCCACCCTTGTGACCTAATCACCTCCCACAGGCCCCCACCTCCAAATACTATCATATTTAGATTATGGTTTCAACATACGAATTTTGGGGAGACACAAACATTCAGTCCATTGCAATGAAGAAGTATTAATAAACTATGCAAAGGGCCCTGAACCAAGGAAGTATCATAGAAAATGGAAAAGAAGAAACAGTTTTTAGCCATATTATTGATATTGAATTTACTTGACTTGGTGGAACTTAAAGATTTATAAGATTTCTAGCCGTGATCACTGAGTGATTGTTGTACCATTACCAAGATAAGAAATACATGGAAGAGAAACAACATGCTTTTGGATGGAGGGGATGTGATGAATTTATATATGGATACATTGAGTACCAGTGTTTTCAAATAGCTATGTAAAAATACTAAACTGATACTGCACTGTGTAAAAACACTAAACTGATATTGTATTTATGCATGTATTTCTTTATTCTTGTATTCAAAATACATGGTAAAACCCAATAATATACTCCACATTAAAGTGAAATCAGATATAATACAAGACTATTGAGGCCTGGGCCCTGGACTCCTTACTAGCAAGCTAGGCTTATCTTAGTCATTTTCTTATCTTTACAGTAAGTCCTTATGTATGAGATTGGACATTTTGTACCTCATTTATGGTGTTTTGATGTATTTGATGTATTTATTGAGTATCTCTTAAATGTTGGAAACTTATAGGCACTAAGAATAGAGAAATGAACAAGACAGAAACAATCCTTGTTTTTATGGAAGTTAATATTCTAGTGGGGGAGATAGAGAATAAACAAAATAATAAGTAATATAATTTCAGATAGTGAAGAAAAAGCAAGATAAATGGATAAAAAATGGTAGGAGTGTGTGCTACTTAAGATATGGTGGTCAGAGAAGGCCCTTTGATGATAAGACATCATAGAATTGAAGGATATAAGAGAATCAGCTGAAGATCTGGGAGATATTAGCATTCTAAGTAGCAGCAATAGAAAATGAAAAGACCTAATATTACCATATTAGGTAATAAGCTTAGAGTATTTTCTAAGAATAATAAGAAGGCCAGAGAGGGGGTTAGGGTAGCAGGGTGTTAGAAAATGAGTCTAGAAAGGTATATAGGGGCCAGACCATACAGGGGCATTCTAGGACATGATATGAAGTTTGGATTTTACTATTAAGTTTAATGGGATGCTTTTGTGCAAGATAGTAATAATGATCTGATTTACATTTTTAACATTCTGGTTCCTGGGTAGATGATAGAGTGTGGGAGGTCAAGAGCAGAATCATAGAGTCAAGTTCAGAGGTTACTCTAATAGTCCAGGTCAATGATAATGATTGCCTGGAATAGGGTGGTAGTGGTTGAAGTAAAGGAAGGGCTCTAATTTGAGATATATTTTAGACTCAAAAGTGACAATACTTAATAGATTGGGTGTGAGGAAATGAAATAAATCAAGAATGATTCCTATACAATCATAATGAGTAAGATGTGCAACGTATGGGGTATGGTCATGCTTGAGGCTCTGCCTTGAGGGGGGAGGGGGGCGTGGGCAATATACATAACCGTAATATTTGTACCCCCATAATATGCTGAAATAAAAAAATAAAAATAAAAAAAAAAGAATGATTCCTAGATTTTGGACTGAGTAACTGGGGGTATTGTGGTACCATTTATTAAGATGGGGAGGACAGAAGATAGTGGGGTATAGATGAGGGAAGGAGGACAAAACCAAGACTTTCATTTTGAATATGTTAAATTTGAGATGTTTAGTACATACCAAAGGGGAATGTTGAACAGGTATTGAATATAAAGACTGAACCTTCTGAGAGATATTGGGGCTAGAAATATTGGGGGTAATCAATATGCGTTGGACAGCTTCTGTCTCTTCTCCAGTTCCCATTGATCTAATCACAGGAGACAATGATTATCCCCTGGATTCTGATTAGTTTGTGCCAAAGAGAAAACCCTGCAGTAGAGAGGAAGAAAGAAGTTGAGGTATTTATTATACTGACTCCCTTCCTGTGATATTACCATGGGCTGTCTGGCTCCCTCAACCAAATGTCATAGCTCCTGTCAAGTGGCTCTTTCCAGTACATACGTCCCTCCTTACCCCTTCAGAACTAGGTATGGTAACAAACACCCTGATGGTTCTTATACTGGAGTATTTCATTATCCCTTATGGCTTCCCTACCCCCTGCTCATATCTTTGTAAAAATCTCTTTATTAAACCCTCCTCTGATTATCCTAATTATAGTATGCCATCTGTTTCCTCCTGGGACAGAAAATAAAACAGTATTCTCTTGGCTCGCTTGCTATGGTCTATTGAGAATAATATAGTAATTATTACTGGAAGTGGCCCCAGAACTGACTCTCAAATGGGATTCTGGGATTGTGTTTCACATTGAGGAGTGCCTGAATAATCCTCTTGCTGGGGAAGTTGAGCCGATGGGATACGAGTAATGCAGGGCATACACTGGCATTATGATTCCTCAAATTATTACCAGTGGAGGGGCCAGGCAAGGTGTTATGCAGTCAAGTAGCTGTGGCACTTATCACTATGGCAACAATGGTGACTCCAAAGATAGTGGTGTCTACTGGCTTCTTTTGATGGCCCTAAAGAGTATACAAAGGGTAAGGGAGGAAGTGAATATACAACTGAGAGTATACATAGAAAAATCAAGTCTCTGGAAGCTTTGAAGGAGTCCCTCATCTCCTGAAGTTGGGATGATGTGGCTGGGATCAAGCTCACAGCTTGAACATGAAAGCTGAAAATTTGATGGCTGATTAAAACCAGGAGGTCTTTTAAACCAAGGTAAAGGAACTGGTAGGAAAGAGAAGGATCTCCTGTGTTGGAATATGGACATTTGGGCAGACAAAAGTGAAGCTGAGAACTTTGAATTCCTACATCCCTGTCCTTCCCTTTCCAGCAGAGATAGCCTCTCTTCTAGTATCTGAGGGAACCAGTCTTTTAATGACTGGGTCTAGAGTAGTTGCCTAATATTGATGCTTATTCTTTCTTAGGATCAACCTCTACCATCCTTAATTGCCTCTAGGCCAATAATTAGCATTACACTCTGATATAGCCAAAAGGAGAAGTACAAGGCTGGGTCTGGGAGGCAGAGATATCATGTACAATGAAAGACTTGTAAAACTTCACTGATTTGTATTGACAGGTTTCTGGAGAGCATACATGGAGTAAGTGGTATGGGTGTTAGACCAAGGAAGAAAAAATATAAGGCTGTATTAGGCTGAATTTTATGACAATAGTTGATTCATTCAGGATTTGGCCTTTAATGTGTTGTCTTGAGCACCTATAAATGGTATTAATTAGTCTAGTAGGTTGGTTTTTTAAGGCCTGGACTCAGTCAATAGTGGACTGTGTTCAGTGAGGTTGAATAACATAACTTTTCTGGCACAATATAGAAAAATCAAGTCTTAGGAAAACAGAAATACTGGAATGAATTTTCACCTGGTCAGCCAATCTTTATTTATATTACCCAGAAGGGCCCTAAAAAGTTGCCCTTTACTAAGACCTTAAGGAATGCATTGGTAAAGACGGTAAGTGTTATCCTTGAAAACTGAAATAATGTTCTATGGTGGCTGTACTCTCTATGCCAGAGGTAAGTGTGGTACAACGGAATTGGATTGCTTGATGACAATGGGAATAATAGGATGCCAGAGACTTAGAGGTCAAGTAGGGGTGCTTATTCATTGTAGATCGAGTGGGCACAATCACCATAATAAGCCACAGAGATAGAGTAGTAATCAGGATATTTGACCTTCAAGGATCTTTGGCATCAGCTAATTGATCATGAGGTCCTTAGAAACAAAATAAAAGGACAGCCAAATAAGGAGCTGATTGGCATATATAGGGAGAAAAATCTTAGGAGGTCTGGTGGTAATTAACTTGGGTTACAGTAGCAGGGATTTACTTCTTCTTACCTTGTTCCTAGACCTAAGTCAGTTTAAAGACCTAGAGACCTCAATTTGAGAAGGAGATCAGGCCCTATAATCAATGACTTGGCAATAAAGTTGCAGATATATAGTATGAGCCTTCATCCACACCTGCCTTAGAGTTACTCTTGCTACTTTCTGAGTGGAACAAACTCAAGAGTGCTCTTTCTTATTCTCTTACTCAACAAGAGGAATAAACACAGAAGACTTCTGTGACCAAATGTAGGGGGAGAGTTTCTCTCCCTACCACCAAGCAAGCAGTCAGTGTAGCAGACACCAACTGGGTGTTCTCCAGTTGTTTAATTATGACACTATCTACCTGGAGATAGCATCAGATCCCCGCAGGTTGAGGGCTCAGTCCCCAATGCTGCCCTCTCCCCAAGACACTAGTGGCAAGATTTAGGCCTCCTGAACATCTGACCAACTGGCTTCAAGTTGGAGTTCCCATGACCCCCTCTTTGGGTTCAATTAATTTGCTGGAACACCTAACAGAAGTCAGAGAAACTTACTTTTTTTGGTTTATTATAAAAAAATATTACAAAGGATATGGATAAAAAGATGCACAGGGTGAGGTATGAGGGAAGGGGTGCAGAACTTCCCTGCCCTCCCTAAGCACACCACCCTCTAGAAACCTTCACATGTCGAGCTATCCAGAAGCTCTCTGAACCCTGTCCTTTGGGGCCTTTTATGGAGATTTCATTATGTAGACATGATAGGTTCAACTATTGGCCATTGGTGATCAACTTTAGCTTTAGCCACTCCCCTTCTCAGAGGTTAGGGGGTGGAGCTAAAAGTCCCAACCCTCTAATTTTGCCTTGGTCTTTCCAGTGACCAGCCCCCTTCTGAATCTGCCTAGGGGCTGCCAGCCATCAGTCAATCATTAGCATACAAAAAGACATCACTTTGGAAATTTTAAGGATTTAGGAGTTTGTTATGCCAGGAAGTGGGGATGAAGACCAAATATTTCACAAAAATCACACTATATAACAATGATTATGCACCAGAACAGTGGTTCTTAAAATTTTAGTGTGCTTTAGAATCACCTGGAGGGCTTTTAAAACAGATTTCTGTGCCCCATTGATTCAATATTTTTAGAGTGGGGATACCAGAATTTACATTTCTAATAAGTTCTCAGGTGATGCTGATGCTGCTGATTTAGGGGCCAGACCTTGAAAATCACTGCACTGGAGAACTCCATACTTTATGAAATTGTTAAACATTGCCTTTCAAATGATACTAATCCTTGGAGACCTAAAATACCACTTAGGTCCAATGGTTAGAGTTGGGACTTAATGGAGATATGATAATAGAGTCTTAGCCCAAGTCCTTTTCAGAATGTATCTGTAGGGACTTTAGATCCATTTATTTCAACAGGCCAAGAATATATAGTAAGAATAAGAAAACTTAGAGGATTCCCTAATGTGGAGTGAGTTCTACTGCAGAATAAGGGCCAAATTCAAGTCCCTTGAATTTCTCTCCTTTACTAAGATAATGAACTAAAAGCAATACCTCAGCCCAGGAGGATGTGCTACCCCAAACACTTGAACAATTATAAGGGTGGAGAATATCCCCATTTTATTCACTTGTTTGGCGGCTTATGCAAAAGTCAGATGGGTCTTTGATAATGAGGATATATTATCAGAAGCTTAATCAAGCGATGAAGCCAATGACATCGGACATTCCCAATGTATAGTATCTTTACTGGAAGAAATCCATATGGCCCCTGACAGCTATGACTTAACAAATACATATTCTCTTTCCGTAATGATAAACAGAAGCCGTTTCCTTCACATGGCAGGGTTATCAGTATGCCTTTATTCTCTTGGCCTAACCTAACCTATGTCAGCTCATCTCCTCTTGGTCATAATATAGTCTAGAGAGAACTTGATTGCCTTGATATTTCACAAAACATGATCATTGGGCTTATTCAATCAGAAGAAGAAAGCATCTTAAACTTAACAGATATGTGTGCCAAAGGGTTGGAAATAAACCACATGAAAACCTGTCACTTTCATGAAGTTCCTAAAGGTCTAACAGTCTAGGTCTTGTCAGGAGATCCTCTTTAAAGTGAGAGTTGAATTGCTGCACTTCCCAAAACAATGAAAGGAGCTCAATGCTTGGTGTGCATATTTGGATCTTGGAGGAAATATATGCCACATTTAGGCATGCTATTCTCACAAATTTAGTGGGTAACCTTAAGGCTGTAAGATTTGAGTTGGTTCTAGAACAAGATAAAGCTCTATAACTTGGCCTTATGACCTGGAAAACCCAATGGTATTAGAAGCATATATGGCAGAGTCACACATCCACTTTATTCTCCACTTTGTTCTGTACCCTAGGAGGCCAAACTATAATACAGGAACTGATTAACAAGCTCTTTTTGCCCTCTATATGAAGGCAATGGAAATTTCCAATAGGAGAATTAGTGGACCCATAGAATTTTGGAGTAAAATGCCCTCTTCCACTAACTGACTAAGCTCTGAAGAAAAAACAACCATTAACTTGTTACTGGACCCGGTAGAGAACAAACACCTGACCATCTACTCAACGTACTATGCAACTCAATTGCTCATCTTTAATTGATGTTATCTAATTCATGAAACCATAAAATTGGAAGTGTGTAGAACCACTCTATTATAAAATGGAAATAGTATAAAGGATAGCCTGCAAGTCTAGAAGACATAAGTAAACTGCAGAAGGAGGTGGCTTAGATTTCCATTCTGCTGGCCTGAACTGCTTTGCCATCTTTCCCTCAACTCACACCTGTGATTCCATGGGAATTTCCTTATGACATGGTCCAACACCGGTCTCAGGTCTAGCTACAGAAGAACAAATGTAGCGACTATGTTTTATGTTATTTAACTTCATTTCTTATTCCCCTGCTACTTTATATGAATAACACTGGTGATGGTTAATGTTTTAGATTTCATGTGGTAGTATGACCAACTGAAATCATGCAGTTGATGATTATGGCACCTAATGGGACTTGGTGTGCTGTTTTAGTTTCCCATTCTTGCTGTAAAAAATTGCCACAAACTGGGTGGTTTAATACCCAGTTTTTAACCACCCATTTAAAACAAATGAAATGTATTCACTCATAGTTCTGAGGGCCAGAAGTCCAAAATAAGTACCAGTGGACCAAACTCAAGGTATTGACAGGACTGCACTCCCTCTGAAGTCTCTAGAGGCAAATCTGTTTCTTGCTTCCTCCAGCTTCTCATTGCAGCCAACATCCATTGGCTTGTGGCTGCTTAACTCCAATTTCTGCCTCTGTCTTCACATCATTTTCTCCTATGTATGAGCCAAATTTACTTCTGCCTCTCTCTTATAAGGACACCTGTGATGGCATCTGGGGCTGCCTGGCAGGGGTGGGAAACCACCACATGTGGCCTTCTGGATCCTTGAATGTATCCCCAAACTTCCCATAAAGATATTTGTTCTGTGAAGTTTGGATTCGGTCAAGGGACTGCACTTGGGGATCCAGAGGGCCACATGTGGCCTTGAGGCTGCAGGTTCTTTACCCTTCTGGATAACTTCTATCTGCTCCTTCACATCCACTCCCTACCATTCTCCATCTTGTTCTTTTCTTCAGGAGGCTAACCCATATGGATTACATAAAGAAGCTCTTTGCTCTTTGGCTTACACTGGGGTTCAGCCCAAATGAGGAGCCCTAGTGAGAGAGAGAAAGGAGATAAGAGAGGAAGGTTAAAGTATTTATTTTCTTCTTTCCCTCCTAATTTCACACCTCGTAAGCAAAGACTTTCTGCATCCCTCTACCAAAAGGATGCAGAAAGTAGCTCCTGCTAGATGGCCTTCTCCACATAGTTCTCTTTTCTTGAGTTTCTTTTAAGTACTTGTTCTTCTTACTCCCTTAGGCGTTAGAGAGATGATAGAATAGTAGTATGCTGGTAAATGTTTAACAACTGGATCTCTGAGTATGTATACCTAGACAGACAGATAGATAGGTCTATATGCACTTATAGACAGATAGATAGGTATATACATTTACTATAAATTTTTCTCATATAAAGAATGTATCGAACACAATTTCCAAATAAAAACAAAATATTCAATATAATAAATTCCTTAGAGTTGATTGATTTTCACACAGTGCTTTTACTGCTTTTTGCTGAACTTTTATAATTAACAAACATATAATCCAACATGAATTTTTGGTTGATATTTTCATTTATGTTACTGCTTAAGATGAAAGTCAAACAAAGACAATGTTGATTTTGGAACTTTTTGGTAAATGATATGACTTCTTGACTGAACCAGATGATAATTTTAGGCTACTGAAAGAATATGTTTTAAGAATATGTTTAAATTTAAACCAAATTTTTAAGTTATTATTCACAATGTAGTGGTTACAGACACAAAACACTTTTAATTATAACATTTTCTCCATTACTTTCTTAAGTCTATGCAATCAACAAAAGAATAAATCACACCCTAAGTTATGCAGCTGCTGATTTTGTGGTGTAAATATTCCCTTCAGGGCAATTTTTAAGCTACCAATGTGATATATTGAATGTAGAGTTTGGAAGAGATGCAGAGTAGCCTATTATATACTATTTCCATCATCCAGCTATAATAAATATAAGCCTCAAGAACATATGTAACAGTAAAATATAATAAGTAATTGGGAAATTGTGGGTTTTGAATAATCATTACTTTTTAGAAATATAATTTATTTAATTATAATTTATTTTAAAATGTAATTTATTTAATTATAAGTTAATATAACTTAATTTTTAATAACAGCCATGTTTGGTAACTGGTTTGTAAACTTTCAAAAATTTAAGTCAGATCTCACCAACCAGTACAAGCCTGTTCCAGCTCTCCATTGTTAAACAGAGTCTGCTGTTACTCCAGGGTAGTGATATTCTACATCTTGTTCACACTTTGAAAATAAATACTTCTTAATTAAACTTTCCTTAGTTTACCCACATAGAGTGTACCATTCTTTTACTGCTAGGATTTTGGTTGATAAAAGCATGTTGGTGTTATTTAACTTAACAGAAATAAATGGTAACTCCAAGGAGTAAATAGAAAAGAGGAGGAATGAAGAAGCCAAGAGAACTCCAAATTTAGAGATGAAGAAGAGAAGGAGGAAACAATAAAGCAGACTGAGAAATAATAGCAAGTGAAATAGGAAGAAAAACAGGAGAATGTGGTGTCCTTGATACAAAGAAGAGAAAGTGTCTTAAGAACGAAGCAATGGTCAACTCTGCCAAATGCTTAGAGGTCAAGTAACATGAGAACTGAGAACTGACTGTTGGTTTTGGCGAGATAGAGACTGACAAATCAGCTTTCATTGAAGTGATGGAGATGAAAGTCTTATCGTGAGTTAAAAAGAGAATGAGAAGTGTTAAAGCAGAGACAGCAAGTATAAAAAACTTGTATGATGAGTTTTGCTATTGTGGGTGCAGAGAAGAGGGTCTTTAGTTGGAGGAGATATGGAATTGGTCATCTACTTTAACAGAAAGGAAGACAGAAATATCTGGGGAAAATAGAAATAGGTTGACAAACATAAGTTTGGCCCATGGGCCATAGTTTGCCAAACTTAATGTAAGAGGGTGATTAGCACAATGAAGACAAAGGAAGCACAGAAAGGGGTAAGGAGCACTTGAGTGGAGGGCTTCAATTTTAAAGAAGGTGAACAGGTGAAGTCATGCTGAGAAGGTACCATCTAAGCAAAGAGTGAGAGGAGGTGAAGGGCCAAGCCATGTAGGTGGATGTTTCAAGAGGAGACTATCTGTGTAAAGTTAAGTAGGCCCATACCTTGTGTTTTTGTAGAGCAGCAAGGCAGTTGAGCAGGAGTGAAAGGGGAGTGACAGTTGATGAAATCTGGGCTTTAAGACAGAGAAGGATAATGTAAGGCTCTGTAGATTACTGTAAGGATGCAAAGTGAAATGGAGATTCAGAGGGTTTTGAAGAGCAGACTGACATGATTTGACTTGTTTTAACAGGAGTACTTTGGCTATTGTGTTGAGGTACAGGGGACGCAATGCTGGGGTCTTAAAAATACTTTTTGAACAAATAAGTGAATGAACAAACATGAGTAAGATTGTGTATCACTCAGTTGAATATCTGAGATTGGAAATAATGATTGAGGAGTCTTAGAAGCTGGAAACATAGAATGAGAGGGAAATTATAGCTAGAACCTGAGAGAATAACCATATAAAGGATTGATAGATAAAGGAGTTAGTGAGGAAGGTGGAAAAGGAGTAGTTAGAGAGATCTATGTTTGGTATTTACTATGTTTTTCATGTTCTTTGAGGTTCAGTAGGTGATGGAATGATTGTAATCATTTTTTTCTACATAAGAAAATTTAAATAAATTTGTTAGTAAGAATAAGGGAAAGGATAGGAGGGCAATTTGAGTGGAAAGCAGTAGACATCAGAGGAGCTAACATTTTTCTACATCTTGCTTCATATGGGTAAACCAACCAAATAATTCATTAGAAGCATGGACGTGTACTTAAACAATTCCTTTATTCATTAAGGTATATTGGCCATTGACTATTTGCTAGACATTAAAAGGAACTGATCTCTTCATTACAGTCTAACACATTCTGCTGGAGATCAGTAATGACATTGACACACAATATTATTTACCTAGTTACGAGGGATTCTGGAAGATTCTAAGGAAATTAAGAAGTTAATTTCTTTCTTTCTTTCTTTCTTTCTTTCTTTCTCTTCTCTCCTCTCTCTCTTTCTTTCTTCTTTCTTTTTCTTTTTTCTCTTTCTTTCTCTCTCTCTTCCCTTCTTCCCTCCATTCATTCGTTCCTTCCTTCCTTCTTCTTTCCTTTTTAAGAGATTAGGTCTTGTTATATTGCCCAGGCTGGTCTTGAACTCCTGGCCTCAAGCCTTCCTCCCTACAAGTGTGCATCACTGCTGCTGGCTTACTTCTTGCATTTCTAATGTACTGTATCTCTTTGAGTGTCATAGTCTTTCCAAATATTAACCAAGGAGTTTGTAGGTAAAAGATATTGTATGATGAAGTCAAACATTCAAGAGCAGAGGTGAAACAAAAAGTTATATAACAGTTATTAGAGCAGAGGAAATGGAATTTAGGTCACATAATATCTCAGTTCTATTTACCTATTATTCATATTTTCTAGGAAGTGTTTTATTTATAAGTATGCATATAAGAACTTGTAATTTTTGATAATATAGTAGTAAACACATTTTAGTGCTCCTTGATTTTAAACCTCTAAATATAGGTTTATCTGCTTAATAGCTGTCTGGAAATATTCTGGCCTATGTGACCTTTTACTATAATTTGCTTATATTCTTAAAAAGTCAATAGTTCCAGGTTTTAAATTTTCTTTCATAATATACATTTAAATCTCTGAAGTCTGATATTGAATAAACTCTGGGATGACTTTCAGCTCTAGATGCTGAGCTTGGTAACCTTGAACCTCACATAAATTGGGGAAAACCTTTAAAGCAGACAAAACAAAGCTCTTGACTTTCTAAATATAACATTTGTTTGACTCCTTGACTTAATTGTGAACTCTGTTGTTTTTCCTTGACTGGTTTGCCACTATTATTTGAAGTTAACCTTTTCTCTACTTAGTTGAAAATTGTGCTTCAATGGATTAAAAGACAAAGTTGTATTCCTTCTAATTAAATCTTAAGAAGTCTCTAAGATGTGTCTTGAAAAAACAAAAACATATGTACATGTTAATTCTCCTAAATTTTAATCAAAGATAATGAAAGTTCCCTTTAACTATTTGTCCTTCTTTTCAGTCTGTTTAATAATAAATTCAATATGTTATTATACTTAAATTCTATATTTCTTCACTTTAGTTTTATCTCATCAATCTTCATTTTTATTTTTCAGTCTTTCAAACCTATTTTTCATCTTGTGAATGTGGCATTTAAAAATTAAAAAGTTACACAAGCTTTTAGTAACAAAATCAGTCAATATAGAATTGTATATAATAAGGAATGAACACTCTTCTGCACTTTCCCTAGTCCCAAACCACCTCCTAGAGGTAATTATTATAAAGTTTGGTAATGGAATGGTTTTCATGTTTCTATACAGTTTTCTCCACAGATAATTACCCATTCGCATATAATTTACAACTTGTATTTTTAAAGTAGTATATTATATGTGGCACAAACAGTATCATTAAGTGCATGATGAATTGTTAAGTGAATGAATGAATAGATAAATATATCATATGTCTCATGAGATACTTGAATATTTTTAAATTATGGCTATTGTATTAAAAAACTTATTTTCTTCTTGTTTGTATTAAAATGATTTAGGAAGATGCCTTTTTAAGCTTATAGAAAAATATTTAATACTCGCATAAAAATGAATTCAGGCAGTGACAATTGATAATTTGTATTATTTTTCATTTTCAAAAAGATTGCTATTAAGTATTTTGTGCTTACTATTTATAAACTAAGTAGACTCAAAATTGTAAATGAGAGAAATAACAGCAGTAGTAAGTAGGGTACAGATAACAATTTCATTAAATCATGTTAGCATTTTTAACACTTTATTTATTGCCTCTTTCTAAATAGAACCTTCTCACATTATGTAATTTTGAGTATAGATCCAGTGCATTCTACTGTAGTACTTCCTATAAAGAAACATGGAAATAATATGGACTCTGATACTGTGCTTTTGCCAGTTTTGAATGAATTACATCCATTTGGCTTATACCATATATGTAGTATTTCTTTCAGATTTCTTCTATATATATCAAAACATTAATTTTGAAACAGTAAGCTTCTGTAAGTGCCTGTGAATTCATAATGTACAGGGTGCCTTGCAACCAAATATATATTCAGTTCCCAGCATTATTGGTATTTCCAATTTCAATAACTATAATATTATCACCTTTGGACTTTTATGGCATCTTTCATCCGTGGATCTTAAAGGGCTTTACAAACATTAATTCGCACAGCATTCTTGTGAAGTACAGAAATATCATTAACCCCATATTACAGATGAGGAAACAAACGCAGAAAGGTTAATAATACGTGCACCACTTTCTACTTGCACAGTGCCTTTGATTCAGGGATCTCTAAGTACACTGGAACCTTTTTGATGCTGGCATAGGAGAAGAGAACTAATACAGACTTGTGGATTAACTCCTGGCAGACTTTTACCATGTAACATGTAGCTTCTAGAAATTGCCTCATAGTATAGATTAATAATGTAACATTGATTATATTCAAATAGTTTTGCATTGTAATTGAGAATCATGAATACAAACTTACTCTTAATTTTCCCTCTAGTTTGAAGGTATCAGTTGATGATTACACTACATAGGCAACAGACCAGAGAAAATTGTATATTGTATTTTAAAAAACCCACAAAATTAATCCAACACACAATGACATAGATACCAGGTTTATCGCTGTATGCTTTTCAGGCATCAGTGGTAAGTCATTTATATTAAAAACAGTAAATAAATAATTTTAACTATGTATTTTTATAGTTTTCATCTTCTTTGTTAATCTTTTTATGTGTATGCCAGTTTTAACCTCTTTCTTTCCTACTATGTAGTGTTCAGTCCTCAATACTCACATAGTTACACTAAGATTCCCTATAGTTATAAAGACAAGGGGCTTAGATCTGAGCCACAGTTTGCTCTATCACTAATCTCTCCTTCTAAGAACATTAGAGCTCAGGTTCCAGTGCATCTTCATATATGTTTCCTTTCTCATTCTTTTCACTATTGGAATTTATTAAGGAATCCTTTAGTATTATTTCTCTGCTGCTTGCTGGCCACCACCTTCTTAGAAAGATTGTTTCTCGCTTTTGTGTCCTAAAAGGCTCAAGGTACTGTCTGTGCACTGGGAATATTAGTGGTACATGAGACAGACTGACTTAAAGCAGCTTATAGTCTGGTGGTAGAGATAGACATTGGACAAGAAATTATAATTGCATTAATTCCATGACCATGCAAAATCTCTGTGAAACAAATCTGTAAGTGGTTAACCCACAGGCTAGCAGTATAATTGTCATGCAAGAGAGAAGAACTGGACTTGTGAGTCTGTTGTAGTAGCCGTTCAAAGGGAAAAAAAAAATAGCTCGATTACTTGATTATTGTTGACAGATACTGAAATGTGGAGATTCTTGGAGTAGAGACCAGCTAGGTTGGGACCCCGTGCTTATTCACACAGGATAGGCTGTAGGTTCTGGGACTGTGGCTAAAATAACTTGACATATCTCAGAAGTGCCTAAAATAGCCCTGCCTATAAGGAAGCTGGCTGGGATGCTTGCATAAAAATGCAGGTAACCAATATATCGGAAAGAAAGCTGATATAAGAGAAAGATGTAAAAAAAAATTGTTGCTTTTCTTTTTCTTTCAATATGCATGCATGCTTACAGATACCTCTTCCTGCCAGTACAGTTACTTTTGCTGCTGCACACTTTCTTCCTCCATGAGTGCTTTTTGGGAATCTTCTCTGTAACTCTTTATTTCATCTCTTTCTTCATCAACCTGATCTGGCAATGAGGAACTGATGGTGACTGAATGCCCTTGAACCTTTTTTAATTTTTTAAAAATTGGCTTACCTTCATCCCTGAGCAGGGAAGGATTGCTACCAAAGGAGGAAACAAGCTTCTAAAAATGTGGTTGTGGGCACCAAAGCAATTTTGCCCCAGGCCAGCACTTTTTGCCTCAATTATGCACTGGAGTATTGGGGTAACGTGTAGGTACACGTATGTCTGAAAGGAACAACGCTCGCAATATGTTTTGTTGAGACGTGGTAAGAACATGTCCGTTGATATATCTGAGATTTTTACAGATGGGTACAGAGATTTTAGATGTTATGCTTTATCTCAACAAATAAAGTAGAAAGCTGTATTTGTTTTTAAAGACAGCTCTACAGTATTGGCCCGATATCATCAGTAGGCTGAGCTGTTTCTAATGTGATAGAAGTTAAGCCTTGCTCTCCCTATGGAATTTTATAAACATGTTAAGTAAGCAAAAGAAAGAAAGATTGATAAATAGGACTAAAGTCATACAGCTAGAGAGGGATGGAAGTAGAAGCAGATTCAGTTTGCATTACTATTCTCTGTACAAATGAAACTCCATCCTAAAACATAAACATGCAGACTTTAAAATTAGACTGACTTGAACTCAAACCCCACTGTGGCAATTCACACATGTGAGTCCTAGTGGAAGTTACTTAAACCCTGGGCTTCAGTTTCTTCACCTTTAAAATAAGGTTAAAATTATCCACTTTATATAATTATTCAGAGGTTTAAACTAGAAGTGCACATGATAAATAACCCCCGAGGAAGTTATCACTTACTATTTCTTATTTAAATGAAACCTCTATCACAAGTATATAGAAATACAATTCTTATTCCTTTGGTTACACAAGGACTCTCAAAATGAATGGAATAAATTCCAATTTATAATCCCTAACACAACTCACTAGCATAAAATGAATGACTGGATACTAAATAATTCTTTCTCACCTATTTTATTATCACTATATCAGTACATGAGGTGTTTGTAACTGATTTATAATACTTATTGACCCAACCTAATGTACCCTGATATTCCATGTTTGAATCATCTTATAAGATTATTTAGTTTTTATCAAATGCAAATTACTTACCTAAGGTCACCCAGCTAGTTGGTGATAAAATACAGAACAGAGTATAGATTTTATGACTTCTAATCTATGGACTTACCTACCAGATCACACAGCTTTTGAACACACTTCACGGGTTTATCATTCCCTAAGCTTGAGAAAAACCTCACTGTTATCATTAGAACATTCCAGGTCTCCTTTTCCATATTCATTTATGTACACCGATCAACTCATTCTTTTCAAATGCCAGGGATGTATTGCTCACTAGAGGAACTTCAGTACCCAGCAGTCTTTAATGTAAAAGGCAAATCTTTCCACTAATGAGCAGTTTGTCTAGTGTTCATAACCTTATCAGCAGCTCCTCAAGTGATAAAAGCTTAACTATTATGCACCGAAAGGTGTTGATAATTCTCAATCTTCATGCAGAAAATGGCTCTTTTGTCACTTCTTAGAGTCTACAGTTAAACTTAGCATACTGCTTACAAATTACCTTTCCTATTCTGCAGAGCAGTCAGCTGGAAGTATTGGTGGGCCGGCAGCAGGTGGAGCCTCCTCCTGTCAGAACAAGAATGATACCTGCTGCTTAATAGAAAAAGAACCATCTGCAGTTTAATGATGTAGACCTGTCCCAGGAAATGGACTGGGTTTAAAGACAAGGTAGAGGGAAGAACATTTTTTTTTAATAGAAAAAATGAGATTGAGTATTAAAGACTGTACAAATAGATCTGAAAGCTGGAGGTTTTATCAACTTGAACATTAGTGTGCGGTGACTAAACTGATTTTATTTCTTTGCTACTGGGATTCCCTAACCACACCAGGCCTTATAAAGCAGGCCAATAGCTCCTAGGGCCTTTCTTCTGCCAGCTTCTGGAATGAAGAATACAGGACAATAACGTCTCCATGTTGCTGCAAGAGAAACAATAAAAGCTTGATCAGCTGAATGCTTAAATATGGCTGAATGTTTGATGAGATGAAGATGTAATTTTGTCCATGTTCCCTAAGGATCTGGATTAAATATGACTACAGGGCCTAATCAAATAGCTAGTCACTGAACAACGGTCCCAACTGCATTTTTCATTCTAGGCATGCCTTTCTTCCCCCCCCTCTCCTGCAAGTACATTACTTATTCACTGGTTTGTCAGCAGTGTGCATTATTAGCGCTTGAGAGATAAAACTTTAAGTGTTGCTCCCAATTAGCACAACAGTGACCACGCACCATGCTCTATGCTTAATGCCTGCTCTCAGAGAGGAGCTGGTTTTGAAGGTCTGAGGTGGAGGAGAAAAAAAATGAAACAGCTTAAGCATTCATTTTGAGTGGAGAGACAGCTCCTATTAACATTTAACAGCATTTGTGCAACTTGGTGCGGAGGTTATGATGCAAATGAGGAGGAATTAAAAGTGGCCAGGGGTTTGTCATTGATGGATTGCAGTCTGGCGGTGTTCACACTTCTGCCGTGTCCATCAGAAGCGATTACTGTGTAATTAAACCTTATTTCTCTACTCTTCAGTGCATAATTACTTTGTGAATGTAACCATCATCTAAAAAAGCTACCAAAATGCTTTAGCATTTAGTCTAGCAGTCATTTCCCTAGCTTGTGTCAGATATAACCATCAGACAGTGCAAAAGAACTGTCACTTTTAATAAGAGGCAAAAAATTAAATGAAACAGTATGCTTATTACAGGAAAATTAGGCGTTCAAGTGGTAGAGTCCTTTTCTGCTATTTGCATAATTTATTCTTTTTTGTCCCTCACACCAGAAGCTTCAGGCAATTTTCTTCACATTTAAATAGATCGCACATTTAAGGCTACTTAAGGAAAATTATCACTTTGCATATTTTAATTGTTGTAAAGAAAGTGAATAGAAGAGGTCTGCAGCTTGGACTCTTGAGTCGGTCAGATGCTCAACTGTCTGATTCTGGAGCTCCCCACTGCTGCACTAGAGATAACCCTATAGTTCACAGCCATCCACTTGCATTTCATCAGCATGCAAATGCAGCTCCAAGCACTACAATAAGTGGATCTTTGATATTTACAAACTAGCCACTAATAACTAAAACGTAATTTGTTTGACATAACTTTAGATTCTCTTATCACTGTGCCTTTTTTTTTTTTTTAAGAGAAAAACCTAAGTCCTTTAGGTTTAGAAAAACTAAGAGACAGTCTACTCCAACTGGGATACTGTTCTACAGGTTCTGGAAATAAGATTTGCTGCGAAATCATCTCAGTCCGTTTATTTTAGCAAGCCAGCCAACACTTGGAGTTCTTTTGTTTAATTTGGACTCACCTTTTAATCAAATGAAAAATTCAAATAAAAATTACAGTACAAACTCTTTTCCCCATAAGAATTATAGCAAGCCAATGGTGTTTCAAATGAATGATTCAGTTACCAAGGGAAGCATGTAACGTTTCAGTATACTTGTGCTGTAATTCAAAAAGATGAGAGCAACAGCACAGGGCATTACAGATCAAATGCTGTAAATAGGCTAATGCCTGTACAAACTGTTAATTATGAAACTGGTGAAAAGTTAAAAGGAGATTCCAGTGAAAACTTTGATCAAAACATACTTAGCTTATTTATTGTACTTAAGTGGGTTAAAGAATCTCAGTGGTATACTTTGCTTAGTTTTCATTACCAATTAAAAAAAATTCCAAAGAGACAGAAAACTGAAGTCTTCATTTTGACAAGACAGCAATGCTTTAAAGTATTTTAAGATGTGAATCTGATTAACTCAGCAACACTTTTGTTTAATTACAAACAATTATATGTTCCCTTTGGCTACTGGTCATTTTCATTTACAATGCCATTGTCCTCCTTAAGTGCAAACTCTAAGCACTAATGAATGTCTGAGGGACTATAGTTCGCACACATTTGTAGACACTAAGCAAACATTTGTCTTTAAAAGTAAGTGAAGTAGGACTTAGTTTACAAAAACTATCAGTGTAGGGCAAAGCAATATAAAACAGCACATTATAGAGACTGACAAAAGGTGAGTATAAGATATGAACTTGTAATTTAGAAAAGAACCTACTGTTATTTTGACCTGATGTGACTTTCAGTATAATCTTTGAGCTTTGAAATGTAGTATGTTATTTAAAAAAACAATAAAAGGGTTTTTATTACCTTCAGAACAATGCTTTCCAAATGTATATTTTTACTTACTATTTTTACTTAATGGGGAAAATTATGTAAATTCTGAAAAAGGTAGAAACATTTAAACAGATCTTTACAAATTCTCAGAGGTAATATGCGGCTGAAGTTATATCTGATTCTAGCACATTGAGGAGAAAAGAAACAAGTTATTTCTGGCAGCATTCTTTGCATCACTGAGAACTTGGTTAAATCAATTGACTTAAAATGTCCCATTTTGGTATTTTTCCTTTCCTCTTTTTTTTTTTTTTTTGGAGGTGAGTTTTAACTGTGCTGCCTTAACATGCATTTAAAAGTGGAATTGCACGTATTTTTTGACTCTGCTGACCCTTCATGTTCCCTGCAACTCTCACCACTGCCGAAATGATGACAGCCGGAAACGACTGAACTCTCAAGTTACTTAATAGTTGAATGTAGCACAGAATCAAATGCAGGGACGCAGATTTCTCAACATAATATCTGCTGTTTACTTTTAATACAGAATTGCTTTTGTGATTGGAAATTGAAGAATTCCTCTATTTCCAATGACATATCTCAGACAGTAAGTTTCTTGAAAGCACAAATAAAGTATCTCCTTACAATGTAATTTATACCTTTAATAGTGCTTTATAATGAAGGAGGGATGACAGTTGAGGATGATGAGGAAATTTGAGAAGTATATTTCTTCTGAATAGTTATAAATAGTTCATTTATCTTCATAATATTCTGTTTAAAAGGTTACTTCCTTCTAGGAAATGGAGATAATAATAATGTACCTAACTCATCAATAATATGGGGGAGAATAATTGCAAGTGAAGTTGGCACTCTACTCTGGATGGTATAAACAATAAATGTAGACTGTTTTCACTAAAGAAAAAGAAAATCAAACAACTATAAAAATTTGACTAAGAGTATTAGTCTGGTAGGTCAAAACTGAAGTCCAAAGAGTTCTGGCAGCCCATATAGTATATTATGTCACTTTCAGCTGTCATGACTTCTGGACAGTGCCTAACAGAAGTCTCCATGTTTTAATCACTGTGACACATACATTGGGTCAGTGGAGACTTTAGGCAACATGGTATAGTGGTGAAGAACATAGCCTTTTGAGACAGTAGAACCATGTACTATCTCTTCCATTTTGGATAATTTGCTAAGCTTCAGTTTTCTCTTCTGCAAAATGAATATTCACCTCGCAGGGCTGTTGAAAAGATTCAATGAGATACATAAAGCACTTAGCACTGTACCAAGTACCCAGTAAATGTCTGGAAATGATAATTGTTCTTATTACTATAACTATAGCACAATATATCCACCTTTTTATATACTACATATCTGCGTGATGATGTAGAACTGTTTGCCCTTAACATGTTTCTTTAATAAGAATACTTTGAGTTGTGAAAGTCATGTTTTTTAAATAATGTAAACTCAAATTCATCACTTTCTGAGATAAACATATACATATAGTTACAGTAGTAACTATATTTACTAGTGTACCTTTGTAGCATAACCCCATATTTTCAAACATGAAATTTATCATTTATTAGATTCTAAATAATTTTTTATCTTAACACCATAATGAAATATTATAATGCTAACTGTATTGCCTATTTATTTTTCTTTTTACTGGTTTATCTTAGCTTAACTTTTTTCCCTAAAAATAATTAGACCTTCTTTTATTGAGATTGGGTGTCTATAAACAATAAAACTTAGCATTAAAATGTTGGATCCCCAACTGAAGACATTTGTATACTTGATTTACCATTTCAAAGACCTAAAATTTTGTTTAATTTTCACTGACATATAACTAAACTCTTTGATAGTCTGCAGATGAAAGAGAATATCTTGGAAGATTCCCATCACAACTACACTTACCAACGCATTTGCAAAGGGAGTTTAATTATAGTTAATACCGCTCTTTTACCCAGTCCCTTGCAATGTTGTTCATTATAGCAATAAGCAGGCTCACTGTATTGTTACTGTGAAGATATTACATGTTTTTATGAGCTTGATTTTAGAGAAAATAAAAATACTGGACCAATTTTATATGATAAATAAAATAAAACACCATTTACTCAATGATAAAGTTTATTTAGTTCATCTCTGTTCTTTCTGACTTTCTTCACTCTGCCTCCCCCACCTCCATCAGCCTTCTTGAAAGTTCAAAACCTAATAGGACACCAGGAAGATTAAAGAAAATATAAGATGGCAGGAATGTGATGAATCTACCTCAAAGAATTGGTATCAATGACATATATATTGGGTCAACTGAGATTTTAGAAAGTAGTGTTAACTCATCCAACATTTTCAAGAGTATTTCTACCTAATTGGATGAATTCTATTCCTTAGGAGGACCTTACCTGATCATCCAGTCCTAATTATCAGAGGGGAATTTTGTTTTCTAAAAACAAAAGAAATGGTAGAGATTTAGATCCTCCAAGTTTAGAAACCACATAGAGAACAGGTAATTGAAACTGTTCAGCTTTGGTCAGGAAAGTAGCACTAGGCAATAATGTAAATGTCACTGTCACGAAGAGGTCAGATAATCTTTCAATTTCAGTGGTTGGGAATGAAAATTTTGTCATTTTGGCTGTTAACTTGAATATCACTTAAAGTTAAAACTTTTACACTGTATGAGGTATTGTTTCATTAATAATCCTCAATAAAGCTCAATTTTGTCAGTATTTAACTAGCATATATTACAATCCCTGTATAAATGGTTAAAACATATTAGCTTGTAAGATTTGGTAAAAATGATTTTCTAAGGCTTGTGATAACTGCGTCTTTTTTACTTCCTATTTATAGAACTGTATATATAAAATGCATTAAACTGAACTGAATATATTTGGTTACCTAATATGACTTGTATATAGATGAAGTCTTAAAACTTTCTCCTGGTATTATTAGAATAATTTGGCTAAGTGTCAGATGATATGATGATATAATAAGGAATTTTAATATAATGTGAATGTAAATATTGTCATTATGGTGCTTTATTAGTTGTGCTGTGTTTTCTTAATTTTTTTTATTTCTGAATTTTTGCTAAACATGGACTGAACTTGAGGGAAGGGTGGGGGGGAAAGGTGAGGCTCTAACCTATGTATGCATCATCTTTTTATCACATCGTTGACTTTTATTCATTTTTATGACACTTACCAACATTTAGTAAATATCCTTGTTCAAATGAGTTGCACAGCATTCAGTGGCAAAGTCAATTGGAATCCAAACCTTTTTGCTTAACTGATTGTTTAGGGCTAACTAAGAAGGTATTTCTAATAAGGATTTAAAAGTAATTAAAATGATCTTTACATTACTGTTTCCCTTTACTTTCAATTTTAGGTGGTAGCTAAATGACTTTTAGCTCCTTGAGAGAAAAACCAAGACGATGACTCAACCCAGATGTTTTCTTGAACTTCCCATAAAATTGGAGAGCTATTCAAACAAAAACTTTTCTACCCCTAAGCTTATGGTCCTCAAACCAGCATCTTTGGCCTCATCTGTGAATTTGAGAGAAATGTAAACATAGTCCTACTCTACTAAATCAGGGTATCTGGAAGGTGAGGCCCAGGGAACTTTAATAAGCACAGGTAATTCTTATGTATGTTAAAGTTTGAAAAACACTACTCTAGGCCAAAGAGATATAAACGAAACAGACATAGAGTAGTAGGTTAACTTATCTAATGGGGTAGAACAGTGAGTATTATGTAGCTGTCTTCTGCCTTCACTCAGTGGCAAATAGCCACTTTTTCCATATCCTATAATGTTGGTACAGTTCTGTAGCATCTTAGTGATAGTTTAAAAGAACATAAAGTGTGTTATATGGATGTGGGTGAGGTCAGGAATTGTAATAAGTAGATGTAGAAAGAGACTCCAAAAATGTCTTATAAATGTGTTGGAAAAAATATAGTTTGAATTGAGAATTTAATTCTTGGATAATTTCCAATTATTACAATTTAATAGCA
>VBSM01001562.1:11728773-11747389 GCA_008086735.1 Cheirogaleus medius
CTAATTGTCTTTGACAATTGCAGTGCCTAGTGCTACACTGCTTGTGTTGTATTTAAAAACAGGGGAAAGAGGAGAGACTTGTTCATTAAAGATGCAGTATCCCTGGTTCACACAAATGCATCTGGCAGGTTCAAAATCGAATGTCAACCAGAGGTCTTAGCAGAGTGTGAGATTCAGTTCATGTGTTGGTTAGTCACAAGTACAGCTGGTTGTGAATTCTGAAATACTAATAGCTCCATGTTTGCTAATGTGTTTCATATAAAAATCAGCAGGTGATTCAACAACTGAAGGCTTTACTTTTCAAAAGGAAAAAAACATGTTAAAACACTTTGAATCATAAAGTGGTCATGTGTATCTGTGCACATATGAAGAAAGGAAATAACCAGTTGCTTCTGAACAATGTAAAATAGATGTTTGTTTTAAAGTTCAAATAGGTGGTGGTGAAAACAGAACACACACATACACACACACAAACACGCTAATTTTTATATATATATATATATATTAGAACTTTACTTTAGTGGCCTCAACAGTTAAACTGCGTCCCTTTCACTTTGCAAAATAGATTCAATGATCATGATACTCAATTCTTGCTAAGAAACATGAAGATGGGATTATAGAAGTATCTTTCTGCTTGGAGTTGGATACGTTTTTAGAGAAAGAAATTCTAAATGTCTCTAAAACATACTTTCCAACTCACAGATATATTTAAATTTACAAAGACCAATTGTAGGAATTAATTTGGATTTTTTTCTGGATGTATTCTTTTGAAAACTGCATAGCCAAGTACTATGCAATCCATGTAAATTGACCTTACTATTTTACATAGCATAGCCTCTGGATAGCTTTTATCACTTGCCCAGATGGTGTTTGGCCTATGTATTTTAGTGGAATGGTTTATTTTCTCCTTGATAGGTTTCAAATGCACAAGAAAACATTATACCCGTCTATCTGCATTTGAGTAGAATACAAACTGACTAATAGATAAACATTCTGTGTGAAAGTAAATAGCCTTAAAGTATACTGCCTTCACATTCCATTGATCAGCTCAGTCAGCAAAGTTTTCCATGTTGTCACTAATGTTCTAAATATTTTGGAGAGAAGCATGCCAGAAGTGTATTTCCATTTGTGTCACATATAAGGTCATTACGAACTACCTCTTGAATTTCTATTGATCCCAATACTGAAGTAGTTTCCTCATTTCCTTTTCGTCCCTGCTGGAAATGTTATTACAGTTGGGAAGAAAGGAATTAGGGGCTGTTAAGTGGACTGGCTCAATCTCCTGGCCAGACGGCAGGGATTTGGACTGGCTCATTACCTTACCTTCATTACTAGCCTTAATTCTTAGCAGTCAAAAAGAGGCCAAGAGTATGAAGCCCGATTACTTAGTTGTACTATCACCGATCGCACACATTCACTTCTGAGGATGTACCCCACCCCCATGCCAAGTTCCAGAATGGATGGTCAGAAAAGAGCTCATTATTGGGCTAGTCTATAGAGGAGCTCATAATGCCGCCATGCAGAATCAAAGACTCGCAGGAGACTACTGTCTACTCAAAGGTCAGCCTTATCTCCTCTAACAGATCTTCATTTCTTCAACATGCCCAATTTCCTAAGAGATCAAATCTCGGATTTTGTGAGGCTAAATGAAAATCACACACGTCTTCAGCTTCTGCCTAAATACATAGATTTTTGACCACTCATATCTCAAACTCATTTTTAAGTCACTCATAGCTCTAATTTTTAAGTCATTTAAAGCTAAAAGCCAAGTTGTATGACTTCAATTTATTTTCTGTTTTATAAATGAGTGTAAAACACAATAGTGCAGTCATATATTTGGCATTAAGTCTTACCAGCCACAAAAAAATGTGGGTCAATATTGGATTTTCCAAAGTTGTCTAAATAAGACTGGGTTTGTCAAAACTTGCCAGATGCTTTCAAGTGAACACAGCATGTTGGCGGATATGAAATGTAATATCTAAAAGACAGAAAATAGGTCAGCACTGTGCAAAAGTAAACTTGTCAGTGAGATCAATATGAACCTACAAGTTAATGTGGATATTAGAATTTCCTTACAACAAGGGATGCACAGGGTAGACCCAGAACACGATTGTAGTATTTATTCACTTGTGAAAAGCAGAGGACATACTTAAGTATTATTTTTTATATCCTTAATGAAAGGCACTGCTTTTTAATACATAATATTTATATTTAAGCACAGTTTTAATTGATAGAATATCATAGTAAATTAAATTCTGGTTCATTTTCTCAGTTTTTAGCAACATGAAAGATAAAAACGGGGACTAATGATCAAGCATGATAAAATTTCAGAAATATGAAATCCTCATTAGCTTTCTCTATGTTAAGTGTTTCAGAGAATTGGACATCATGGATGAGATCGGTAAAAATTTTTGAAGGAAAAAAATAACAGAAAGACCTTTCTTGGGGCTTCTCATTGCATTTATTTAAATTTTTAAAAAATGTACATCACTTATTGAATACATAAAATGCCAGTGCTTTGCAACAGCTTTGTTACTGCATCTCTAAACTAAAAAGGAAGAGGGGAAAAAACCAGGAAAAATACATTCAAAAAGCCAGGCTGTTCTGCTTATGCATGGGCAGTGGCTTTGGAAAGCTACAGCCTGCACGGTGACTCTTCAGAGGCATTGCCGAACATCAGCCAGCTATCAATGAAAAGTTGCACACAAAGCATTAAAGGATACAAAGAACAACTTGGTGGGGAGCAGGAGAGGAATGGGAAATTAAGAAAAATGCCACATATGCCATGAGGGGGGTGGTAGACTGAGCTGGAAGTGAGCATAAAGATCGATGTTTGTGGAAACTAGATTTATGGGGAAAGATGGAAGAAAACAAAGTGGTATGTTTGGCAAGCTATACTGCAGCGTGTGTGTCCACTTCCAATTTTCTACTTTACTTTCCAGGAGAAATGTAACAAAACTGAGGTAGAAATAAACAGGGGAGCACTACAGCCCAGATTTCAAAATGAGAAGCAAAATTGCACTGACAAGAACGGAGTCAAAAAGAAGGGGAGACAATGTGAAGGTTCTTTGTGGATATATATATATATATGTTGGTTTGTTTGTTTTTGTTTTTATTTGTGTTTGTTGTTTTGGTTGCTATCCTCTGCATTCTATCAAACAGCATGGCAAGCCTATAAGCTAGATTAGTGAATAGAATGACACCATTCCCAGCAGTTTCAAGAGATAACTTGCAAACTACCACCACCAACAACCACCACCTATGCAGTAAAAGGCAGTCATAGTTTTTAGGTACTGTGACTTTCAGGGTCCTAAACAGGTCTTGTGGCTGACTGTTCTAGACACTAACACAAACTGAATAAGAAGCTTTCAATTAACCAGTGTACCTTTTAAGAACATTTTCACTTAATTATCAAGGAGCAATGTACTAAGAACTCTTGCAGTTATTGACATAAAGAATTATTCCGCTCTGGTTAATTCCCCATATTTAGTAAAAGAACTTTTTTTTTTTTTAAATCCTTCCATTTCTACTTTAAATCGTAAATATTCAGTTGTATCACACTTCAATATCTTTTCTGGATACATTCAAAGTAATTTTCCTTGCTGTTTTCCAATTGTTGAGGTAAACATACATTTTAATATAAAGTAACATTGAAGCCTATCCTATTACTCTCAGCAGTACATAGTGCTTTCAACACATTCCTTTGAGGTACTGTACAAATCACAATCACTTTCCTGAGTTTTTGCAGACAAGAACATTAAAAGAAATGAACTGCAGAAATTAAGGTCCAGATTACCGTTACCCTGTTTTACCTGTTCTTAGCTTAATACTGCAGAACAGACAGGATTGAGGAATACTGTTGCTCTTAAAATGGCAAAAATCTGGTTTTCTGTCATAACACAACCGTTCATCTCTTTAGTCCAATAATGTTTGAAGTTAAAGCTCTTTATATTAGCACATGCCACCAATGTAATTGTGAGGCAAACAAAAAATAAAGCACCACTCCAGGCACTTGACAGCAACTAAATCTCGAGAACAGCAGAATGGAATCAACACACGAGGTTCATGTCCTTCTGAAATCAACACACTTGCACCTTGCTCCTTGGTGAGTGTTGTCTAGCTTGAACCGAACTGAGCATCCACATATGCTTTCTGTCATCTGGGGCTTTCAAATCAGAAGCTCTCATTTGATGCACTTCTCCTTCAAATCTACCCTGACTCTAAAGATGCAACTTTAATCGGCGTCTTCCCCAGTACCCTTTGCAATTTAAACACTACTGGAAAGGGGCTCTATTCCCTATGTAGCAGGTTTTATGTGTGTGTGCCAACATTCATTACATTTTTTTTTTCTAAAGAAGTTATCACTGACTGCAACCAAACATTTTGTTCCATTCAACATACATATCAAGCTCTTTTTGAGATATGCTAGGCTGAATCTTGCAGAAAGCATTTTCAAAGTCTTGATATGTAACGGGCCGCAACTGGCTGGGCATAATGGCTGAAAGGTCTGTGGCTGGCATGGCATGGAGGGGGCCCACTGCTGCTTCCTGACACAAATGAGCCACGTCGAGTCCAGAAAAGCCTTCTGTGCGCTGGACGAGCAGTGCAAACTCCTTGTCATTGAGACAGTAATTGTGCTGTGAGAGCAGTTGTACTATTATCTGGTGCCTCGCTGTGCTGTCGGGAAGTGGGATTAAAAGTCGTTTCATGAAGTACCTCCGAAGAGATTCATCTATTTCTTCTGGTTTACTGGTGGCACAAATTACTACGATTTGGTCCTCAGCCGAAGTTAGTACAGTGTCCAGCTGCATCAGAAATTCGGTTCTCATCCGACTGACCGGACTGTGCTCCTCGCTCACTTGAGAGGAGAGAAGCATGTCAATGTCACTAACGAAAATCACGGAGGGCTGGCGACACCTGGCCACAAGAAAAGAGGCATGGATGATTTTCTCTGCTTCTCCTAACCACTTGGCGACTAGTCCAGAACTGGCAATTTTGAAAAATGTGGCCCCCAGCTGACTAGCTATGCATCGGCCCAGTAATGTTTTGCCTGTTCCCCGAGGTCCAAATAAAAGGATGCTTCGAGGTAAGGCCGTCAGTCCACTGAATGCGTCTGACCTCAGCACTGGCCATAAAACCTCCTCTTTAATGACAGCCTTCACCAGGTCGAGACCGGCAATGTCATTCCAGTCCACTGGAGGTCCTTGGGTGATAATCTCATTGGTTACCAGGTCAATGAGGTGCGTGTCAGTATTCTTCAGTTGCTCGTCCACAGAGTGGTTGGATGAGGTAGCTGCACGGAGTCCAGGGCCTTGCATTGGGTGAGAGAGGAGCTGCCTGTGCTCATCCCCATGCTCACTCATTACTGGCGACGTGTACTTCCCAAAGGATTCACTGGATCTTGATCCCAATGAATTTTTAGCAGTACTGTAGGAAGGAGGGGTCAGAGCCCGACTGGACTGGCTGCTGAATTTCCTTTGCTGTTCAGAGGACATTAGCTGCTTTGTTGGCTTAAATGCTAAGGATGATGTTTCAGCACTTCTGTCAAAGCCATTCCCCCGATTTGTGTTTGAAATGCTGTTGTCGGGCATTCTGTACATAGGACTCTGTGTAGATCTCTGTTGGCCATAGCTGTAATTTCCATAACTGGAGTCCATATCTCCTTGCCCTGCCATATAGAAAGCTTTCCTTTTGAGAGAACTTGCCGAACTGTTTGTCAGAGCCGATGGTGCAATAGGCGTCAACCCGTGACCCTGGTAGGTGTAGCCGGGAACAGTGGTGGGGGGCAGGGGGGTGGGCGCAGGAATTCCTGAAGGCAGGTACGCTGAAGGAGGAGGGGGTGCACCTCCAGGGCTGTATCCAGACCCCACGGCAGTCTGAGGAGGATAGCTAGCAGAGGGATAGCTGTAACTGGAGAGGTTAGAAGTCCCATTGTAGCCTGGGACCAGGGCTGGTGGTGGGGGAGGTGGCGGTGGCGGCTGCAGGAGCCCAGAACTATGCAAAGGAGATGGATGAGGTGAAGGAAGTGCAGGTGCTGGCTGGCTGCTGTAAGTAGAATGCAAATACGATCCATTGTATCCCGAGGCATATTCCTGAGATGGGAGCCCTGCGTGAAGACTAGGTACACTGTGGCTTCCACAGGTGCTACTTGAATAGCTAGGTTCTGTCAGGTTGCTGGCTACCCCAGGAGAGCTCCCTATACTTGCAGAGACATCTGCTGGAGGGAGGGCTGAACTGACTCCAGCTTTGCTGGCAGTGATCACATCGGGAACACAGTTCATGGGATAAACAGCTTCTGAATTCAAGGAAGGCTGCCAGGGTTCGCTTTCATTTTTCCGACCGTTCACTAGTCCTGATGGTGCATCTGAATAGTTGCTGAGAACGGGTCGGTCCACAGGACCTTCCAAAATGCCAGAATACTTCTCTGCATATTTTTTTAGTAGGTTGGATGCAGTCAGAGCAGATATGTCATCATTCGCCCAGGCGTACTGATAGGTGCGCTGCAAATGACCTCGGTAGGCTTCAACTTTGTGGGCAGGAGACCGAGTGGTTGAGGTGATATCAAAGTGCTGTTCTGGCCACTGGGCATGCTCTGGCGTCCACTGCATCTTCAAGCCTAAGAATTTTGGGGGAAAAAAGTTAATTTACTTAGATATTCATCAGAACTCTTAAAGCTTTTCCCCCCAACTTCTTTTGTTACTTATTATTTTCCATTAATTATTATAAAGGCTTTCCACCTATGATAGGTACTCTTTTAAAATGGACTAAATTTCAGCCCTGTATAAAAAAATAAACTGAATTTTAAAAAAAGCTCTGTAGAAGATCTAATTTTTATTTTTGCATTTTTAAGTCATAAGCAAACCTATTTTTGTGAAGCCCATCAGGTTACTTGCTATAGCTATACACACACCCATACACACAAACACATATATATGTACACACACATGCCTGTCAAATTAGAATTCAATCACAGGTTCTTACGATAAAATATGCATACATTATTTTAAATATCTTGCACGTGACAGTATTAACATGTACAATATCTAGCTATTCTGTCTGTTCACATCACAGTTTCTGTTTTTTATTTTAACCAATATAAAAATGAGACACAGCTGACAGATCACATCTAGGATACCTCTCTTATTTGGTACTGAACACCTAGTTAGCACAGTATAATGCTCCCTGCGCAGAACAATATGACACAGACATAGCAGGTCATTCCATAATCCAACTCTCATCTAAAGTGGTCCACGACAGTTTCAAATCTGCTTCGTGGAGTGCAGCAAAGCAATCTCCCAGGCAGCGCTCCATCGCTTTCATCGCACAAAGCCTACAACTCGGTATGAATTACAACTGGCTCCTTTCTGTTGTTGAGTCTCTGAAAAAAAAAACAAGCATCACTTGTCTGTCGGTCTTCTAACGTCCTCCCTCCTTCTCTTATAATCCCCTCCTCCCCTTATAATCTCCAAGGTACTAAGAGGGTAGGATATATATGTATGTGTGTGTGTGTATATATTTCCCTCTTATATATATTGTCATATATATGTACACACACACACATGAATATAAATAAAGGGGTGGGGAGAGAGAGAGAGAGAGAGAAAGGAAACCAAGGGGAAAGGGAAGATAAGAACGGAGAGAAAATCTGGAGTCTAACTCTTTATATTTCTGTAGGAAGTCGTGTGGGGCATAAGCTGGAGGAGTATAACTAGAAAAAGATCGCATGGGTAATTCCATCATCTGCTAAGTTATTAAGTGAAGCCAACTTGCCTATGCAGCAAGCTATAAAATTAATATTTTCTCATTTAAGAAAAAAATACTAAACAGAATCAGAGAATCATCATTTGAATTTTAAATTTTAAAGAGACCTTAGAAATTACCTTATTTCACAGACTAGGAAACCAGGGCCCAAGGAGATTTTAATGCACCCTGGAGGTCTCACGTGTGGTTAGTTACAGAAGAGGACTGGAACCTCGTTCTCCTTTTTTCCCAGTGCTGGCACATCCCAATCTAATCTCAGCTTGGTTCGAACACTTCCTATTCTGGTACAGCTATATTAAGCTGGCCGCCTTAATCTCTTTTGTATTACTCAAAGTGAATTTTGCAAACTGTCTTGTGCCCTCTGGCAGAGATGCCTTGATGAGGAGGAGGCCAGGTCTACAGGAAGCATCTGTGGCACGAGCTCCCTTTGGAATTACCACAGTCTATTTTGACAGCTTCTACCCCCTTCTGTGCTCCTCCCCCAAGCCCTTTGGCTCTTCCTTGCCTGACTCTGGCTTCTGACATGGCTAGCTTTGACTTACTGAGCTAAACAGAACACAGCACACAGTTTGGTAACAGAATGGCATGTTGATTCCCTTCTGACTCCCTCTTCCTTGTTTGCAAAACCACTGCACCAGACACTGGAAGTTAATTAGCAGGATGATGCTGTGCTAATTGTGTTAATTTACAAGGTTTTAGTCAAAGAGAATCATGCCAGGGCTGGCACTGCTGTCATGCTTCCGACTTAATGATTAAGAAATACTGAAAACAAGGTGGGAAGGATTGCAGTAATTACACAATAAATGAATAAAGCAACAGGATTCATTTGCAAATATATTTTACTGCAGTTGTGCTCATTTGCATTTGGATTTTTAAAAAGGATCCATGTAGATATTCATTTGCAAATCACAACTCAGTTAAATTAACTCTGAATGCTGTACAGTATAACTTAATCAACACTTATATATATATATATTTTTAGTAAAAATACTAAAAACCTCACTTTCTTGTAGATGCAAGAGATTCTTCACTTCCCCTCAGCTACCCCAAATTTCCATATTTCTGTTTTTAAAAACTTTATATATTATTGAATAATCTCATCAAATTGGAAAATAATATTATAAAATCTGGAGGAAGGGCAGCTTGCATCATTTCACTCAGAGAAACTCTGAGGGTGAGTTCTAGGAAGAACTAAAGTGCTATTCTTAATTATTTCTGCTTTCTCAATCATTACTTTTTAAGGGGGAGGAAAACACACCGCAAAATGGGTGAAATGACCGAAACCACACTTAAAGGGGAAAAGATGCAATTTTAATGAAGCAGCATTTCAGGAATCATACTTTCATTAAATTCAACTGGAAATTATTAAGAGCAAATCACCAGGAACCAATCGCAAGTAATCAGTATCTAAATTCTTCTAGTGTCATGGGATTTACTTCAAGCCTTATAAAAAGGCGAGAATATTAATGTGACTGTAATGTAGAACCGTCTAAAAGACCTACAAATTCATTAGTCCTGTAAATTATTTCTAGGGAATTTCTATTAAGATTTTTTTCCTTAAAATATCAAAATACAGAGTAGAGGAACTAAGAGCAAACATATGCTATGAGTAGAAATTTGATTAGATTGATACAGAAGAAACATGAATAAACATTTTGAAGCAAGGGCTCAGAAAATAATTTAGAAGTCACAGGCAATGGAATTTACCACAACACACATGTGTGCGCGCGCACACACACACGAGCACAGATTAAAAAACATAGCTTCTTTTCAGTTAGCTAAGCTAAGCCATTGTTGGCCTTAGTTAACAAATATACCCAACAAACATGATTAAAAAAATACTCCTTAATAAAAATGAAACTGCTTTAGATTTAGAATAATTATTTTTTTTTAAAAAAGCAAGAGGTGAGAACCCTCTCCTTGTATTGGCTAATATAATATTTTCTTGTTAATCACTTATAAAAAACATGCAAAAATGATTTTGGTAAATCACTATAGTCACTATAAAAGACAGCAGTATACAGTTTAAATAAAATAGATTGCCCATTTTCACTGGGTATTACTGCATAGTTTAGCAAAACTAAATTTCATAAGATTTCTATTTCATCTGAAATTAAGCAAAGATCCTATATATCAAAACTATTTATTTGGAACAATTACTGGATACATCATTGTCTTTTGATTCTCATGTCATTTTTGCATGTGCTTACCAAGATAATTCAAAGTTTCTTTATTGATGCATACTAAATAACAGTAACCTTAGCAGAACTGCAAAAGGCAAGACTGAGTTTTGCTTAACCTAAAGGGAACAAAATTATTCACACCCTCTGAAACATGAGAAGGTATCTAGTGCTTCGAAATCATTAATGTTATTTGAAAGAATAAGTTAATAACTAACCATAAACTAGTTCTTAATATTAGTAGGAGTTGAAGAAGCCAGTGTTCAAGAGATTGTCCTGGACTTGGGGGCACAAAGACCCCTTTCATCAGTTTCTTGAATTTTAACTCTAATTGGAAGTAATACCAAACTTGTTTTTCTCATTGGTGTTCTGTTTATTGGTGCTGATATTTCCGATGTGAAATGGAAGAAAGACACAAAGCCAAATGTTCTCTGAACACAAAAATCATGTTCCATTTGATTGCACTGCTATTATCTGCAGCACACTTGTGTCACTTAAGTTGGCACTCAAATAATAAGTTAGGTTTTAAAAACAGCTTTCATATGGTTTCTCTTCTGTACATGAAGAGACGGATCTCAGAAACAATACTATTTTAACATTATTAGAAACATGACTCTAGAACAATAACACCTACTGTTGTTTGGAAATAGCTTAAATAGATCCAGTAAAAATTCAGAAAATGGGAAAGTAAGAAAAATAGCTCTTAAAGATAATTGAAGAGTTGTTCCAAAGCATTAGTTTTTATTTTTGAAAGGACTGGGAAATTCTTAATACAGCTGGCAAATTTCACGATGCAATGTGTTTGTTTTTAAAATACATAATTTAATAGAAAATTGCTTTTAAGATAATTTAACAGAAGTGTTCCATGCGAATGACAGGTACTGCAGTAAAACATCTGAGCACTTTGTCCTTATTTTATTGTTATGGGATGAATTTACATATATGTAAATGGGCAATTCTATATTTCCCGTATAACTGGATGGTTCAGATAACATTTTCCATTCTTCTTATTCCTGACCATTTTATAACTTAGGTTTAATTACTAAACAGTTACTGCCTTGCCTCTTCTTCCATTTTGCTCTTTAGTTTTGAAACAAAACAACTGTAACATTCTTTAAAGTTCTGCCACCGCTTCAAAACTATAAAGAAACAGTTAAAAAGAAAAATGAAGGGTATAAAAATAACTTTCAGAAAGGGAGGAATTTGGAAATAAAAGGCTTGCTTTTCTAAAATCTATGTTTAGCACATATTCCTGGAAATATCAATTTTAGGCACTCACTACCCCATGTCTACCCCTAATATACGCATGCTATTCAACAGCTCATCAGGTCTGAAAAGGTTGCTCACTCCTACAATGTTCCCGTAGGGAAATTCTGGCTGCTAGGGACTTGGCCTTCATTTGTAGGTTTTCTCAGACTTCCTAAGGGCAGGGACCCGAGGCAAACACCTGCAGGCAGCATGGCAGGCTCGCTGGCTCTAGACTAGAAGCATAGTGCTCACACAGGCCTGCATGACATCACTACACCTATTACATTCCTTTGGGCTACTGTACCTCTGAACCTTTCATTATTATTTTTTTAATATTTAAAAAAATTTAATACAATATTTAGCAAGGTTTACTCTGGAAAACAATCACTGCTAGGGTAAATATAGCAAAGTAATTATAATAGTTTACAGCCTCCTCTGTGTAATAATGCAACAGATTCATCATCTCTTAGGTTGGCAATGACAGAACTAACACATAGAGCATTCAAAATTTCAAGTAGAAAGCTGCAGATGCATGAACTGAAAATATAGATATATTCAGTGAAGAACCTTCTGAGAGAGGGACTATAAACCTCCTGGTACTGAAAAGTGGCCCTATGCCATGTTTACTTATTATCATTTATTCTTCAAGGGGAGTGATGACCAAATGAAATGTTTGAGCAGACTAAGCAGCATTCTCCTTTTCTCTACTCATCTTCATAAGCCAAGAGACCAACACAGCACTATCTAGTATAACTTGCACTAACCCATTTGATCCAGAAACTTTCCCAGTCCACTCCCCAGTAATTCCTAGCCTTAAAATATGATGTCAGATCTAAAAGTAATGGCAAGGAACAAAGTGAGGGAAAGAAGCATTGAAATCAGATATCCTCTTTAGTTTACCTAATTTCGTTCCATCTTTAGAGTACCAAAAGTCCTTTACAAGCTGAATGTGATAGAGGGCCTACCAAATTGATTTAGTCAACAAATAAAGGGCCAACTATGTGCAAAGCTTTGTGGTTCAATGCTAAGAAGTTAAATCAAGGGAATTTGTTTACAAGGCGATGAAACCTTTTCAGCTTTCTGTCTTCTTCGTAGTTTCACATTCTCATTCTCCAAAATTAGACTCTTTGATCTTAGAGATTAACAGAACTTTAAAATAACCTAGTCCGATCCAGACAGCTTCACTGTCAGTTTGGTATTTCACTTACTATGGTGTCCTGTGGGGTTGGATACTATTTTGTGTAACACAATATTTTATTTGGAGACTTTGTTAGATTGTTGGTATAGAAAGCAACTGAAGAAACAAACATAAAGAAGGTTCTAGAAATTTGTTTGAAGAGTAAAAATTCCAGGCTTGAGAATCAGACCACTGGCATTGCTTATGTCATCACTTATTTGTTCTAATCTTGGTTAAGTGGCTTAAGCACATCATACTCACTTTTCTCAGCTATAAAATTCAAACAATAATGGTATCATCTACCTTACTAGATTGCTATTAAGATTATCTAAAGTAATAATATTTTGTGAAAATATTTTCCAACTGTGAACTACTACACAAATATGTCTCTTCCTTCCTTCCTCCCTCCCTTCCTTCCTTCCTTCCTTCCTTCCTTCCTTCCTTCCTTCCTTCCTTCTTTCTTTCTTTTCTTTCTTTCTGTTCTTTCTTTCTTTTTTTTTTTGAAAAAGCCAGAGGTGTATTAAACACAAAGCAAAGCAACACTGGCTAGACAGCAAAAAAGTAAAATCACTCACAGAATTTATAAATCAGTTTTTCTTCCACCTCAGGACAGCTACTGAAAAGGAAATTTTCCAGTGGGAATGTTAGTTCCAAGAAAGGTATAGAAATTCTTTCACACCGGGCAAAACACAGAGCATGATCTCCTTAATCAGAAGGTGTCAAAAATTAAAAATGTTTTCATAGTATTTTATTTATTTTTAATGTTACCTGTGACTCAACATTTTGGAGATCAAAACAGAAACAAAGTACTTAGAGGTTTAAGACTAGTTAAGAATAATCTCAAAACCTAGAATCTCAAAATAAGATATTCTAATTATATAATTTAATACTGTCAAATGATTTTCTCATTAAATCAGACTTACATACCTCAGGACTCCAAATTATAATACATTTTGCAGCAAATCCCCTCCTCCTCCTGCCCATTGCACCTTAGTTGCATGAAGCAATTTTTTTTTTTTTTAACAGTCATAAAGGCCTTTTTGGCTAAATGGTTCTTAGTAAATATATAGTTCAGATACCTCACCCTCTTACAGAGAAATTGCAACCTGACAGCCCGAGGGCAGCACAGAGCCTGCAAATATGTTTTGTTTGGCCAGCACAGGGTTTTAAAAATTGTGCAACTTTATATTTAAAAAAATCTGTATTTCCATATTTCCCATTTTTAAGACTAACTAAAAGATCTTACAACACCCCATTCTTGCCTGGTGACAGTTGGCTGACTCTGAGGACCAGCTGCCTCCTTTTTTACAACATCAGGTATTTATATGATGTCTGCTAGGTCACATAGGCATTTGAATTTAGGACTTCACTCTGAAGCTTCAAGCTTCCATTTTTTTTTTTTTCACTTAAGTACATTTTCTTGAAAATATAGCAAGCATACTGCTCTAAAACTTTAAACATTTTCCCCAATACTATTTTCTTTTAATAGTAAGAGGGCATCCCTGCCCTCTGAATTACAGCAAAAGGAAAATAATTGATCATTTTCTTCTTGTTTCAGTGTCATTAGTACAACAGTGTGGAATGATGAGTATGGGTTTCTTAAAAAACTGGTCATAGCTTACTGTTTCAATGTTTCTCCCTTTGCTCTCATTTGTCAGATATTATTTCTTACTGTTTTCCACGTGTCCATCTTCACCATTCCTAATATGCTCCTTTAAATATGCTACAGGTTCTGATAGCACAAACCAAAGCTTAATTTATTATAATAGTAAAGCATCTCCTATTAGTCAATTACATGAGCTTCAGTACGACTTTTGGGAGATTATTTAAGCTACTCCAAAGTTATGCTTCTTATTTCTTAGAGAGAGTTTTTGGGGAGATGGTATCTGGATAAGTGACAGATCTTGTTTGCCTAACTGTCATTATTTTGGGCTTAATAAGAGCTTGTGTTCAATGTTACAGGAACCATAACTTGGACTAGGATGGTATATACCCTGTCCTTAAATTAAACTTGTGGGTAGCTTATGATCTGAACTGGATTCCCTAAAATGTAATGTATTTTATTCACAGCAAGAAAATATTCACTCATTCAAATGTGACCAAATGTAAAGATGACTATTTTGCTAATATTTCATACTGATGATGAAACTTGGTATGCATGGGTCTGAATGGTCATTATTTTTAATATGCAAGCCATATATAAGAAGATGGCTTGCATTTATGAGGGTGAATGCATAAGCACTTATGCAAAGCAAATTACACTGATGAGAGACATATCATTTTTAGACCACTGAGCTTATATTCAATATATGATCAGGATAGAAACCATATCACTTAAAGCAACTCAGGAAATCATAATCATAATTCAAAAAAGTACTTTTTTTCCTGTGGGCACCCTAAAATTTCCACTACTTAAATCAAAGTATGCAAGTGAACATATAATCACACTGACACAAACCCACATGGTTTAAAAATTACAATTTAGATCTATTTTTTTACATGTGGGGGTGGATTTAAAAAGAAATCTGTCTAAACATTTTTGAATAATAATCTAAAACCACGTAAAAAGCAATGTCCAAAACTCTGTATATTCTACAGTAAGTAATTTAGAGGAATACATGACTATACATATCCATGTAATTTAAAATATACAAATGATTCATATTTTGAATCTTAGTATTTAGTGTCAGGTATCATGAACTATTTTAAGGGAAAGAATCTGAGGTAAGAGAACTGATTTTCCCACCTTAAGGCAAATGTTACTTTGTTTATGTTACCTCTGTGAATTTTAGACAATTTATAATTGGTTTAAATAGTGCTTTGTAGTTAACCTTTAAAGTTGTTACTTTATGGCCTTGCATTTCTCATGCCATCTCTTCCCTTTTCCCCATACATTTTTCAATCCATTAAGGCCATCTACCCTTCCCCCCAGTCCTTTTTGTCATACAAAGATCATCAGGACATACCACATATGCCCATAGGGACTGCCAGTGCTAATGAATATGTATGTTCTGTGTCACAACAGAGCATTCCCCTTGTTCTGCAGTATCAACCCTCTTATGTGTGTAAATAACAGGTGAGCTGTAGCATGCAAGGATAAATGGGGTTAACACAACCTGAGAGCCCCATGCTAGATTCATAGTATCCAGTCTGTATGATTGATCCAGAAAGAGAATTCCAAATGCCAAAAGTATTGTGCACTGCCTAAGTGTTTTGAATTTTTATTTTTAAGAGAACTTCACAGAGATAATAATTTACCATCATCCTAAAAGTCTCAGGTTATTCCAGTTGATTCTCAAAATACTGTTTTGCCATATAAAATATATTTGTACTTTTAATTAACACAAATCAGGCATGGTACCAAGCCTGAATTATGTCAATGGCTGGTTTACTTCATCAATCACAATCCTAAAATGTTATATTAACCACTATGTACACATACAACTACTTGTAAATAGTTATTTGTGTGTATGTGTTCTATTTCAAGTATCTAAATGCAAAGCTCAGTTTATTTATATTTAAACTGGACTCTTCATTTTTTGCCCAACACACCAACCTGACAAGGATCAATAAACAAATTCAGAATTTCCCAAACCCCACGACCTTGTGTAAAATGGAATTTGCATTCATCTTCTTTTCTCTGTTCCTCTGGAACCTTACTCTAAAAGGACAGTTTACATAAAATAAAGTAGATATATAAGGTTACTTATTTAAGATTGAGGTCTCTCTCATATAATTAGACAAAGGAGTAAGAGTATCATTTACATATAAAGTATACAACTCCTCAACCATTCTCCTTAAAAACTCCTTGCTTTAGGTGATTCTAAAGTGTGCAAAGCCCAGACAAAATTTGTTTAGGTCATTTATGCATTTTTCTTTCTTTTTTGGCAATTCGTGCATTAATTTTTAATGCAATAGCAAAATAGTGTCTTGGATTTTGAAAAAAACATTCTACAGTCAGGGCTGGGTGACATAGTGCATTAATTCAGTGTCCTTCACTCCCGGGACCTGTGTATAATTTAGTCCAGCCTGAAGAAAATAACTTTGATCTGAAGGCAGTGGAAAAAGCTACATATGAAATGAGTTTTGGTAGGTTTAATGTTGTTTTTTCCATATAAGATGACTTAAGAAGATAAACTGCTTTAGAATACAACCAACATGGTCCAGGATTAGAAGTGAAGAGCTCTTAGCAACAACAGTAGTTTCCTCACCTCTTCATTCTCCCCACCCTGCCTAAGGTCTGGTGAAATAAACCTCAGCACCACCTATAATTGGAATGCTCTGATTTCCAGATAAACTGAACATTGTTAAGGTGCAGTGTGAATGACAGTCCACTCATTAGCGCTGTTGGCTCTTCCATTTGTAAAAACAAAGGATGCTGCATAATGAGACAGAAGCGGGAGAGAGTATCAGCATCTTCAAAGGAAGTGGCATTTCCTGTCCTGGACGGGGTGCCCAACAACCTAATCCATGGGAAAAGGCTCATACTAGGAGGGACCACAAGTGAAAAAAAAAGTGTCTCTTCAGATTCCATCTTGATTGCGTCCTCTGCGACATTATTTAACTGCACGATATCATCTACTCTTATAATAGGATGATGCCAGTATGTTAAGAAAAAAAAAAATTTAGGCTTTGGCTTAATTGAATAAATGGCTGATCCAGTCCTATGTGTGTTAATCACATGAAATACAGATTCTCCCTTCCTTTGCTTATAATTCTCCAGTTAATTCCAATCCAATTCTCTCCTATTTTGAAAAAATATAGCTTACTTTGTCTCTAATATAGCAGTTAAGGTTGCTCTTCTCAATATTGTTTTCAGCAGAGTTAAAAGCTATAAGAATGTTATTTCCATATGTTCTAAACTATTCCAAAATTTTATCCTTCTTCCTTCCCTCCTTCTCTTTCTTTTTTTTTTCTGACATTGTCTCACTCTGTCGCCACGGCTGGAGTGCAGTTTTATACTTCTTATTGATGATTATGACTATTTTGCCAATCTCCTTAGTTATGGATGTTAGTTACCAGTGCTTTGCTAATGATTTTAAGAAAAAGGGAGATTTCCTTCCAGTCACATTTTTGAATAAGCAGATAACTTGAAAGAAATGTAATGTTAAATATACTAGTTTTTGTTACTTATGTTAAAGGAGTAAGTGAAATTCTTCTTGCTACCTCTTCAGATTGTGTGCTATCCTATTCATAGCACACAAATTCCCTAAAGCAACAGGAAAACCAAAATCTATCTAGAACCATGCAGGTAATACAGGTAGGTTACACAGAAAATCAAATTTGGGTGCCTGAATGCGTGCAAGTAAGTTTATGTATAGTTCTGGAAAGGATGCAGAGAAAAATACAGAAAGGAATGACAGAAAGAAGAAAAAGAGATTTTAAAAACATTGCTTTCATCCTAAAGTGATCTATGCTTTACTAGCTTTATTATTAATATTCTCAGAAACCAAACCACATTTTAAATTATTTAACTAACATGTGTGCATCACAGTTTTATCAAAAGTAAGCATTATTTCATTTTCTCTTTAGCTATATATTTTTATATGTAGCCTAAAACAAGTCAAATTCCTCAAAAAATTTCCACATTTATAAAACTCAAAGTCTTATTGATCATTTCCTTAATTGAGTACTTAATTTTGGATAGGTCTGAGTTTAAATGATAAACAAATAATTACTTTAAAATATATCATTAGGTTACATAGGAAAGACCCCAGTTGTTACTTTAGAATTATTTTTGTGTTTTCTATATAACAGTTTTTTTAGTAGAGTAGAAAATTCATAGAATTAATGATGAATCATAGGTCTAAAAATACATTCTTATTTACTGAACTAACATATCTAGAACTGGTATCCTGGTAAGTAAATCTTTTTAAAAGCATCAGAATGCCTACAAGAGTACTGTAATTTTGTTTATATTTTGCTTTCAATTTTCTGGCCATTATATGATCACTTAGCTAACTTGTGAAGATTTTTCTGGTGAAGATGTTTTATTGTGCCCTCTTTTTATTTAGTACTTCTACACCCAGGCATTGTTTTCATATTTTACTTCAAAATTATTTTATCCAGTTCAATGTCAAATGATATTACACTTTAAAAAGAATCTATTCAAAAAATATAGCATAAAATAGTGGATTGCATCCCTGACCATAGCTCCCAGAAGCATTAAAATGTTACTAGAGTACCCAAATGACAACAATGACAGCTTAATCACTTAAAGGCTTTTTACATTAACAGTTTTTTTTTTTTT
>VBSM01001562.1:11747489-11914989 GCA_008086735.1 Cheirogaleus medius
AAAAAAAAAAAAAAAACCAGAGAAACTAAAGGTGACCTTATTTAGACATATTAGTCAAGGCAGGCTTTGCTGTTTTTAAGCAAACATGATTGTGACTCCACTTTGTCCATCCAGTTTTCCAGTGTGTAAATTGGATGATGACTTGGACAATTCTCTCTTCATTAGTGAGCTGTGGAAAGGAAATATAGAGGTGGCTCTTTCTTTTTTAAACTCTGCAGTGTCTTGTAGCTAGATTCCAAAGCATCAAGAAAAAAAAATATATACATATATATATATATAAAATGTTTTTTTCTAGACAAGCTGTCGTAATTGAAATGAAGTCTAATCAGACTCATTACTGTTTTCAGCAATTTGCACCACCAAAGATGCTTATTAGGTAACTGTGTTTAATAAACCACTCTTTAGAAAAATACCAGTAATGAGCTCTTAACAGCCAATCTTTAGCGTGAATGTAATGTGAAAAGTGTTCCTAGCGCTGAATAGATTTTCACATTTAGTAGTGTCATAATTAAGCTCCATGAATTGGTTGCTGTGATGTTAGATTTATTACAATAATTTTCTTTCTGTTTTAAATATACTTGGAAATACAGTTATCTTCTATTACAGTTGGGTTATATTCACTGTACAGCAAATTTTAGGCTAGTGTCAACCTAGTCAGGAGGTTTTTTAAGGGAGGATTTGTTAACAAATTATAACCAAGGATTTTATAACTGATAATTGACACTAGCTATCAAGTCCTCCTGCTCAGTATTCCTATACTTCACAAAAAAGTTTTCCTGTCATTTGATTATATATGAACAGTTATCCCAGTTATACTTTATTATTAAAAGGAAACAATGGAATTTCTATCACTAAGTTAGAACAGAAAAAGTGGACATTCTGAAAATAATATTTGAAGAAATGTTGACCTTTCATAATAGCAGATATAAATAACATTATATCCCTTCATTAGTTATTGTTCTTAAAAATGTGAATACCATTTTCCTCCTCGATTCTTTCTTTTTTGCAGTACTATTTACTAAGCTCTTAACATTAAAGCACAGTATTGCTGATATATATTATTTATATGCACTAAGGGTGGTCATGACAGTTAGCTAGGCTTCTTATTGATAAGGGAAAATACTGTTACACACCTCCAAGGACAGGAGTTATATCCATGCAAGATGATGCATGTGCTAAAATAAGTATATCTCTACAGAGATCCTGAGGCATACCTTTATATATAATAATTATACAGAAGAAATTGAAAATGTTTCTTGAGAACATCTTATGGGAAGCTCTTCAGCTTGTAGTCATGAAATAAAACCTCTCACATGGTAAGATAAATATCTTTTGCTTGCTAAAAGCAACCCAAAAGATGACATAATCAGCTTTGAAAGAAGACTCTGGACATTCTAAAATATTATAATAGGTCCATAAAGATAATCAATAAATGAAAAAGCACAAAAAATATCAGAAGACCAACAGTTTATACCCATTCATGATGAAATGTTAAGAAAGATTCTGTTACTGAATGATCCCTCTCCAAATGCACTATTTCTTCCAACCTCGAAAGCTTCATGACTCCTAATTGGAGCCAATAAGCCTCCATAACTGTTTTCAGCTTTCTGAATCAATAGGGCCATGAGAACTGAGACTGTCAAATTAACGACTTATTTCATCTGATTTTTTGGAATGTACTCCTTTGTATTACAAAGTAGAGAAGAAACCAAACTCATTCCCTTGTGAATTGATATAGCTTTCAGATCAAAATGTCTTCCTGTTTATGTCCTGACTGAATTCGTATTCGGTATCACAAAAGAAAGAAAACAGTTCATAAGACTACTGGAAAACCTGTATCTTGCATCTTAAAATGACTCACAGCTAGACTATTAAAAAACAAATAAGCAAACAAGAAACTAAGAAAGGGTCCCATTCAGTGCCTTTGGAATGCCTTCTCATAGCCTTAAACAACTTCATTTATGAATTCTATCATTTATGAATGTTTTATAAAAGAGAATGCAAGTTTTATACATTTGCTTCTATTACAACAGCTAAGAGGTTTCAAGATGTCAAATAATAGTCATAATAATAATGATAAAAAGAATTATTCTTCTGTGATTTAAAAAATAACATTCCATAATGATAAAGCAAGTTCTAATTATGAAATTTGATTAGGAATTAAGCAACTAGGTAATAGATATTTCATCAGGATCTAACCCTGGGTTATAGAAAACTGGTAGAATTTACCTTCGTCTTAATCTCTAACTTGACAAACACAAAGTAAGGAGGATGGATATTAGGCATTAATAAGATTCTAATGCAGAACACAACACATAAACACATGCTGTCATGTAAATCAAGGGAGGGGTCAGTTGGGCATAATAAAATGGTAGTAGTTATAGGGAGCATGTTATTCAGGTAAGACTCTTTGCACAAGGTAGATTTTATACATCAGTATTTGACCATATCATTTAGACATCAGTCTAATGACACCGAGAAGTTATATACTTAAGCCTGCAAATAATTTTCCAAAAGAATTAGGGGTCATTAATCACTAAAATTTTCAAGGACCTACAATACCTAGTATCAGCCTTACCAATTATTCCCTACTCAATTTCACTATTTTGCCATATTCCTGAGCTAAAAAAGCTTAAAGCAAATATCTTTCCTAGTATTTTCATGAAACAAGCAAGCAAACATGCAAACCAAAATGAAACCTGAGAATTCAATTTCTTTTACTTAGGTCTTAAATATAACATATCAGGCTTACTCTTCTTCCCTCACCACCCTTTTTGCCCTGTCATGTAGGCCACTGAGTTCTCTTCTTTCCTTCCCTCCTTTCTTCTAGTTTTCAAGTAGTTTGTCGATTATGAATGAGTACATAGGTTACAGAGAAATTATAAGTTTCAAAACTAGAATCCTAAGAAAATATCATCCTTGAATCTCTGAATCTTGGTAGCTTTTACTGTCACTAGAAAAACAGGATCAGTTGGTTATATTGTTTAAAATATGACAGTGACAATCATGCTTTAATAACATCTGAGTGCCTACTACTACTGAGAACTCCTGCTGTAAGTGCTAGGGAATGTAGGTCCCTGTCCTGATGGAGCTTACAGTCTATCTTTAGGGGAAATTTAGCGAAGAAAACATTTGGGTCTAAATCTGGTACGCAGAGGTGGCCATATAGAGGAGTTAACAGTTGAGGTATATCTTGAAAGCTGAATAGAATCTCATCAGTCAGAATAGAAAGAGAGAAGGTTTCCTGCCTGAGACAAAACTTGGTCAAAAGCACAGATGAAACCACGTATGTCTGGCAGGTTCTGGAAACAGGGTAGCATGATATGGACAGAAGATGGGACAGAGGAATATGTCTATGCATGGGTTGGGATGAAGGTAGATATGAAGCTTGAATTTAGATTGCAAAGGGACTTGAATATTTGGATCATACCCTACTGCCAATGTATGATCTGTTCTTCAGCAATATATAAATAATAAAAAATATTTAGGACAAAATAGTGGGGAAAAGACTAAAAGCAAGGCCTGACTTTAAGCAAAAGGAAGGGAAAAAGTATCTAAAAAGATTTTAGAGGTAGAATCAAAAGGATGAGGTAACCAATTGAGTTTGGAGGAATGAAGGAAAGGAAAGGGGACACTCACAGGACATCACTGTAAAAGTGTAAATATTTATGAGATAGTTGTCAAAGGGTTAATAACGAGATTGTGGTGGATATTATATTTAATCCTCCAGAAGCCTAGTGATGATTGTTATCCTCCTTTGTATATGATGAAATAGGTCCCACAAATTTAAGGAACTTTCCTAAAGTCACCCAAGAGCCACAATTGCAACTTGGATCATGTGACCTCAAACTGTTACACTTTGTCTCTACTTGAAGAATCACTCCAAGGTTTATAGCTTGTACAGTGAGTCGGTTGGCTGCTGGCAAGAAGGGAGAGCAGTTAAAGCTTTACAGGGAGGTCTGGAGGATATGGGAATTCGCTGAGACTATGGTAATGGCAGACACAGCAAAGAGAAAGTGTGTAGAATGAGATGAGAATGGAAATCTTGGGTTATACCAACATTTAAGGAGGAGGCAATTGGGGATTGGGAGGTTATTCACAGAGTACAAAGAGAAAAAAAAAAAACACAGAGAGGGAGAAAATATGCTGCTACAAGACAAGTGAGGAAGGATTTTCAAAGAAAGAGTGTTTAATTGTAACACATGTATCAGAGGAGTCAAGGAGGATTTAGGAGAGAAAACAGACACTTGGCAAGGCTAGAGGTGACCTGTGGGAGAGCACGATCAGTAGAGGGTGAGGTCAGAAACAAAATGGTGAGTTTAAGGGGCAAATAAAAATGGGGCAAGGAATTTTTTAAGAGATATGGAGAAAAACCTTATCATTACCCTACACTGGGGGTCAGCAAACTATGCGAAACCCAGCAGGCCAAATCCAGTGGGGCATTTTTTGTAAATAAAGTTGTATTGGAACACAGTCATCCCCATTTGTTTATGTACTGTCTGTGGTTGCTTTCTAGCTACAGGCAGAGTTGAATAGTGTGGCAGAGACCACATGGCCCACAAAGCTGAAAATATTTACCATTTAACCCTTTAAGGAAAAGTCTGCCAACCCCCACTCTAGGCTGAAAGGAAAGAAATAGTAGAAAGGGATAAGTAAAGATACAACGCTATATGAATAGGGCATGAGTGGGAATTGATGGAACAGAGTCCTCAAGAAAATGGAAAGAGACAGAATCAAGAGCATACATGTTTCAGACAAATATTGGGGAAAGAGAGAGGCACTTCTTTGAGATGGATAGGGAGGAGCTAGCGGGCAGGTGGAGTATGTTTATCTTCTGAATCCGCATTTGTTTTCCTAATGACATGTTTAGGAGTCAGTTCTGACTTCTATCTTCCTATCAGCAACTCAGTAGACTCATGTTCTGTGTTCTATTCCATGGTCTATTGACTGTATCCCTAATCCCAGGCAGGTGCAAACCCTGGTCACAAGGAGGGTCAAGGTGAAAGAGAATGTGGAAAGATCAAGGCAAATCTACCACCACCATTAGAAAATCATCACATGCAAACCATAGTGGACAACAGTGTTACTGCTATAGGACAAGAAAGAACCACTCGGGAAAAATAGGACTAACTGAAGACTGCACCCCAGGTTTAGCAAAGATTTGTACTAAAAGAAGAGTGATGACTGGCAGTTATTACTGAAATATAAGAATTTCAACCTTCAAGAAGACTTTTAGCTTTTGAAGAAATGTTAATATACAAAGCTATATGGAAAGACACAATTACTGCCTAAAGAAACTTATTGTCTCTCCCTCAATAAAAAAGAAAATCCCATTCCATTTAGAACTTGTTAAAAATTGGAAAATGCATTTACAATATTAAACTGATATCTGGTCTTCATCACAATCCTCTCAGCCCAAAACAGAAACACATTGCAGTCCTATCATAATCTTCCTCTTTATTTCATAAAGTAAGAAATGATTAGGTGACTGAGAATTTTGCCAGTGGTATAGCTTTGGGTCTTACTTTTTTCCTTTGAGTTTAATCCTTGGGGTCTTAATGGAAGGAGAGTTCTTCCGGGAGGGCAACTATGTGTGAACAAGAGCTCCAGTGAGGAAGGGGACGCATGTGCAGTTCATACTAATTTACAACATTGAGAACCCCTGCTGGTTTCACTGGTGGTAACTAAAGATTCCATCATATTTATTGGCTAATTGTTAAGATTGGTTTGAATTTAGTATTCTATATTTTTTTATCTCACGCTTACTATATATCTTGTGATATATAATGTAAGCATGTATGCGCACCAGTGTTTTAATAAATAAAAACATTTCATTTGGTGTCCGTTGATGATGCAAATTTGTTCTCCAAGTTTATCATCCATTTCAATCTTATTTGGAAATTAGAATGTTTAGCTGTCCTTGTTGAGTAGTAAAATAACTGATTCCCTAAGATACAATATTTTAGGTAAAGACACTCTACTCCTAGCTTGAGAATTCTCCTTCTCCTTCGCCTTTTCCTTCTTCCTCTTCCAGGAAGCTTTTCCTCCCTTTCTACCATTATCATATCACCCCGTACTTACACTGCATTTTGCTTTTGCACATTTTTTACACTGCATTTTATTTTCATAGTTCATCTGTATCCCCTTCTAGACTAATCTCTTTGAGATCAGGAATCCATGCCATTAGAATAGGGCAGGTACTCTGTCTGTCTTGTTCAGTGGTATATGCTCAGTGATGGAGTACCCACAAAAAAAAGGTGATATACAGATATATCATGAAGGCCCTAACATATTCATATATCTAAATATTTAACATATTTAAGAGTTATAAAGTTATGAGATTTTAAAAGTTATAAAATGGGCAACAAATGTTAGATAAAACATGTTATATCTTACTATCTTGTGAATTATATCTTCATAAACATCTGGAAAGCTGGGTTCGAATTTAGAATTCTTTATCTCCTGGGTAGTCAGAGCTCTTCCAGAATGGGAGGGGCTGACCTTTGGCCAGTTCTTTTGTTCTCACTTCCTGTCATCCCACAGCATAAGGGGCTTAACATGCAGGCTGTAAAAGAATGTTGCATTCATTCCCTGCTATCCTCTCACCTTCAACCAGCTGCCCCTTGGCCTCACACTGGGTCTAGAGATACATACACTGAGGGTATTTTCCAACCTTGGAAGGACATACCTGGATGAGAGTCCTGCATCACAGATCCTGGAAGTAGGCTCAAGTTTATTGGTTCAGGGAATTCCAGGTGCCTGAAAAATGGTCTAGAAGGAGGGGATAGGTTCCAAGTGGGCACATTCTCATGGCCCCTTGGATTCCTCACAGTGAGGTAAGGGGGATTTCTGGAAAAGGACAAGACTCGACCTTCTCAAACATGGGGCCCTCCCTACCTGGGTTGACAGACAGTTGTACTGACACGTATCAATAATTTAGTGGACTCTGAAACTAAAAGAAACATTGTTTATGCTAAATTTTGCTTTTTTTCAATAGTAATAATATACCAGGAGCCAAAAGACATACATTTTAGTCCCAGTATCACTATCACTATCACAATAATCTTAGTCTGAACACCAATTTCTGGATTTAAGATTCCTTACTAGCCAACCCTACACAATTGTTATAAATGCCAAATGAGATAATATATGTAATGATATAAAGTGCTGTTACATAGCTAATAATGGATGGAATTGTGCCCAGAATTTAAGTTTATTGCTCTCATTTTAGTAGTTTTGTTAGTCTACTCCTTTTTACTAAAATCCATATTTTTCACACATTGACTTTGGTACTGCCTTGAAGGCTAACACTGAGCATGATATTTTCCCACATAAACAGTAATCCATCTAGTTTTACCACCCAAAGCTCTTTACCAAGTTCATCTCTCAGCAAGTGCTTGTCCCTCTCCATGTTCATTTAACAATTACAGTGTGCCTTCCGGAAGGACCGAGGTAAGGCACCCACCTAACAGCAGGAAGTATAATCAAGAAATGTGATTCTAGCCCTCTCTGTATTTTCTGAACCTCTTACCAACTTCTACCCATGAACTATTTCAGGTTATTTTAGGTAAAAGTCTACCAACTGGTATATGCCTTATAAAATACAGAAAAAGTACAGGGTCTCATGGGAGAAAACTTTAAGAATGTAGAATTTGCGATGGGATGTAATACTTGCATTATTGAAAAGAACAAAATAGGAAATAAAATATTTTAGATATTTTACTGATATCATTTTTCATACTGTTCACAATATCTTATTCACTCTTTTTACCAAGAAGAACTACCTTAAAAAAGTCATCATTTACTGTAAAAAGTACCTTTAGTTTGTAACTGTCAACCCTGCTGAAATGTCGGTATTATTCTATTCTGACCATGATGGATTTGTATTTGGGCATATATTTGAATCATTCTAGGTTTGAATCCCTAGACTTCCAGTTCCTAGTCCTGGGAAGTTAGGAAAATTAGCCTTTCTAAGTCTCAGTATCCCCTCCTTCAAAATAGGGATAATAATATTTTTCTTGAAAGATTGTTCAGAGGATCAAATGAGATAATATATGGAAAGCAACCAGCATATTGTGTTAATTTTTAGGAACTATCACTGCCAGAGGAATTCTTCTTTGATGTTACAGGTGATAGAACTAAGAAGAAATAATGAGACGAGGTTACAGGTAGGTAGATTTTAGTAACATAATATGAAACACATTCTGATCCTTCCGCTTCTAATATATGAAAAAAGTTTTAAATTCCTATCCTAGCCCTGACAACAACTGTTATTTTTATTAAAAATATTTTTTCTCAAACAATCAGAGTTATGAAATATTAAGTTCTCTATAGTTGGATGTGTTTAAAGAGCATAATAATAACAATATTAACAATTGCTGTGCTCTCTATGGGCCAGGCAATGTTCTAAGTGCTTTACATATTTATAATCTTTTTTTTTTTGAGACAGAGTCTCACTCTGTTGCCCAGGCTAGAGTGAGTGCCGTGGCGTCAGCCTAGCTCACAGCAACCTCAAACTCCTGGGCTCAAGCGATCCTTCTGCCTCAGCCTCCCAAGTAGCTGGGACTACAGGCATGCGCCACCATGCCCGGCTAATTTTTTTTTCTATATATTTTTAGTTGGCCAATTAATTTATTTCTATTTTTAGTAGAGACGAGGTCTAGCTCTTGCTCAGGCTGGTTTTGAACTCCTGACCTTGAGCCATCCGCCCGCCTCGGCCTCCCAGAGTGCTAGGATTACAGGCGTGAGCCACCACGCCCGGCCCATATTTATAATCTTTTATTCCTCATCATCCTATTATTATCCCCAGAGAAAGAAACTAAGGCAGTGAGAGATCACATCACTTGGCCAAAGTCACATAGCAAATATATGTAGGAGCTCGGATTTGAAACCAGGCCGTCTGGCTACAAAGCCCATGATCGTAACTGCTACTCTTAACAGCGCATGTGCTTACTATAGCTGCCTCCATGAATATGCTTCAGGGATATTGTAGCCTAGGGGGTTTCCGGGTTTCTTCCCAACTCACAGAAGCCTTGGTTTTCGAACTAACATTGACAAGGTCCCAGACTGAACAAAACTAGATTTAGTATCATACTGACCTCTGGGGAAAGAAAATTTTAAATGAACATGTAAAACCTAAAATTTTCTTCTGACTCTATGCATACTGTCTCCAGAAGACCTCATGTACTGCTGTGGCTCTTTTCAGGATTTCTAAGCCTCAACCTCTGGTTCGGATCTTGCTCTAGAGCTCCAGAACCATGTATGCAATTACCCACCAGATGGGCACAAACTCAACATGTGCAAAGAAACCTCACTGATCACCCAGGCAATCCCAGCAATCCAGCTCTTCCCTTTTACCCTACATTCAATCAATGAGAAAGACTTCTCAATTCATCTCTTAAACACCAAAATCTAACCCCTCTTCTTTATTCCCATGTGAATGCTTTAGATCAGCCTCGTCCATTTCCAGCATGGCCTCTCAGATTTCCATGTGTTTTCCCTTCTGGTTCTTCTTTATTGGTATGTATGTATGTATGTACGTATGGGTGTATATATTTTTGGCTTACTTAAAAAAAAAGAAAATAGAAAACTAGTTTCCCTGGTTTTAAAATATAAGTTTATTATATTAAAATATGGCAAATATAGAAACATAAATAAAAAGTGACCACTATCTATCATTATGTAGTGATGAGATCCACTGAAGTCATTTTTCATGTAAAGTCTTCATTTTTCTTTAAATATTTTAATATTTGCTTTGAATTTTTCCTTTTCTTTCCTTCCTTTCTTGCTTCCTTCCTTCCTTCCTTTCTTTCTCTACAGAGTCTAGCTCTGTTGCCTGGGCTAGAGTGCAGTGGCGTCATCACAGCTCACTGCAACTTCAAACTCCTGGGCTTAAGGGATCCTTTTACCTCAGCCTCCCAAGTGTCTGGGATTACAGGCACATGCCACCATACCTGGCTGATTTTTTAAATTTTTTTGTAGAGATGTAGTATCGCTCTTGCTCAGGCTCGTCTCAAACTCCTGAGCTCAAGCGATCCTCCCGCCTTGGTCTCCCAAAGTGCTAGGATTAAAGGTATGAGGAGCCTCCGTGCCTGGCTGCTTTGAATTTTTCTATGTATTTCTATTTCTTATATTGTTAAGAGTATATTATATATGCCACTAACTTTATAGAAGTAACCTAGACTTTCTTAAACCTTATGTCTTTGTATAGGCTGCACTCTCTGTTTCTAATGCCCTTCCCACTCTACACCATCTTTTATTTCCTGGGCCAACTGCCCTGTGGCCAAACCGAAACTATTTGGCTCTTCCATTAGAATGTGAGGTCCTTGAGGTCAGTGATCTTTTTCCTCTGTTCTCTGTATTTACCATTTTCATGTGTGTATGTCTGTATATCAAAATCTGTGAACTTGTAATGGTGATGCTACAGTGCACATTTTTTTCAACAAAATTATCTGTGTTAAGTAAATATCACTACTTTGGTGCTCAGTGTTCAGTGATTAGAATGAATGATGTCTGATTACTAGTTACACATAGTCATGATTAGAATATTTTGGGAACTTAAGAGGAGTGTTTATAACTCTCTCATTGTAAATTCTTAGTAAGAATCATTCAGCCAAATATGGCATTTAACTTTGATATACCAAAATCGTTTCTTATGCATTAGTCTCTTTCACTAGGCTACAGCATTCTTATTCATCTTATGTTCCCAGCACCTTGCACTATATTTGGCACAGAGCTCAATAAGTAAGAAAAGAAGAAAATATTTTTAAAATGTCAAACTAGTGACAAACAACCTGCCCTACAAAATTCTCATGAAACATAGATAAGTCATTATTTATCTAAAGAGTACCTGTTAATTTTTTATAAATTGAGAATTAGATATTTTCAATTGATACCTACTATGTGTATGCTAATTTCGAGTGCATTTGATAACTGTAATAATAATGCAGCTCTTACAAGATAACAAACAAACAAGACTTCATTAGAATATATTATGGGTGCTACTGAATAAGATTCTAATATAATAAGATCACTACAAAACACTTAATCCATATATTTAAATATTATGTCTAAAAACTTTATATGGGTAACAAACTATCAGAAACAAATACATACAGGATTTTAAGTTTCTTGAATAGTTTAAATCACATCATTTGCATTCTACTTGTAAAGCTCTATTAACAGAGTTTATACTATGACTGGTCTAAATGATATTTGATATCTACTGGTTAGAGGGCATGGACTGATATTTAAGATGTAAGGTTGCACCATGGTAACTTTGATGGGTTATTTTCTATTGAGGATAACCAGATATGACATTTCTTAAAAAGGTCTAGATCACTAAAGAAAAAGAATGGCTTAATTGCCATTAATAGGAACTGATCCTTAGCACAACTTGAAAAAAAGAGATGGATACCTTGAAAGATAGATACACAGATGGATAGAGATAAGAGTTTATTTTTGTTTTGCCATTTTTGAAAGAAGAGTCATACTGTAAGTGTTTTTCAATAAATCTACAGACAATAGTAGGTACTTCTAAAATCAGTTGTGTAGCATGCTCTTACAATGATGACACGGTCTCTTCATTGTGGTTGGTATGTTAGGATCAGTTCTGGGTTGCTTTAGAATACAGCTTGCCCTTTTTACAAGCTTGACTGTTATTGTACCTTTTCTCTTTTTTGTAAGGTCACTAGTTAAACTATTTGCTACAACACTACCTCTCTTTTAAAACTACATACACTTGCTTTCCAATGGTGATATTATAATGAAGGTGGTATAAACAAGCCACTGCACAATGACTTGCTTTCAGTAGATATTTGAATTTGTAATAGAAGTTGATGGTAAATATATTCCTCACATTTTCCCAAACACAATAGTAGGGAGGTATATAAGATTTGCATCCAGAGGAAAATCAACTACAATATTAGATAGAATTTGCCAAGTAAAGCATATATCTGTTTATATATACGTTAAGAAAATAAAATACTAAGAAAAATAAAACAAAATAAAGTATTTTTAATTATAAATAGAAAAGAAACACTGACCATCGCTTATTCAGTCTATTAATATTTACTGAGGGCCTACTTTGTGCCGGGCACTATTCACAATTTGCAAATAAAACGGGAAAAATTAAAGTGAAAGAAGAAACATAATTAACCAGTAGAATCACAGACTCAAAACTGGCAATTGTTGAAATATACTTTGCTTCTCTAGATCTTGGGAAGCGACCATGCATTCTCACTATTCATCTCCCAAATAGGTTATATTCTTCCTGGGGTTCTCAAATTTTTTCTTCCCAATCTAATTCTGACAGTTTTTAACTTCGTCCATTAAATTAAACCACAGCAGCATCTTCTATGATAGCAAAATAAATCAAATTGGAGAAAACATACTCAGTGTTGACTTCTGGCTTCTAAGATTTAATGGCAACTCATGTCTCCTTAGTGTCTCTCACTTAGAAGAGATAATGCATGTGAAGATAGACAAAATTGTAGGTTCAGTCATAGCAAAATGTGATTTATGCCAAAATAGATCTGGGAATGTCAACAATTGCAGAATAAATGACAAGTTTTAAACTCCTCAAAAGAGGAGTGAATTCAGTAATTATTTAACTTTTTTTTTTTTTTTTTTGGCTACTAGAATGTGAAGCACAATCCTTTCTTTCACATACACATAAAGCTTTAAAATTTTTATTTTTCCTTGAGCAAGCCTTGGGAATCAAATAAAATGCATTGGTTCCACAGACCAATACATCTCCTAGTATTTTTAGTCTCCTGGCATATTTTTGGCATGATATGACTTTTGCCATAAAAAAAAATTAAATTGAAGTGCCACTGACAGAATTTCAAGTAAACAAAGCATCAACAGAGAGCACAGTGCTTCTGTGTGCTGGGAGCTCCAATAGACAGTCATCTGCAAATGGACAACTTTAATTCGATTCCTGGCACCATTGGCCGTGCTGAGAATTCTCCTATCTCTTCACACCAGGGGTTTGCTCTTTTAAGCATTGCTCCCTGAAGGGAAGGAAAAACTAGAGAGAGAGGATTTCCAATGACCCTGCACAGATGAATGGATATGTCAATGGTGAATATTGGTTCAGCTTTGAAACGGAATCCTGCCGTGGTCTTGCTTCTCCAGCCCTTCTACGCTAGTGTGAGTGTCGCCAAAGACTTGTGTGAGCAGGAATCTTTAAAAGATCAAGACAGAGAATGAGAAAGTGAAAACACAAGCAGAAAAAAGGCAAAATGCTTTTTAAAAATTAATGATAATTTAAATGTTTGGGAAATTCAGTTCTCCAGAGACAAGAGAGTATTAACTCTTATGTTAGTGGGGCTTTACATTTAAAACTTGAAGTTCACAAAGGTAAATTCCAAAACACTAATTGCTCACAGAGTCAATTAGTAATGTGGGGTCCATCTGACAAGTCTTGAAGAACAATTAAATACTGAATTGAGCACTAAGCACTCCAAATCCTCTAATTCTTTCCCTGCCAGCATTATAATGAAAGCATACACAGACACAAGCAAAAGGAAGAAATATCAATTTCATTTGTTTGGAAGATGAGCATTTCAGTTACTAATCTTGTAACTGGGTAGATGAAAAAATTCTGCCTGAATAACCGCGGAACACACATTTATTTTCACATGCTTTATGGTTAGTTTTCATTCAGCTATCAATCAATCAATTATGCTGTGACATGATGTAATTTCCTAATCATACTAATATTCATGCTTTTATCACTATCAAACCTAGAGCACATTTCAATGAGACAGAAGTCTAATTATTTAAATGTTAGAGCATATTACATCTCCAAGGCTGTTTCCTTTATGAGTTTTTCTCCCCTAAAAAGAATACACCTAATTTAATTGTGAGGAGAAAAGTATATTAAACACCATTATGCCCCTCCAGTAAGCAAAACTGATTTTTTATATATCTCAATAAATAAAGAATTTTATGGATCCTCATTTAAAAACAATGTTGTTTGTTACTAAGAATAACAAAATAGAATTTATGGCATAAAAAGAAATAATAATTGCACATAAAGTAAAAGCTAATATATGTATTTTAAATTTGTTCAGTGTTCTTTACCTGAGAAAAAATTATTATAGTGACTGTTAGGAATTGCTCTATATCCTTAAAATATGATTTTGCATTATTTCTTATGGCTGACTGGCTTAATTCCCAAACTGTTTTTACACTTAACATTTTTCAGACTTAATAAAATAAAAAAAGCACATCTATTTATTTAATCATTTCGATGTTACCTTGACAGGTTGCAGAGAAAAGCTTAAAATTTTCAAGCAAGATCACTTCCTTGATGCATAGGTTACAATCCACAATTATAGGCTCGATTGTATAGATTAAAGCCAATAAATTTTCTTTATAGTATAGGTTAAACATGGCAAACATATACATGTTCCCTCAGATCTTTACAGGGGAAAAAAGTTCACCAGGTGCCACAATTATCACTTTCTATGGTGCTTTGGGGCCTACGGTTCACTCAAACCACGGCAATAGCTCTTCAGATACATTTTCTTTACCACAAAATGTTTTGATATATATTTTCAAGAGAGCCTTGAAAATTTCATTACTCCCATCAGTGGGAAATGAGCACAGATATATTGAAACAAAATAGGAAACGGATATAACATTAACAACAACAAATAAATCTAAAAGGCATTATTTTTCAAATATAGAATTAGTTATTTTTCAGCTAATAAAAGTTGTCTCTTCTAAATTCCTCAAGAAAGACTAAACTTGATTAGGGATACCTTTTGTGCTTTTCCTAAGTATTTTATTGCTGTTGGCCTAACATTCTAATATTTTAAGTTTCTGTACATAAATAGATATATTCAGCTTAGGTGGACATGTGTTTCTTACAGAATTATTATTATCCAAGTGCTGCCCTTAGTGCTATAATTATTACATGGATGAAAAACTATTTCGTATGAAGCTACAGATATGTCCATACACTTGTACATGTGTACAGGAAGTGCTTCCTGCAAGAAGTATCATATTACTTTTACCTTAACTTTTAAAATAAAAAGATTTTAGGTTGGGCAAGGTGGCTTATGCCTGTAATCCTAGCACTTTGGGAGGCTGAGGTGGGAGGATTGCTTAAGGCCAGGAATTCAAGACCAGCCTGAGCAAGAGCAAGACCCCATCTCTACAAAAAATAGAAAAATTAGCCAGGCATAGTGGTGTGTGCTACTTGGGAAGCTGAGACTGATTGCTGGATCCCAGGAGTTTGAGGTTGCAGTGAGCCATGATGCTACTGTACTCTAGCTCCAGAGAGCTAGAAAAAAAAAAAAAGAAAAGAAAAGAAAACTAAAAAAAGCTTTTGCAGAAAATTTCCATCTGCTTTAGGATTAGCACATCATTATAAAATAGTAAACTTTCTAATTATGAAAATTTAATATGTTTCTGGAATACTACTCAGTAATCAAAAAGAATGAAATGATGTCTTTTGCAGCAACCTGGATGAAACTAGAGGCCATTATTCTAAGTGAAGTAACCCAGGAACAAAAAACTAAATACGGCATGTTCTCACTTATAAGTGGAAGCTAAGCAATGGGTATGCATAGTCACACAGAGTGACTTTATGGGCATTAGAGACTCAGAAGCGGGAGGGTGAGAGGAGAGTACAGGATGAAATATTACCTACTGGGTACAATGTACACTATTCAGGTGATGGGTGTATTAAAAGTATAAACTTTTCCACTATGTAATTCAGCCACATAACAAAAAAAACACCTGTACTCCTAAATCTATTTAAATTAAAAAAAGAATAAAATAGTATGTTTAATCAAGTTAACAGATACAGAAAATATTGAACTGGAAAATTTCACAACACTCAACTTAGGAATGTTTTAATGGTTATGTAACAAAAATGCAAGAATTAGAAGATACAGTTAATTCCTAATTATTTTCATGAAAACCTTCATCGGTTATTCATTTCATCATTTTCTTTCACCAGTACACTCTCTCACCCTGTCACATCTCCCTAATATAGAGAAAGCCATGTGTGTGTGTGTGTGTGTGTGTATGTCTACACATGTATTTCTACACAAAGGTTTCAGTTCTTTTTATATACATTTCAGGTCAGGAAACAAACAGTTAGTTATAACAGCTGATTTTAAATATATTTTACAAGTTTAAGATTCTGTACTTAAAAAGCAATTAGATTCATTTATCTGGAAGTGGAATTCCTTATGTGAAGAACATCACTCTTTAGTCTGGAATTCGTTAATAAATCAAGACCTATTGACTTCAAAAAAAAAATCAAACTGTGTTGATTCTAATGCTAGGTCTTTGAACTATATTTAGCTGCAGAGAAAGAAATGTTAATAAATATACCTGGGCAGAATGGGAGAGTCCTTGTATGCTAAAGACAAAAAGCCAAAAGAAAATGTACTTGATCAAATATTTAGAATAACAAAGGTACATATGAATCCTGGCCCTTTGAACCTCCAGTCTTCTAAATAGTGATAAATATCAGAGATCCCCAAAAGAGTCTCTTCCTTGTCCCTTAACACTGCGGTCCCCAACCCTTGAGCCTCAGCCCATTACTGGTCCATGGCTTGTTAGGAACTGGGCCATGCATCACCCCCTGAGCTCCACCTCCTCCCCGACCATGAAACTTAGGAGGGGAGCTGCACAGCAGAAGGTGGTCTGGTGGGTGAGCTAAGCTTCATCTGTATTTATAACCACTCCCCATTACTGGCATCACTGCTTAAGCTCCACCTGCCCCCCATGGAAAAATTGTCTTCCATGAAACCCAACCCTGGTGCCAAAAAAGTTGGGGACCACTGCCAGACTGCTTGGCATCAAGTGCTAAGTGGGCTGGAAACCCACAGCTAGCCAAGGAGGAACAGCACAGATAGAAGCATGTTTACTTTGTGAGAGGCAACTGATTAGGATAACACAACATTAAACCTGCTAAGTAGGGCTTTATCCAGAGGGATTCCCAATACTTGCAGCAATCATCAGTGAAGTTTACAAACTATAGAATATGCTAACAATGGTGGAGGGTTGGCTGCCTTAGCAGCTTATGCAATTCATGCCAATGAAGAGCTCTCTTGCTGTAGATTTCTCTCAAATTTCATTTTGAAAAGCTAGAATTGTGCAGTTTAAAGTTATATAAAGAAAAGAGTGTCTACAATAAGTTAATCTCCTGGTTATTGTATTAATATTTGATTTATTTCAGAGTCTGGGAATCCTAAAGGAGAATCTCAGAAATTCATGGGAAAATTAAACATTAAAAGTTCCAGTTTTATATCACTGAATCATATAGCTTGAAAGGACTTTGGAGGCCACCAGTTCAGCCCCTTCATCTTACAGTTGAGGGGTCCAGAGTTCTTTACAGATCAGGAGCAACAGAACCAAGCTTAGAACATAGGCCTCCTGCACCAGTCTAGGGAGCTATTCATCAGACTACTTTGGCTGCCTGATACCTTTTCAGAAAATTAAAAACCCACATACCAGAACATAATTATAATTTCAAAGATAGTCCTCCAGAGGCAAAGGAATTGGAGATCTGATGTAGAAGAAGAAAATGGAATTGCAATGGCAGTAAAATCCCACAGGTGGTATTCTTAAAAAAAATCAGATTCAGTTGGTACAAAATATTCTCTTTAGAATTATAATATGACCTATGTTGGTAACAAATAGGGATCAACTTATCATTCATTTTTCACTTAAAATCCAATAAAGAAGTCTAAAGTCTTGTGTTTATAGAATCTATGTTCTTTAGACCATTCAGGCTCCAAAGATTTCCAACAGAATTCATGTTTATGTATTATGATGTATTTCAATGATAAAGTACACTGTCAAACTGCATTATTAATCTGTGATAGCATAATCATACACCATCCTAACCTGATAGTCTCATTTGGTTGTCATTTTACGTGAAAAATTTTTTTTCTATTACTATAGAATGCTCTGGCTTCAAACCCAAGTCACTTGGGAATGGCTGAGTCATGACTTCCCAGCATGTAAAATATCCATTGAGAGTTTATTTTCTGAAAGTACATTTACTCTCCAGCCATTATGGTATAGTTTCACACATTGTTAGCCTAGGGTGATGCTACTCACCAGCACCCTAGTGATCCAAAAGCTTCCAGAAATACCAGTAAACCCTGTGGGATGGTGACAACAATATTAGATATAGGAATAAGAAAGTCTAGGTAATTAGTCTCCATCTGCTAATAACTAGTTGCTTTCACTTAGCACTTTGATGATCTGTTTCCTCATCTGCAAATGAAGTTACCTTAGTTTATGCTTAGGTTTTCTTCATCTCTAAAATGTTATGCTAGGAAACTTACTCAAGGTATTACAGAAATGAGAAAGTGGCAGAGTGCCATGCATGCCGTATCCAGGATAACCTAGAATCTATAAAATAGTGTGGGCACTCAGAGGAAAGGACATCTAATAATGCAGAGCTGACTCATGGTTATAGATTCCACCGGAACCCTAAGTTCTCAAAGGCAGGTATAGAAGATAGTTCATGTTTGTATCACCAGCTGCTAAAACATGTTGGCCCATGGCAGGTCTTCATTAATTGTATATCAGATGAAATCAGAAAATGAAATTAAAAAATTAATTCCATTTACAATAGCATCAAAAAGAGTAAAACACTTAGGAATAAATTTTTTAACATAGGTACAATGCTTATACTCTGAAAACTATAAAAGATTATTGAAATAAATTGAAGAAGATCCAAATAAACAGAAAAATATCTCATGCTCCTAGATTGAAAGACTTAATATATTTAAGATGGCAATAATCCTCAAATTGTTGTATAGATTCGATGGAATCCCTACCAGAATCCCAGTTTACTTCTTTGTAGAAACTGACACATTGATTCCAAAATTCATATGGAATTGCCAAGGGATCAGAATAGTCAAAACAGTCTTTGAAAAAGAAGAACAAAGTAGAAGTCGTACTTCTCATTTTCAAAGTTTACTACAAAACAATACTAATCAAGACAGTGTGGTATTGCCATACGGATAGACTTACAGATCAAGGGAATAGAATTGAGAGTCTATATATAAATGCTTATTTATGGTCGACTGATTTTCTACAAGGGTATGAAGAATATTCAATGGAGCAAGAATAGTCTTTTCAACAAATGATGATAGGACAGCTAGAAAGCAACATGCAAAAGAATGAAGTTGGACCCCACTTTACACCATATATAAAAATATGTCAAAAATGGCTCATAAACCTAAATGTAAGACCTAACCTAAAGATAAGAGGTTCTCATAGAAGAAAATCTTCCTGACTTTAGATTCGGCAAAGCAGTCTTAGATGCGACACCAAAAGTGTGAGCACCAAAAGAAAAAAGCAGATAAATGAACTTTATCAAAAGTAAAAACTTTTTGGTTTTAAATGAAATGTGAAAAGACAACTCACAAGAGAACATATTTACAAATCATATATCTGATATCTAGAATATATAAATATTTCTTACAACTGAATTATAAAAAGACAAATAACCCAATTAAACATTTGACATTGATTTAAATAGAGAATTCTCCAAGGAAGATATCCAAATAGCTAATAAGCACATGAAAAGATGCTGGACATTATTAGTCACTAGGGGAATGCAAATCAAAACCACAATGAAATATCACTTCATACCCACTAGGATGATTAGAATTAAAAAAAAAATAGTCGGATAATGACAATTGGTTTTTTGTTTGTTTGTTTGTTTGTTTGTTGTTTTTAGAGACCAGAGTCTCACTATGTTGCCCAGGCTGGTCTTGAACTTCTGGGTTCAAGTGATCCTCCCACCCCCAGCATTCCAAGCAGCTGAGACTACAAGTGTGTGCCCCCTGTGCCCAGCATATAGTGACAATTGTTGATAAGGATATAGGGAAATCAGAACCCTCATACACTGCTGATGGGAATGTAAAGTGCAGCTACTTTGGAAAACAGTAGGGCAGTACTCAAAGGATTTAACATAGAGTTACACTATGACCTAGCAATTTTAATCTTAAGGATCTATCCAGTAAAAATGGAAACATATATCCACACCAAAACTTGTACATGAATGTCCACAGCAGCATTAGTCATAATAGTCAAAAGGCAGAAACAACCCAAATGTCCATCAACTGATGAATGGATAAACAAAATGTGGTATCTGCTGGAAAATTATTCAGCCATAAAAAGGAATGAAGTACTGATACATGCTACAGCATGAAGCAACTTGGAAAAATTATGCAAAGTGAAAGAAGCCAGACAAAAAAGACCACATATTAGATGATTCCATTATGTGAAATGTCCAGAATAGGAAAATCCACAGTGAGACAAAATGGATTAGTAGTTTCCTAGGGCTGTGGCAGGGGAGGAGGAATGGGAAGATGAGCGATGATAGCTAAAGGGTGCAGGGTTTCTATTCAAGGTGACAAAAATATTCTAAAGTGACTATGGTTATGGTTGCACATATCTGTGAATACACTAAAAGCTACTGAATTATACACTTTAAATGGGTGAATTGTATGGTATGTGAAATATGTTTCAATAAAACTGTTAAAGAAAAAAAGTTATATAACAGATGAATAAATAAATCTGCACCTTGAAGGATGGAGAAGTGGAATGGCATCCCAGATAGAACAAACACTATATGCAAAGGCTTTGCAAGTATGAAAGGATATGGCATGCTCAGGGAAAGGAGAGGTGTGCCTGGATCACGAGAAATGTAGTATAATAATGGTAGGAAACAAGGTTGATTTCCCATTCAAGAAGGGCTCAGGTATTAGCAGCCAAAAACTTTACACTGGAATAGAATGGGGAAAGCATTCCCTATCTTCATTACTAGGCAGTGGTATGCAAAAGAAAATCTGCTAACAATATGAAGAACACATTCACAGTGCCAAGATATGCCAAAGTGGAGTTACTAGAAGCAGAACGACAAATTAGATGAGGAGAATTAGGCTTCCTGGGGAAAATTCTGTTATCTTTCCAACATCCTCACTCCCAAGGCCTGGTGATACTGGGCTTAAACGAGTTTCCAGCATTAGAAATCACCTTGACCAAGGTGAGCCGAGGGGCCTTTGCATCCTTGACACTGACCTGCTCTACTCTCCATCATATTCTCACTTCCTGCCATCCCAGCAGGTGAAGGAGCAGTTCTTTGCTAAGAAATTTACCTTCTCTCAGAAATCACACATAGCAATGCTCCAGAAATAATGACTCTTGAGGTAAAGCTGGCTACACTTACAAGAAAACAGAGCCTCTAACTGTATTTCTTAACTAATCTCTTCTAATGAGTCTACCTCAAATAATGAAACTTGTGAGTAAAGGTTCTAAAGACAAATCAACATCTGAAAACAAATCAGACTTATAGAAAACAGTTGTAACTAATTTTACAAGGAAGTAACTAGCTGTCCCAAATAACAAATCTAATTTTACAATACTAGCCACCATATACAGTACAAAAAAATTTTTTTATTTCAGCATACTATAGGGGTACACATGTTTAGGTTACATATATCGCCTTTGCCTCACCCGAGTCAGAGCTCTGTGATATTAGATGTAAACTGCAAGCAGCATTAATTTATTAGTACAGACATTAACAGAAATCATTAGTGAATCATTTACTAATCTCTCTGGTTACTACCCTTATCTCTAGTGAGCTACAACTTTATGAAAATGTCTTGAGGTACAAAACTCATTCGTGCAGTTTGGTTTTGAGGGGAGAAATTATTTTAAACTCTTCCTACAATAAATTTTTTTCTCCATTTACTACATTTTTGAATAAAAGCCTAATAGATAATGTGAATGTAACCTTTTGGAGTGACTCCACAGTCTAATGACTGAAAAAGGAAAAAGTTGGCCCTGACTAAAAATGGAAGCCTTGGTAGCTATGCTGTGTTTTCCTCATGTAAATGTGATATGTGTAATTCATTTAGAAATTTAATGGGACATTTCCGCATCTTATGCTTAACTTTAGGTATCACTTTTTAAAAATAAAAATATTATACTACTGTGATGTCATCAGCTGCAAGGTAAGAATGGTTTGTCTTCCAAAGATCCATTTGGTAGGTCAGGAATATCTTCTCATAGATGCAGTAGTTATACTTGCAGGTGAGTCCTTACAGAATGATCTATTAAGTGTCTTACATAAAGGATTAAGGCCTACTCCAGCTAACCTTACTCACATTAGAGCACTGTTTACATGGAACATGAAGTCTGAGTTACAACCACATATGCCCAAAGTACACAACAAATGGGCCCCGTGCTCCACAGCTGCTTAAAAGAAAGTGTATGCCTGTCATTCTCCAATTCTCTGTAAATTAGAGGCCAAAAATTCCTTATACGTGTGGAATAATCCTCCAAACTTTTACTCCATTTTCTGCCTGTAATAATAATTCATTTGTAAATCCAGGACACAAACTTCATTTGCATATTTCTTTTTCTTTTTTTTTTTTTGGTGGCAGGTCTATTGCTTGGTATTCATTTGCATATTTAAATAGATCACTGTCATATAGCATAGTCCACTGTAAATTTAGGATGAAAATTATTACTTTTCATCATTTTTGTTTATAAAAGTATCACACTAAATATGTAATTTTGGATATATGGCTTTTGGTAAATGGATGGAAAGTTTTCTTTTCTGGTTATTGAAATTTTACTGTCCTGTCAAATGAAGAGCACTATAAGTTAAATGAATGAATCTGTTCAAAAACCTTCAATTCTATTTTAGGGCTAGCTTAATATAGTGCCACTATAAGATATAAAATGCCTTTGCTTGATTGCCTCCCCTTTTAGTTAACTAAAAGCAAATTTACTCGAGAGTTGTAATGTGTATTTCAAAGTCACAAGCCATTATTGTCATGTCATTGAGCTTTTATAAAGGAGACTCCAAACTATTAAATGTTTTGGGAGTTTATGAATTTCATTGAAAACATACACTGAAGTAGTAGGTTAAAAAGACATTTGAGGCTCATACTGACATTTTACTTTTCAAGCCTTTGAGTCACGCTCCTTCTGGTATGTTCAAACTTTTACAAGGACAAATCTTGAGATTTTACTTCATTTCAATTTTTTTTTTAAAAAAAGACAGCTGTAGCCTGTTTCAATGAAATGACAATAAAGTGAAAGTACTAAGAAAATAAACTTTATTATTGTTCTTTAAGGATTGGCATATATGTGCACTTGTTAGCCAAATAAACATTTCATTATTAACATTTGGTCAGTTTATGCACCATTCAATCAGAACAGGATAAATAGGGACTGTTGCCATCTCTGTTGACAATACATTGATCTCACATTAATTTGATTGAAGGTGGCTTGCCAACACATCTCACTTTCCCCATTTGAGAGCACTCAGATAAGAAAAATACAGTGATGTTTAGCAGATAGGCCTGGTGACACAATAGAATGCAACTCATTGAAGAAGTGTAATTATAGTGATTACTTCAGAAAAGAAAGCACATACACTGATGGGAAGAAGTAAACACTGCCACAATTACGGGAGCCCAGGTCCCTTTTGGTATAGATACAGGCGTCCCAGACAACACCAACCTAGCAATAAGACCACAGAAAGCTTTCCAACTTAACAACATAAAAGCACTGAAGGTTACAAAATGGCATAAGCCAATTTCCCAAAGTGCTGGAACAAAGGCCCCCACTGTTTTAGGTGAATTCAATATACCAAATAGATTAGTCAGAGAAGTCCTCCTTCCAAAATTAAAACTAGGTACAAACATCCGGAAAGTTTTCCCCAGAGGAATGTAATCCACAAATACTTTTTAAAGCTGTTATTTTAATGACTCTGAAAAATAAACAATGTGGGGCATCTAGTTCTCTCAGGTAATAGTCCCATGAGAAGGTGTAGAGGCAGGGAGTGCTCACCTCTGCCATTAATTAGGAATATAAAATCTACTGTCATCAAAGCACTCAAGAATTTTATTATAATATGACTAAAGCAGGGGAAAGTCTCACCTCTCACCAGTTCACTGGATTGGAGATACAAACAGAAAGAAAAACAGAGTTTGAAATGGGCTCCAGAGCTCACCACACATATCCTTTGACTGCCATTCATGAAGAAACAGAGATACCAAGAGGTTTATCACCTTGCCCTGGATTGCACAGCAAGCTAGTGAAAGATCTGGACTAGAACCTAAGGCTCCTGTCTCCCAGTTCTGTTTTTCTACCATGACCTGATTATTTTTCAGTTATGAACTTGATAAAATAAGAGGAAAAATCATTCATATAAATTTGAACTGTAAAAGTTATAAAATACTACAAAAACATTTGAATCGTCTTATTTGATTGTTGTCAGATCTCTGTGAGGTAGGTAGAGATATTTTTATGTAAGCTGGGTACGGTGGCTCACGCCTGTAATTCTAGCACTCTGGGAGGTCAAGGCAGGTGGATTGTTTGAGCTCAGGAGTTCGATACTAGCCTGAGCAAGAGTGAGACCCCGTCTCTACTAAAAATAGAAAAAAATTAGCCAGGCAACTAAAAATAAAAAAAATTAGTCATGCCTGTAATCCCAGCTACTCCGGAGGCTGAGGCAGGAGGATTGCTTGAGCCCAGGAGTTTGAGGTTGCTGTGAGCTAGGCTGACGCCACGGGACTCTAGCCTGGGCAACAGAGTGAGACTCTGTCTCAAAAAAAAAATATATATGTCAAATGTATATGTATGTGTATGTACATATATATGTAGATATGTTTAAAAAAGGCAAAGTGAAAGAGACATGCAGAGAGACACACAGAGAATAAGAGAGAGAGAGAAAGCATGTGGGAGCCTCAGAGACAGTGGATAGGACACAAGGAGGTGTGATAATGTGTACAAAAGTCAATGAAACAGTAGGAAAGAGAGACACAGATGGACAGAGAGACACCCAGGCAGACAGACAGACAGACACACACAGGCACACACAAGCAGACAGAAGGAAAGACAGAGACAGTGAGGCCTTAAATGATTTACCCAAGGTCAAAGAACCAATACTTGTAAAAGCTGCACCTCAAAGCCAATATTGAAATCCAAATTCCCCTGCTTCTTCCACAGACCATAAGGAAGGCTCCAGATCATCACAAGCAGAGCAGAGTTAAAGTAGAGTACAACTCTTTAATTTTGCCTTTAGTTGTTATTCTTTTGGGGGGGCCTCCCTCCCCCCTCGGCAGAGAAGTCTGATTAGAATGGAATGGGTAGAATCTTCTTAATAGAATCAAAGCAATGGCTATTGTCTAAATGGTTGTAAGAGTGACTTCTCTTTTTAAACCATTAGCTAAGTCCTGCCCCGGGAAATAAAATATCAAGAGAAACACATCTTTTTCCTGTCGTTAGGGATTTAATGATTTTTAAAGCTTGGGGTTTTTAACCTGGGATTCATGGAAGCATCTGGCAGTGTCTGTAAAACTCCTTAATATTGTATATAAAATTCAGGGCATAAGTGCATTTTTCTAGAAAGATTCTCAGAGGCCTCTGACTAAGGAATATTGAGTCACTGCTTTATAATAGAAGTTTGTGAAAGGATTGACAATGCATACATTTTTTGGTATGTCAAAAATTAACTACTCGAATAATTGGGGGAAAATGTATCACTCAATTTAGAAAACCAATGGTAATCAATCTTTAGTGCTCCCATACCCTTAACACTTTTGTTTTAATTACAAAATATTTTCTCATTCTTTTCACTCCAGTCAGTTTTCATTTGCAGTTCTATTTATGAAAAGGATGTGAGAAGGTGAATTTCATTTTAAAAGAACCATGGCCTACTTTATAACTTAATTAATGTCTGGGGTGGTTTGCTCATAACACCAAATTGATAGACTTTTAAAAAGCAAATCCTATGTTAAAAATATAATGTATTTATTAATTCAAGTCTATTCTTGACGAGCTACTCATCAACACTGAAACAGACTGTATTTTGAAGCTAGACCAGAGACAATCATCTCATATGTTGAAACCTAGAAAATTTCCAGAGTTCTCTGCTTCCACATCAAAGCAGATTTATAGAAAGAACTCTCCTGTACCGTTAACATGCAACACTACCAGGGCCATGGGGACAGTTCAGACACAAAGAGTCAGAAAACTACTACAGTGGTAACTAGTTTCCAAAATGGCCTCCAATGAGCCACACTCCCCGAGGTTGTTTTTAGTCCTCTCCCACAGTGGGTATAGTCAGACCCTGTCATTCCCCTTCCCCAATAGAACACAGGGAAAGACACACTGAGTCACTTCCAGAGGTAAACTTTCAAAAACTGGCAGCTTCTCCTTTTCTGCTTTTGGTGGCCTGATCTTTAAAGGAAGAAGTCTGCCACCCCGCTGCAGAGGGCACACGGAGAAGCCCCATGGGACAGAAGGAAACCCTGACATTAATGCAAGAGAGACCCGGCTGTACTGTGTCCTGGCTGTTCCATGTCCCAGCTGAGCTCAGCCTTCCAGTAGTCCCACTAAGTTACCTAACACTTTAGTGACCACACTGGACATTCAGCACATATGTCCCACCATGACTGAAGCCCCAGCCAACATCATCTTGACCTTGAAAAATTGCTCATGTGCACCTAGTCAAGGCACATAATCATGACAAATAATAAACTGTTATTGTTTTAAGCTACTGAGTTTTGGGATGTTTCGGTAAGCAGCAATAGATAACCAAAATGGAACCCAAGGGTAAAATGGCATGAATAGTGAGTTTATAAAAGGAAATTTAGAAGATGATAAAGTGTAAGTAACTGAAGCTTATCTCTGTTGAGCATGAGAGAAAAACATTTATTCAGTACTAATTCACCCATCACTTACCTCATTGCATAAGATTATTGCCGAAACTCATCTAGCTAAGAAAGTGGAAGAGACACATTTGAAGACAGATTAGATTCTCACAGCCTAGATGTACTCATCCCATTGTACTGGCCAGGCTGGGAAGCAGCAGAGAGGGAAGGAGGAAGCCTGACCCACAGAGAAAAGCTTGACATTTAATTATTTGTGATGAAAATCTTTGTTAATCATACTCATATTTTTTTTTTTTTGAGACAGAGTCTTGCTCCGTTGCCCCGGCTAGAATACAATGGTGTATACTCATACTTTTAAAAAATAGAATATATGCAGTATTACTTAACCTTTTTTAATGACTAATCATCATTATTACTGAATCTGTATTGAATTGTAATGTGCTATAATATAATATACTCAGGAATGATACATGATGTAGGGTTACTTGATTCTATTTTCAATGATCCTAAATGCTACATATATATAGCATATATATATCACCATATATATTTTAATTCCTCTTTCTGACTTTCACATATTTTTTTTGTTTCTCTCTTACTGTGTCCTGTATCTACTAGGTATGGAAAACTAGCCAACCAAGCTTGGTGAACTTTGTGGAAGAGAAGATGACTTCTAAGTGAGAAACTGCAGAGCTTTCTATGAATAAAGTGCACAAGCTCTAGTACATGTGCCTTCTAACATAAAATTTGGTGTTTGGGGTGGCTAACAAAGCCAGATAAGTAAATGCTAGATGAGAAGTTAAAATGTGGTATATATACACGGTGGAATATCATGCAGCCTTAAAAAAGAAAGAAATCTTGTCATTTGCAGCAACATGGATGGCACTGGAAAGCACTATGTTAAGTGAAATAAGCCAAGCACAGAAAGACAAATCTCACATGTTCTCACTCATATGTGGGAGCTAAATATTAAAAACAATTGATCTCATGGAGACATAGAGTAGAATGATGGTTACGAGAGGCTAGGATGGGGAGTGAAGAGGGGCAAAATGAATTTTAAAAAAGGATATAAATGTATTTATTACCACTAAACTATATACTTAAAATGGTAATAATACTAAATTATACATATATTTTACCTCAACTAAAAACTAAATGCATATATACATAACTAAAGCTGCATGCAGAATATAGTTAGGTGGATATACCTTAATTTAAAAAAAAGTATGACTTTGTATAGGAGCTAAAGAAATAGTTTCTGCTCTAATGAGCTCTAAGTCCTGAGGACAGCTTGATGATTTTCAAACCAGGCTCAGTGGGAACCCAGTGCTCTTTACCAACCCAACAAAAAAACACTGTGTGGATACTGCAATTAAGTATTTCTGGCAAATACTAAAGACTTAAAACTATCCTTTCATTGCTTTTACGCATTTTATAGTTTGGGATTCTGAGTTTGCTTTAGCTTGAAAACAAAAACTTCTACTGTTCAAATACTTTTGAAAATCAGTGATTTGAGCGATACACTGTGTGTGAGGAGGGGTGATGGAGTTGTGGGATAGTCTGGCAAATGTACCTTAAATACTTTGCCAGTTTTTATGTTCTATATGCAATAAGAAATGTAATGCTTTCAAAAATGAGAGCTAACCTTTACTAAAGCAAGTTCACATTGTTGATGCTCTGCTGGTGGCCACTGTATAACTCAAACAGCACCAATATTGGCAGTGCCACTAAGCTCAATTCATTCTGTTTGGGAGATAAAAGACTTCTGATAGCAAGTCATTACACTGTAGGCAAACATATTTATGATGTACAACACTGGGCCATGTCATTGTTAGCATCAAGACATTCAGCAGATTAGGGCAGCCCAGGAAGTTTCTAAAATGCCCATTTTAAAGGACTTAATTTAAGCAAAACTCACACCTAGTATAACTGCTTCTTTCAAAGTGAATTTAGGATATTCATTGATCAAAATGTATACAGCTTTCTTAAGGACATCCACAATTACTGTTGTCAAACCCCCAGTTAGACAGTTCAAATTGCTTAAAACTTTGGTAATGACTACTTGGAAATGTTTGAATGAAGGTCATCTGCCCCTCGAATCACAGCTCATATGGCGCCTTTTGTACACATAGCTTGGGGTCCTTTACAAAGAACACTAATCAAGACACAAAATAACACTGTAGCAAATAATCTTGTCACAAATTCCATTACACACTAAAAGCTAAATAAAAAATAACAGCTTTTCTGACTATATTAAAAATTTAGATCACTTAGTGTCAGGCAATTTAGAGAAGAGAATTCCACACAAGAGAGTAAGGTGACAGGAATATATCCATTAACTAACTCACACACGTACTTTCACCAAATAAAAATGTTAAGAATGAACTTAGAAAATTAGTACTCAACTTAGCAATAGGATTTTTCTACATAGTTTTAATATAGCTTATCAAAAATTTAGATAAATTACTCTAAAGTTACTTATGAGCAAATATTTTCACCCAAATTCAGGCAATAATATAATATCTCAATTTAAACATTTATACAGTCAAATCTCTTGCTTAGGTTAATTAGCATATGTTCTGCTAAAGAAGTTCATGTAATTTAGCTTATTAAAAGAAATAAAGTGTGAATTATTCCCACTCCCATCTCTGGGGCCTCATAAACATACCTTGAACTTCTATAATCCTATAATCCATAATTTCTCAAAAATTTCTGTATTCACTGAGTAATTTTCACTGGTTTCAAAAAAAAAAAAAACCTCTCAGTTCAAATTATCATTTCTGTCTTATCGGTTTAAAAAACATCTATAAGTTGGAAGAAATGTGTGATTTTAGCAAAACACATACTTATTGCATGTAGGAATTGAGCATTACTATAGTGTAAGAAAAACTGGTTTGCCTTAGACCTAAATATTTTGATCAATTCTTTTTCCCTTTTCCTTTGGCTCATACCTTTTATCAGTCTTTCCCATGTAACTCATATGTATTAACTTGAGAAGTTCTTGGAAAAATTGTACCTGGCTCATAGTAAGCTTAATAAATATTGGATGATTGCATAAATAAACGACCCTGAAGAATTCATAAAGACCTCAGTTCATTCAAGCTGAATGTCTTCCAACATGCCTTCTCAAACATACACACACCAACCTAGTTTTAATAAATATACATGACCTATCCTATCATACTGTCTTTTGAAAATTTTAAGGTGGTGACCACTAACAGAAAATGGTAGATTTCTATGTTGACTCAGTCCCATTCTTTCATTCATTCAGCATTTAAAGTTTGTTGTATACATGCAGTACATAGCATAATAGTGTTAATAGTAGATAACAGTGATAACAGTAAGGGTCAGCATCTGGAGCCAGACCTCCAGAGATTCATTTTTAACCCTACTACTAACTAATCATATAACCTCTGGCAATATAATTCACCTCTTTAGATCTCAGCTTTCTCATTTGTCAAGTGGTACCTACTCATAGGATTGTTGTGAAGAATAAATGAGCTTATATATGTAGTATGCTTAAAACAATGACTGGCATGTAATAAGCACTCAATAAATATTAACTCTTTCTATCACATTCCAGGCTGTATGCTAGGTACCAGGAATGCAGTGGCAAATACAAATAGGCACAGCACTAGCCATGCTACACATTCAGTCTAGTTCTTGAGCTTTATGTACTATTTCTTCCTATTAAAAAATATTAAAAACTTATTACCAGATAATGAAAAAACCTTATCATGGAAAAAAAAATTTAAGTATTTTGGAAACTGCTATAGCTTGGATATTGGTCCCCCTCAAACCTCATGTTGAAATTTGATCCCCAGTGTTGGAGGTGGAGCCTAAGGGGAAGTGTTTGAGTCATGGGGGCAGATCCGTGATGAATGGCTTGATGTCTTCCTCTCAGTAATGAGTTCTGGCTCTATTATTTCCCAAGAGAGCAGGTTGTTAAAAAGAGTTGGGCACCTCCCCCAACCCTTGCTTCCTCTCTGGCCATGTGATCTCTGCCCAGCCAGCTCCCCTCCTCTTCCCTTTTCCCCATGAGTGGAAGCAGCCAGAGGCTCTCACCAAATCCAGGTGCTGGCGCCATGCTTCTTGTACAGCCTGCAGAACTGTGAGCCAAATAAACCTCTTTTCTTTATATATTACCCAGCCTCAGGTATTCCTTTATAGCAACACAAACAGACTTAGACATCAAAGTGGAGGCAAAATTGTGCTCTATTTAAAGCTTCATATATCGTTAATTCTGTTAAGGGTAAAGTCATATGACAATGACATTATCAATTTTTTCCAGAACCAAATTATGGTTTCAGTTTATTTTGTGATTTATTGATTACCTTAAGGCATTAGTATTAATATTTTAAAATATCATTGCTAATGTATTATATCAGAAAGTTATCTATTTTAAGTATGTGATTTTAAAATATTTATGCGATCTTAATCTATTTGAGGCAAGCCCATTCTTTTGTCAATGAATCTCTCTCTATTTGTAAGATGGAAGTCAATGCTAACAAACAAAAAAAGATTTTGTGCAACAGAGATTTAATTTATAGGAAGGTTTTTTTGTTTGTTTGTTTGCTTTGCTTTGTTTTGTTTTTACTTTTCATTTTAGGGATATTTTTAGAGACACTTTTTAAATTTTTCTCTTAATTTACAAATAACAGGAAGACAACAGGATTTTTTTAAGGTCTACATCTAATATCAAATAAACAGTTTCTGGCTGGACTTAACTTTGCATACATGTTTTGCTAAACTAGACCAAAGCAACTACTAAAAAGAATCTAAAAACTATAGTATCCATAGATTTTCATTTTTAACACACAAGAGTCTTGCCTAGCCTATGAATAATTTTGAAGATATAAAGGGAGAAGGAAAATAGGAGTTTTCCCATATAATTTCATTAACTGTTGTTTGTATCCCCTCCCCTCAACTCCTATCATTGATTTCATTCCATTTCTAGAACTATCAGAGAGGTTACATTATTGAATCCTGGATAGGGGTTGTGCAATATTTCATATACTGTATAATTATTTGCATTTGAAAAGAGATATATTAGAATGATCAAAAGTGATTGTTAAATTGTAATTGTTTATAGGCAAGAAACTCATGCTATTTGCCTTTAATTTTGGTACATTATCTGACACCAACTGGGTTAAGAAAAGATACATTATTGATGAAGATGTTTATACTAATCAGGATTTCACTCATTTTCAAAAGCATCAATGCAGGACTCTACATAACTATTTGTTTAGGGCAATTGGGACTTTGACCCATTTTCATTCTTGGCAATATTAATTAGGGTGTAACTCACTGTTGTATTTAACTTATAAGCACCAAGAAGATAACCATGGAATGGATTAGGATGGCTTTGCAAAAAGGAAGGGCAAAGGCAAAGAAATAAACCTCCATTATGTGCTAGGCTCTATGTCTAGTTATTTTTCATAGGCTTTCACATTTAGTCGTTTTACTTTAAAAATGTGGAAAAAGAACAAAATGGGGATATTTATCCCCAAAGGAGAAAAGTACCAGCAGGAAACTGATAAACTGTAGAGGGCATTCCAGCCTGAAATGAGAAGTTGGACCAAGAGCCTTTACTATAAGCTTACCATGTGTTATCATAAGACTATGCTAAAATATGCCTTGTGTTAAAAGTATATGTATATATGTGCATGCAAACATACCTACATACTCAAGAGACTTTTTATTCTAGTATAAGAAATGGTTTTCAAGCTAGGAAATATAGTACTTTAGGCCATGACCTTCTTTCAAGCTGAAGTAGCCAACACTTAAACCATGTGACTTCTGGATGCAGCTGGTAGCCCAATAGGTTCCTCGTCATTCATTTTACAAACTTCATATATATTAAGCACCTATCTTTGCCAGGTGCCAGAAATACAGAGAACAATTTCCAAATGTCAAGGACCTTATAGTCCAATGATGGATACAAGATCACAAATAATTATTAATGTGGTTCAAGGTATAAGAGAAAAAGATGATTAACAACCACCGTACAGCCCTGATAGGTCTTCAGTTGACACTGCAAATACAGTATACACAGTTTAGAAATATCATATGTACCACACCCCTTCTACACTCCTGGCCTCCACCATCGAATTCTACTAGCAGCTTTTGTCACTAATCATATCTTCCTCATTGAAAAGATAATCACCTTTTTATAATTCATGAGTGATGAATCCATTTTCATATGTTGTATTGGAAAATCACGTTATACTCCAGACTCTTGAGGCTGTTGCTATCTCTCTCCCAAATATATCTTAGTTTCTCAGAGACAAATATGTGGTATAAGCTCTAATGATTATAATGTTTACTATAATGAAACACCCACTACACTACAACACACACACACACACACACACACACACACACACAGATCTACATTTGGAAAGATAAGTCCTTCTCTAAACGTAAGTGGCCTGAGCTAGGGAGTCTTTCATTACTTTTCAGTACTTTTCAGTACTTTTTCAGTACTTTCAGTACTTCAATACTTTTTGTAACAACTATTTTACCAATGTCAAGTTAGAGCAAGGTTAAGAACACTATTTTGAATCAAATGACTCAGATTAGGAATAAGTAGGTTTTCTTCTGCAAATAATCAAAACAATAACTAGTGTCAATAGCCAAATATGAAATCTCCCCAAGAATATTAATATATAAAATAAATCTTTAAGATTATTACTTCACTAATTAATATTAACCCCTAGTTGCTGACTCTTACCCTTAGAGATATCCAGAGTTAATTTTGAAGCTGCATATATTTTTCCTTGATGCTGATGAATGATCATCTTATACTGTTTATTGGATTTCAAGAGTTCTAAATAGCAAGAAGGTTTAGGGCAAGCACTGTAACATGTCACTCTAAAAGCTAGATTAGAAGTGAAACTTTTATGGTTATAATGAAACAGTGAGGAAAACAGGAAGGGATCCCATAAAAGCATAAAACTTGAACAGCTAAAGTTGTACTCAGAGCATCTAGGTTCTGGAACTAATCCAGCCCCTTAGTTGTAGCCAACCAAGTCAGGCCCCACTCCTGCAGGGGCTCAGCACACCAAACTTCTGTTGTGTGCCATGCCTGAGCAGATTAGATCGCCTCCACCTCCCCAATCAAAAAAACTGGGACACTAGATATGGCATGAAAGCTTGAGTTAGAAATCTACTGAGGAGTCAGAAGCTAAGCTACTAAATGATTAAAATTGCTTCTCACAGGCATTATTTTCCTCTGTTTCATCAATAAGGAAGCAGGCGCCTCTGTACTATTTCACAGGGTGGGAATGCTTTCTGGAGTTAGATTGTCGAGAGCTGCTTTTTAAAATAGCAATACTCTTATCAGAGCAAAACTTGCCTGCTGAGTCAAAAGGAAAGTTGGCTTCATCTACCTTTAGAGCCCAGGAAGAATTTAAAATGTAAAGATGCCTGGCATGATTCCAGCTGTTGGCTACTACAGATACTTTTAAATATCTACTCTTTATTGATCTGAAGGAATATGAATAAGCAGATATACATTGTACATGGAAAACAGAAAGAAAGCTACCTTTAAAAGTCCAGTAGACTGAAAGCAAAAATAAGAAACCCATATTTTTAGTTTGTCCCCCTGAAGAATTTGACTTAACTCCTACTCCAGGAGGAAAAAAAAACCCACAAATGACTTCCAAGGCATATCTCATTCGTTTTGATGATGAAGGAGGAGAAAAATCCAAAAAAGAAATACTATTTCCAATAAGGACACTGAATCTAGTACTAATTTGATGTCAAATCCACCTAATCCCCATGATTTTTATTCAGTTTAATTTGAAGCCATCATAGAAGTCTGTTTTAGGGAGCCTCCTCACTCTCAGCAAATTTAATTTGAGATATGCAATAGAGATATGCAATAGCTTCCCTAATGATAAACAACCAGCCTGAAAACATAAACACTGATAAATTCTAATGGGAAATTTTGGCATACGATGCACAGAATGTGTCAGAGGAGGCATCCTGGCATAATGTTGGAGTATGTCAAGGATCAGGGTATCAGACAGAGGGGTGTGTGTGTGTGTGTTTGGGTAGGGTTCTCCCAAAGTTGCCTGAGTGAAGTGAAAATTCAAGAGGAATTCTACAGTATTCATATAAGACAAAAAAGAAGACTCATGTAATTTAGAGAAACCTATATATAACCAGCAAGGAGCTCTTTCACTTGGCCAGACTATGGTGGTGAGAGGGAGGCAGAATTCCTTATTACCCATTTTAGTAGGTCGAGACAAGTAATGTAAAATATAAGGAGAATTATTCATACTTCAATGAAAAGACTTCACAAATATGTAATAGATGCTACAGTGTATAATGTATTCAATTTAGGATTCTGACAATTTTAGATATGTATGGTAATTTGGTGATTCAGAAGCTTAAAAATGAAGTGCAAATTGTAGTTAGGGCTCACTTTCCCAGGTTTAATACAAACTTACAAGCTGGGCATAATGTAGCAACACTATCTGCCTGTTCCTGGGGTTTGTGGAGAGGCAAGGAACTGCAGGAACTACTAAAGGGAAGGAGGGAAGTAGAACTAGAAAACCAACAGTATCAGGACTTTTTTAAAAAATAAAAAATCCCAGAACTTTCTTTCTTGGGAGGAATAAGTAGTCCTCTAAGGCAGCAGTCCCCAAACTTTTTGGCACCAGGGACCAGGTTCATGGAAGACAATTTTTCCATGGACCAGGGATGGGGTCGGGGAAGCACAGGGCGGGGCGGTGATGCGTAGCCCTGTTTTCCTAACAGGCCATGGACTGGTACCAGGCTGTGGCCCAGGAGTTGGGGACCGTAGCTCTAAGGAATAGATATTACTGAGATAGTCTCAGGGAGGAATTGCTAATGTAGTCCTCAAAATGTAGGGTACTCTCATAGGCCCATTTTGTGGGATGTCCACCTGTTTACACGGTGATCGAGCACTAAGATCCAAGCTGTGGCAACCCAAGGGATTTTGCCTCCAGGGTACTTGGGCACATTGAGGTTAGTAGCAGATCTTCTTAGGAAATATTTTTCCTTTTTTGTTCTCTCACTTGACCTCAGATAGTCTCAGCAAGAGAAGAGAATGAAGCAACGCTTATTAGGAGGGAGCATCCATTCTTTCACGCCTAAATTACATTACGCCGTGAGTGTTCTTGAACCTTCATCCGACAACTCCCTGTGCCCAATATGTGGTTTCACAGCCAGAAAGGAGTCAAAACAATTACACCATCTATACTCACAAAGGAATCTTCCCCTGTATCTCACCCTCTAAATTCAGAAATTTCTTATTTTCCTACTAAACACTCAGAAATTCTATGGTAATTATGAAAAACTAATTTAAAAAAAAAGAATGATAAACAAGTTCAGAAGATTTGCTCAATACCCAAGTTAACTTTGTGGAAACAAAGTGACAAACAAGATGATGAAAATCACAATAGGGTAAACCAAGAAGCAATATTTTGGGGAAGAGCCTCTGGAAGAAATTCGAAACATACCCTGCTCTATTGTCATAGCTGCCATTTGTTCAATAATTCGAGATGAATATATTAATCTCAATTACCAATCTAAATGACTAGGAGATTCTGTCTTCAGGAATACCCAAAGCGTTCTTTAAATGAATTACCGAATTCATTGCCATGTGCAAAATCAAACCAGATATTCTTCTGAAATGGAAGATGTGATCCAGAAACTCATGGGCAGATAGAGCCCCTGAGGAGCCTAGGAATGCACCTAGACTACCCCTATATGTTGAACAAGTCCCATTTAATGAAAAACTATTTTTAGGGTCAGCCCCAGAGCAGTATCTCAAGTGGCTTGAAATATTTTGGTCAATCTATGAAGGACAGAAATCAACTGGCTTCCGAGAAAGTGAAAAGAATAGGCTTTTTGTTAAGCATTTCTTACAATGTAATTGGATTATTATTATGTGTTGGGTAATATAAATCAGATGAAACTTTTTTCTCTTCCTCTATATTAGCAGAGATTGTCAGTGAAACACCCGGTATATGTGACAACTATGTATAGTACCAAAACTCAAATTTCAGTCATGTTATCAAAACACCAGGTTGAAAAATAAGCTTCAGGACTCATAAATGCAACTGTTGATGTTAATGCAGAAAATCTTGTTAATGATGCAAAAAAAAATTACTCATAAAGGAGGCAGAATATGTAAAAAGTAGTAAGAAAAAAAATGACCTGACACAGTTTTAATCTTATTGTATAAAAGGAGTCAACTTCTTTAGAGATTTATCAGTTTTCCCAAGGCCTCTGGGTGGCCTAAATGGTTCTGTAGTGCTATATTATTCTAAACATTCATAATAGTATTCAATGCAGCATAATGCATTTAGGCATGAAAGAACCGATGCACCTAGTAAGAGTTGCTCTGCTTGCTTGTCACTGATGGTATCTGATCTAATAGGTACAGAAATGTGCTGAATTGTCATAGCATACATTTCAGTGAGAAAAAAAATCACTACAGCATAGAAATATTTATGGAAGTGCTGACAACATATCAATTAATAATGCCTGCAAGATACAAAAGGAGAATAGTCTATGCCTTACAAGTTGAAAAAGAGCCAAGTCAAGTCTTAATTTCAGCCTCCCCATATTACAAAAGAGCAAATACTTTCCCTCTGGTGGACTAGTCAGACATAGCTGAGATTTTGCTAACAGCTCAAGAGTTAAAAAGAGCAACAAGCAAAACTGTGTATATAGTGTGGCACCATCTATGCAAACCAGAAAAGTGGGGAAGATATACGTATACGTTTGCACATATAATGAAACTTTGGGAGAAAACCTAAGACACTGGTAAAGTGGTTGCCACTGAGGTAGGATATCATGGGGCACAAGAGGATATAGATCTCTTGTTTCAACTATGGGTATGTATTAACCACTTTAAAAAGATTTTTTAAAGAATGGCTGGAGAACAGATGAAGAGTGAGTATATTATTGAAGAGTAAGTTAGCAAGCTGTTGAAAAACTATTCTATATTTCAAGCATCAGTTACAAAAACAAAAGAGGGCAGTTTATTCTTTGGTCTATAGACAAAGTGACTTATGAGTTGTAACAAAGATAGTTTAATAACTAAACATGGCTTGGTGAACTCTAGTGCCATTGATTAGTTTTCTGTCCTTGGGCAATCAGCATCTATACTCTCATCCGTAGACTGGGCGTGACTATACGCATGTGCACGTGGACCGGTGTATGGAAGGGGACAGGCTGCATGTCATCACCACTGACTGCGTGGGGGAGGGGAGTGGGCCTCATTCACTAAAGGAATGGGTCCCCTGTACTCTGTATTAAGTGGACTTTAATCCTGGTAGGATTTTGACAATAGAAATTTATCCCCCATTTTAAAAAGTAAACAAGGACAGTAGGAATTGAAGATCCTTCTGTTATAATATTTCCATCCTCTATAGTTTCTCCTTTAGCTGGGTTCCAAAGCTGCTTCATCTATGATCCTCCTTCAGCTATGCAAATGCTCAATACTTTTGTACATTTCCATGGGCCTACATTTCTGGAAATCTATCACAGATGCTTACTGTTTATTAGACTCCAGTATATACATTTTATGGTGTACTTAAAATTTTGTTGACACAAAACCCCAGCCAGCTGGCCAGCCAGCCATTAACACCGCCCCCCCCCCATTTACTAATCATAGGTATTCTTCCAAAACAGTCTAAATTTCTACTGATTTTATCTATTTGGGCAACCAATAGTAAAATATCATTCCTTTCTCTGTTTTCATATGTCTAAAACAGTTCTAAATCTAACTGTAGGCCAAAGAGATTCAACCAGAATTCATAAATTAGTGCGGCCCTAGCAAAAATCTACTCAGTCTATCTTTAATCTTTAGGAAAGTTTAACTGTGACCCCAGGCTTAAAAATTAAGCTATGTGAGTCAACACTCTAACCACAAAGATGCAACAGGCAACAGGTTTGCTTCTGAATGAGTTTGCAATTTCGTAGGGAGTTCAGCAAACCAATTATGTGAGCTCTAATGTTGCGTCACACCAGTGCCACGGCCAGTCGATGTTTACGTGAAGATACCCAGGAAGTAAATTGAAAACAAATCCTCCATCTAAGCTGACTGCCTCATGTGTGGGAACTGTTTCCCCAATGGGCTGGCAAAATGAACTGTAGTTTTGTATAGTAATTCAGAAGATAATTGATTATTTGCCAAGAGTCTGATTGTGAGTTGCCACTGATTATTATTTTTTTTATCCACTCCCGGGACACACTTTCAATTTCACAGTCTTTTGCACATTGTGGACAGTGCTGTTTAATTTCTTAAAGGAAAGTGCACATTCTCTTTTTATTGTAGTCAGACTAGTGGCTCTCCAAAGCACAGGCAGGGAACTGCATATCCAGGGAGGAAATACTGAGGCTCACATTTGCAGGCTGCCTCCATCCGCAGTGCTGTGGCTTAAGAGCTGGGAAGGGAATTAAGGAAGAGCCATTCTTCATGTAAGAAAAGACACCTTTGTGTCTCACTATCTTAGATGTTCTATCTGAGGGATGGTCAACATTTTTGAAGATACCACTCTTGAATTGTTTACAGATTACTTCTCTTTATTTTACTCTTAAAATAAGAGTTTCTAGCAGAGTTTAGGAAAATTTTGTCAGGAAACAGTTGTTTTCCTCCTACAGACTAACGTTCCTGCAGGCAATGCAGCAAATTAACCAATATAAATGTTTCCTTCAAAACACAGAAATCTTTTATCTATTTAGGGACAGATCACACAATATAACATGCTGAACTATTTCTATTAAGCCCAAAGATGACAAAAAAATTGAAAAGAATAAATCCATTATAAAGAATTCATATCTGCTGCTTTGTGAGCAATCCATAATACACCGTATTGTGCAAACTATAGGAGATGATGACCTAACAATACAGAATGTAGAGAGGGCTTTTGACAACAGAAAATCATAAGAGAGAGTATCATTTAATGGAGAGTGAAAAAAAATGATCCTGGATTCTTTTTCCTCCTTTATTTGTTGTATCACTTTGTAAAACCTCCCTATGCCTTGCTCTCTTCATCAGAAAAATGAGACCTATGGTTTTATTTTTATAAAGTGCTTTAGGATTCAGGAGAACCCAGAATGCATTATATGATGAAAGCCACCATGGTGTAGGTCACATGACTATGGCAGAAAAGGATCTAGGGACCAAAAGGAAAACATGAATCAGCAATGAACATTCATTTTGTTTGTTTAAAACCCCAGGATGTGCAAATATATGTCAGAACTAAAGTTGACCCTCTTCCTTTACAATCACACATTACTCTATCTGGTTCTGGTTTTGAAGTCTGAGTTTAGTAGAAAGAATATGAATGCAGAAAAGAGTAAGGGGGTTTCTCTCAAGCAAACCCCAAGTCACTAGGGCTACACTAACTCATGCTGAATCCCCTAAAGGACCAGAGATACAGGGAATTGGTATTTCCTCTTCCCCCTTCTAAGCATACATTTATTCCCCAAAGGGCTACGTAGTGAAGGGACAAATCAACAAAAAGGAGCTATCTCCTCCAATTACCCAAAGTTATATCAGTTTTTAGGATCACAGGAGAGTCAGAATTGGGGATAACATGGACCATTATGTTGAAGGGTATAGGTCAATATGGTATACCAGAAGCTAGAACGTCTAAGTTCCAATGCTTATTCCAACATTAACTTACTGCATACTGCGTAGCCTTCAACAACCAAACTCTCTAGACCTGTTTTCTCAAGTGACTCTGAGGGTAAGGGAGGTGGAGAATTGATTTAAATGATCCCCTTTCAAGATCTAGAATTCTATTATTCTTTGTGTACATGGATAATGACCTAATTCATTGTACACAAGATCCATTAGGAAAGGTTCAAAATATCAAGGTAACTTTCTCTGCAAATAAAGGATAAGCCATCTCTGGTATCAGGATGATGGAAATGAAGACCCAAAGCTCAGAGAAGTGCCACAAGCACACAGGTAATGGCAAAATCGGGACTAGTCTTTTGGGTTTTGAACATAAATTCTGATATACTTTATATCCCAGTGGATTGCCTGTAATTTCTCCAACTTGAGAAGTCTAAAGCTAAATTAATTAAAAACAACAGGAAAAAATTAAGTCTCAAACATAGCGACTATATGTACATGTCTATATATTTAATGGACAAAATGCATGTAATCAATCAGTCAATACACATTGTATTTATCAACTGAATACCATTCCCGTACAAACTTGTTCTCCTTTCTGTATTCTCTATTTTTGGTTAGTGTCACTCAGAGGCCTAGTATCCAGAAATAGAAACCCTGGCGTCATCGCCTCTCATTCATCTGCACTCTGAACCATTTTGCATTCACACAGACTCACCAATACAATGGATTTCACCTCTGACTTCTTTCCCCATTCTGTATTCTTTTCTGCATCCCCAACATGTTTTCATCACTCAAGCTTTCATCTATTGCCTTACCTATTCCCTCCTAGCTAGTCTCCTTGCCTCTAAATCCCTTTTCCATACTATTCCTAAAGAAAAAAATACTCACTTAAATAAAAATGTAAACATAACGTTGACCTGCTTAAAAACTGACAGCACTCATTAGTTTGCCCACAGGTGGAAGTTCTAACCTTCCTACTGGGAAAAAACAGGCCCTCTCTGTCCCAGGCCTGCCTTTCAGCCAATCCCTCCATTTTCCACTCACATTCTATGCTTCTGCACAAACAGAAATTTGCAGATATCCCCCAGGTACTGCATGCCACTGTGCCTTGGCATATGCTAGTATCTCAGTCTGGAAATTCCTACTCCTTTCTCATTGTTTACTTGAAAAATGCCATTCATCTTTTAGATCCCAAGTAAAATATCCTTTCAACTGGGCTTCCTCCATCTCTACATTTCCCTTAGGGTTAATCATGTCTTGTTCTAGGTTGCTTCTGTACTCTGGGCAGGCTTCTACTGTTGCATTCTTCACTCTACTGTAATTGTTTCTTTGTATGCTTCCCTCTCTAGACTGAGGGGAGGAATTGCATCTGCATCATCTCTGCATCCCGAGCACAGTGCCTGGAATATGGAAGGTACTCAATATGTATTTATGACTATGAATGAGTAAATAAACAAGCAAACATTCATTCAACAACCATTTTACTCAATGTCTCACAGAGTTCAAGAAAAGAGATGCCCTCTCTGGCCTCTAAAACCCCTCCACAAATCACAAACAAGAAAAATATCTGATACGGATAAGAGCTATTTGGAGAATTAAACTGGGAGGATAGAATGGAAAATAACTCGTTGTCTACATTGGTTCACATGAGCAGGAAAGTCTTCTTCCAACCCATGAATGGCAAACACTGTCTCACATACCCTGCTGAGAGAACGGTCCTGAAGGGTTAACAGCAGCTCGAACTGAGGGAAGGAGTGTAATCAAGGAAGTTTTGGTTTTAGCAACCAAGTAGATAGCAGTGCTATATGCTCTGACAGGGGAATCTGGGAGAGAAGGAATTTTGTGGGAACAAAAATAAGAGTTATCTATTTGGCCTCTTCAATTGTAGATGCCTACTGGACATCTAAGTAGAGGCATCAAGTAGGCAGCTGGATACAGGAATCTGATAGTTTAGAGGGTGATGTGATCAGGAAGAAAGACTTGACAGCCATCAGCACTCAAAAAAATAGTGTTTAAAGACACCATGGGACTGGAAGAAAGCACCTAGGGAGATCATGTAGACTGAAAAAGAGGAGTCAAGTCCTGGGAGATACTCTGACACATAGAGTTCAAACAAGAAGGAAAACCAGCAAAGGATACTGAAAAGTCTATAGTACTAGGCTATCAAGAAAACCAGCAGATCATGGTCAAGAAAACCAAGAGAAGAAAGTATACTAAGAAGGAGGCAGTGGTCAACTTTGTTGGACTTTGCTGGAAGCTCAAGTAAGATAAAATGTTCAATTTACTACATGTAGGCACAGGTTAGCTAGATCAACACTCTAGGAGTTAAGATAGGAATGAAAGCCTGATTTGAATTGAATCCCAGCTCTTCATAAGAAATCATGAAAATACATTATGCGGCAATGAAAGACCTTTTTCCCTCTATCTCTGGTTAAAGCAAAGCTTAAAATGGGTAAAACTTCAAAAAGACTTAGAATAGATTTCAGGAAGAATTTCCTAGAAGCATAGTTAATAAAAAAAGAATAAGTACTATAACCTAGCATTACATATTTAAAGAAAAGAAAAGATATACATCCTGTTCTGAGTATTTTTTGTTAGTTTTTAAAATTTTTAAAAACATTTTATTTATTTATTTTAGAGACAGGGTCTCATTCTGTTACCCGGGCTGGAGTGCAGTCGTGCAATCATAGCTCACTGTAACTTCCAATACCTAGGCTCAATCGATCCTCCTACTTCAGGCTCCTAAGTAGCTAGAACCGTAGGCGCATGCCACAGTACCCAGCGAAGTATTTAAGATTTTTTGTAGAGATGGGGACTTGCAGTGTTGCCAAGGCTGGTCTCAAACTTTTGGCCTCAAGCATTCCTCCTGCCTTGGCTTCCCAAAGCACTAGGAATACAGGCATGAACCATCTCACCTAGTCCTGTACTCAGTATTAATTAATTTAATCACTCCTTTTATATATCTATATTTTCTAAACTGAAATAATAGTTGGTCAAAAATCACTCAAGATATGGGCAACATTTCCTATTAACTCATATGCTTATAACTACTAACCATACACTTCAGCTTTTAGAAACCAAGAAATAGGATATGTTTCTATCCTTATACATTCTTATATACAAATAAGAAATATGTATTGACTTCATACATATAATTGTTTGAATAAACTTCTAATTGTTATATTTACATATTAGAAAGGATACATATTCTAAAGTTTGTAGATTGAAGGTAAAATGAAATGGCACATTCTATAATCAAACTGTCAGTGACAGCACAGCTGTATTTCCTTTTACAAATTCCATAATTCAAGTTGTTCTTGTGGCTTTCTTCCAAAGAGATGACAAAGAGTTCACAAGTAATAATCTGCTGAGCAAACTCCCAAAGAAACTAAACTAATATACATCAAGATGTTAGCCTCTACTTCCCTAGTGACAAAAAGGTTCTTTATTCTAATTGCTGAGGACTTCTATGATTAAAAATAGTTATCCTTCCAAATGGACACATATCATTTAGTTAAAGATGTTAATTTACATTCTCAATCATAATCTACTAGTGTTAATAGAAGTATTGATAGTCACTCTTTTTTTTTTTTTTTTTTTTTTTTTTTTTTTTTTTTTTTTTTTTTTTTTTGAAGCAGAGTCTTACTTTGTTGCCCAGGCTAGAGTGGCGTCAGCTTAGCTCACAGCAACCTCAAACTCCCGGGCTCAAGCCATCCTCCTGCTTCAGCCTCCCGAGTAGCTGGGACTACAGGCACGCACCACCATGCCCGGCTAATTTTTTCTATATATTTTTAGTTGGCCAATTAATTTCTTTCTATTTTTTTAGTAGAGACGGGGTCTCGCTCTTGCTGAGGCTGGTTTTGAACTCCTGACCTCGAGCAATCCGCCCGCCTCGGCCTCCCAGAGTGCTAGGATTACAGGTGTGAGCCAACGCACCCGGCCAATAGTCACTCTTATAGGGAGCAAAAGATGTTCAAACATTTTGTACATTAACGAAATTTCTAAATAAAAATAGGAATGAATATCACAAGATTCACATTCTTTTATTATTTAGAAAAAGATGTACACAAAGGTAATTCTGATGGACAGCAAAGCTCAACTTTAGCAAAACTAGAGTGATCTGCTTGGGTGCACCACAATAATTTTATAATGATATTAAAATAAATGTGATCCTTTTTAAATTTTAGCTGCCACAAAGCATTATGTCACATATTAAAGCAATGCAGTGTTAATACTACAGTACACAACTGGCTGGCAACTTTGGGTTAGAATAATATAGAGTGAGAGGGTTTTTTAAAATGGGTCTTGGCTGTTTAGAAGTAAAAAGCAAACAAGGCCTGCACAACATAAAAAATGAGTGCCTTAATGGTGCAAAATAACTACCCAACTGGAGTTATCAGTAAGTATACAGCACAATGTCATCAAATAAGCAATATCTAGTGCTAGATGAACATGGGTTTCTGTGTCTAGGTCTGTCTATTTTAATTTAAATTGCCTTACATTCAAATTTTAATTATTTTACATTGTTATCTTTTCCAGTCTGTATTTAGCTTATTGATAAATTTTTAAAAATCTAGTTTTTTAAATTTATTTTTATTGACAAATAATAATTGTGTATATTTATGGGGTACAATGTGATGTTTTGGTTTATGTATACATTATAGAAAGATTTAATCAAGCTAATTAACCATATCCATCACCTCACCTTTTTATTATTAAAAGTCTAGTTTTTTAATTCATCCACAATTTATTATACATTCATCTTTTATGAGTGAAGTATTTCCAGCAACTTAATACTGTCCTCAAAATACTCTAAACACCTGATCTAAAGCAATTGTTTAGATATATATGCACAACATAGTAAAACAAATTTGGAAAAGGGAAAAGACTTTTGACCTTTATGACAAGATTGTCTTCTATGATTCTGTTTACTTTTAGAGAGTCCTTTGTTAAAGAATGCTATTGGTTTATTTTAGGAACATGATTAGTTCATCAATAATATTTAACCAACCATAACATCAAGATCAGCCTGGAATTGGAACTACTATATAACATGATGATTCACATTATTTACCCAGCTGGCATGACTTGGCAAACAGTATTTTACAAGATATTGCACTAGCTTGTGATTGCCTAGAGATTCAGTGTGCCCACTTTCTGTAAGTGCTGATGGTGTGGCATGTAATCTCTGTTAACTGCCATCATCCATTTTGCTACACTCTGGTAATTGGCAAATATTCCATGTATAGCACAGTTAGGGGGTTTATGAATAGGAGAGAGAAAAAAATAGATAAAAGAGGATCTTTCTCCATAGCATACTAACCCTTTAAGGAGGTTGAAGAGATCATGCAGAAGAGATCAAACTGTGCAGAAAAGAGACTTATGACCATGAAATATATATCTTAAATAAGCATTTAGTGTGGGAGGTATGTATACTCTGAACTCAGAGCTCTGCAAAGTGATACCTTGTGACAAAGTGCCCTATTGTTTGCCTCATGATTTAAGGAAAAATCAGTCGATTTACCCTCATTTACACAGCTACTTCTAACTGGTCTGTGATGAGTCAACATATTAGTAACTGAAAGGTAGCTGCCCAAATTGGCCACATTTTTTAAAAATCTGAGCACCGATAAGCATTGTTAGGAAAGTAACCAAAAATCAAAATTTTACTTATCTGGGTTTTCTTATATTTTTTTGTAACTAGGGAGGATTAGGATCTTTACTATATTTTGAGCACCCATAAAAATGTGTTAAGTACTGTATAAACATCAAATAATTACTCCCGGCTTCTGATTCACTTTAAAAAGCATGGGCTGATATCAAGTCACAAAATAGGTATTAACATGACAAGGATATGAAATATGCATATAATAATTCTGAAGTTTTCATCATTACTTCTCTCAAATAAATTTAGTATAAATTCTTCATAACTCTGTGAGTCATTGTCCAACTCATTACAATAACATAATCAATATATTATTGAGACAGAAATATCCTGGCACTATAGCAAGACTCTAGAAATGCCAGTTTCTAAATTAATGTCAAAGTATTACACATGTGTCATAAATGGCTAACCAAGGGATGCCAAATCATCCCTGTTGCTGAGATAATTGTTTTACTTTGAAGTTCCTCAAGATCTACTGTGTTAGTTCCCAGGTCAGAGCTATCTCCCTCTGTCCCTTTTTCCTCATTTTTCAATCACAATATAGAATTAGAACATTGTTTGACAATGAGATAACAGAAGTTATTTCAATGGTTCCAATGGACCAACTTTTTTCTACTTGGTTAGTTTTGTTAAAAGGAAAATCCTGGATTTGCTTGCCAAGATTTATTATGCAAATTTTGCTTATCTTATGGTTGGATGATAACCTTCAGAAAAAGCTATGATACTAAAGGATGAGGTTGGGACACATGTTTACAGGTTGAAGTGTTTCTATTAAGAATCTGTGAGAAAGGCTTTAACGCCTTATTTTTTCAAGTGTATAGTCTATCTCCTCTAATTAGACTGTAAGCTCCTAATGGGATTTAGTACAGTGCCTTACACACAACAGGCATTTCACAAATATTTGAAGAATGACTTATTGAGAAGGAATCCATTGATGACCTTAGGGAAATTCAAGGAAAAATCCTCTGTGTGACAAACAAAGAGCCATAGTCATTGTTTTGTTTCAGTGCTCTGGCAGCCAGCATAACAAAACAGCAATAGCATTGAGAGCCAAAACCAGCAATGATGATACTTAGAAGTTAGGTTTAAACTCTTCCATTGTTCATAAAGTCAAATAATTATATATTTTCTCTCCTGAGTACAGAGTCCTTAGTTCAGTATCTTGTCTGCACCGATCACATATTTTTTAAAAACTGCATACACACACACACACACACACACACACACACACAGCTGATTTATTCTTTCTCGCTTTGCACATTTCTTTGAATATGAGGTTTATTTTACCTTAACTTCCTTAAACTGCCATTTCTGTAACATTCCAAAGAGGAAAGAGATACAGCAAACTGCAATAAGGGACTACGAAGTTACATTTTACATTATTGATGCATTTTTAATGTCAATGCACATCTGGGTAGAATTTCTGATCAGAAAATATAATTATGTGTGTGAGGACAGGAACTAAGCACCATATGATAGAGAAAGACTATTCAGAATAAAAGGAAGTCCCTTAGTTAGAAGCGATACAGGTGGAAAACTTTAGAATTTACTTGCCCTAAAATGTGGAGCCATGGAACTTGATCTGCAAAGTGTAAATAAAAAAATGGGATGTGGAGTTCACGTAAGGATTTCTTCAAATGGAAACGTACATGCTGCGAGACACTGGGTCCCTGAGGGGAGACAGCTATAGAAACAGACTTAATTTTTACTGTTTCCTGTAGTAAGCTGAATCTGACAGTTGATTCTCTTCTAGACAAGGAAAATTTTAAGCCAAGAATATAAACACACTCCATTTTTTTGTCTTTGTTTTGGACCCAGATAATGCCTTACCCCAAGATTCAGTATACAAGCTCAAGTTCAGTGAACTCTCCAAGATTACTATGCATTTCTAAGGAGAAGAGACATACAGATATTACTCTGCCAATTACATGTACTACTCTCATTAAAGCCTTCATTTAATTGCCTGGGATTTATGAAAGATCTAGTAACCAAGCCACACTGTGCCATAACTTATCCCACCCTGCAAAGAAGAAACTGAAACTCAGATAGGTTAAAACAATATGCTCTCTGGGGCAGGGATGGAGTCTATTTTGTTCCTCATTGTATTTTTATGGTCCTGCACAGTGTAGTGTAGTGGCAATATAGCAAAGCAGTTAAAAGCTTAGTGTCTAGAGTCAGAGAGACCTGGCTTGGAGCATAAGTTCCTAGTTCCAGCAATAACTCGGTAGGTGACTATGAACAAGTTGTTTAACCATATCTGAACCTCAGTTTTCTTACTTCTTAAAATGGAGTTGCCAAGAGTATGTATTAAATAAAGTACTGGATAATTAAGTAAAATATATAATGTGATCAAATAGTGTCTGCTATTTAATATATTATTAATAAAATTCTCATCATTATCATCTGGCACTTGATATTATAAAACGAAAGGTTGAATGCAGCTAGTAAGCACATAACTAGAACCCTGGTTCTCTCACTTCCCTCTCAGTTTCCACGTCCCTTACATTATACGATGTATGCAATTGGAAGTGTCCTAAAAAGACTGATGAATTTAGTTTTACTAACTCAAATCCAGTATCTATTGCAGGCAGGTGGGAGGGAGGAGCTTATCATACTTATGTTTTATACCAGCTGAGTGTACTATTTTCCACAGTTTTTGTTTTATTTTGTTTACACAAATGAATTGAGCTTTTCTAATGAAGAGATTTCCTTCTGAGGTAATGCCCCCTTTCATGACTTCCCCTATATTTGTAGCATTCTAGAAATGCTACTGCTGGGATTCCCAGCCTGCAGAGTTTACAGAGAAAAAAATATGGCCAAAGATAATTCTGGTCTAAAGCTGTTTTCAGTCTCACACTGCCAATTATATTAACTGCCTTCAAGAAGACACACTGAAATTAAAATGGCAAATTTAACCTACACTTAGAGTAATGCAGGCAATTGCTTAATTTCACAAAACTGAAATGATTTGGAGGCTGTGGTGAAAATATTTTGAAGGATACCATAAAGTTGAAGCAAATTCAATTTTTTTATATACACAAACCTTAAAGTAGGAGTAAGACATTCTATAGCACATTAAATCTCTGAAAATGTAAGGCAGTTCTTTGGATTTCTTCAGTGCCTTCTTCTTTCAAAGATCTGCATGAGCATCACGTGTACAGTTGCTCTTTACAGCATTCCTGACAAATAAAATAAGAGTCCAATGACCTCTTTTTCTTTTTACGGGTAGAAAGGGTGAGGCACTGAGTATTTAAATCGCTTTCTGAGTAGGACAGAGTTAACTCATGGAAGAGAGGTGGAAAATTTGAGTCTTTGGTCAGAATCCACTAGTTCTGATATATCTATAGTAGCTTTTGAATATGACCCTTTAGGAATAACTGTAATACATGTTCCCCTTTAAGTCTTTATCTATGAAAGTGTTTTAGATTAAATCTTAGAAAATTATATAAAATCCAGGCAATGAATTTTCTACATTTGGGTTACAATAGTCTCTTCTTATAGGTCCAAAAGACCTGGGGTAATATTAATAGAAATGGATTTAATAGAGCCTGAATAAACCTCAATTTCCTCTTTTCTTCTCACTTCCTCCTGGTCCCTTTCTTCCAATTTCTCTGTTTGACCAAGGGAGTATGTTTGCTCTTGTTTTACAAGATCTGACACACAGATTTTTCACAGTAGGAATAGTAACACTCTGGAACATGTGACATTACACACGTAGGATGAAGCTATGGACCAAACTACTTATAATCTAGAAATTCTTACCATAGACTAGTGTGATTCTCAAAATGTAGTTCCTGGAACAGTAGCAACACCATCATGGGGAAATTGTTAGAAATGCAAATTCTAGAGCCTTAGAGATCTACTGAATCAGAAATTCTGGGGCAGGGCCAAGCAGTCTGTATTTAAACAAGGCTTCTGGGTGATTCTGATGATTCTGAGAATCTCTGACCCAGATTCAGAGCTTCTTGATCCAGATATCTGCATGTTTGCATGTCCAGCACCTATGTTTCCAGCATCACTCTTCTCCTTGCCAAGTCTGTGTGCTTGAATGTCTTATATTTCTTTTGCACACCCACATCAGCTTCATCTTTTCAACTGTGTGGAAATACGGCACTTTTATGTGGGAGGACACAGATGGGTAGGAGATAGTCACATTAATATCACCTCCATGTTTGTTTGAGTCTTGACTCAAAAGGGTACCTAGGTTCTGTCTTCACTTTTACAGGCCCAGAACTCCAATATATATAAGATATTTTAAAATAGTCACTGAAGATTCCTTTCACTAAAATGCCTCAGTGGCAGCAGAATCTCGTCCTGCAAAGCAAATACCTAGGAGAGTTAGAAGGGTGGGGTGTTTTGTATAAAACAAAAGGGTATCAACAGGCACAGCCTATAAGATCACAGCATTAGTCATCAAATCCAATACAAATGTAGTTAATTTATTTTTAATTATTCTAATCCTTGATAGCTGCCATTCATGATAGTAGGAGGCTTAAGTCTAATTCTATAGGTAAGTCATGCCTAAGAGAGCACATATGAATTCATCTTTTTTCTTTTTTACTTAAATTCATTATATAAGGTTTCTTAAACTTCAGTAACCTATAAACTCATTTCAAAGGAAAAATTATTTTAAAACTACCATGAGTTACAGACCCAGTGCTCAGATGGAAAAACACTGACTTAAAAATTTAAAAGTTTCTTCTATAAAAAAATTTTTAATTGGAATTTTTTCACAAAGAAAAATTTTATGTTTATTCATAAAATATATTTATGATATATATTTATAAATATATGTTATAAATTATATTTTCATTTTGTCATTAAAATGAAAATATATAATTAAAAATTCTCATGAATTCCAGGAATACCTATGGACAAAAGTCTGTGCATCCAGTCTGAGAAACACAGCTTTATACAAACCCCTGCCATACCTCTCAGTCCTACAAAGTACTTAATGTAAAAGTGAAATATGTGCCCAAGAATAGGAAAGCAATAAATGTCACTTGGTATCAACTATAAGAAAATTTGAAACTTATTTCAGTTTTTATTTTGAAGCTGACAAGTATCAGCTGCATGGTTAAACCTGTTTTAAAAGACAAATTCGCAATTATATTTATATGGATAAGTCAAACTAGTTTGTTATCTTGAAACATATCTGGTCAGTACATAAAGTCGTCCTTTGAGAGTCCTTATTCTGAACTATCCAAGATGTGTACCCCTACCCCAATTTAGAGAATATTCACAAAAGGAAATTCCATGGGTTATAACAAAAAAATTACACTCAAAATATTTATGTAAGAAAATGTTAATAAAGACAGTATCTGGTTACATATACATAACAAAAGGAGAATATATTTTAATGGAAGGTGGGAGGGATGGCTTTCAAATTCTTACAGTGTCACCCACTCTGCTTATGTGCTAAACTTTGTTGATAGCAGTAATATCCTTGTTGACTCTTGCAGATGTACTTTAAGCTAAACAATCTGTCTCAGGAAGGATGTGAACCGTCAAGTTTGCAGAACGGGCATGGCTCTGCCAGAATCATATCTATCTGAAAGATGATATGGCTTATTCCCTGCATGGAATAGGAAATAAAAGGCGTGAAATAGGAAACCCTAATGTTTTAAAGTTTTGTTTGGGTTTCTTTGGATTTCTAAGACATGCGAATAAATAAACATAACTATACATAACCTCCAAAGCCAAATATGAATAATTTTACCTCAAATAACATAACCCCACTGACTCCTCAAGTAGCACAGAATCTAGGGCTTATCCAATAGAATTCTCAGTGATGACAGAAATGGTCTGTCTGTCTATATTTGTTCAGACCAGTGTGGTAGCCACTAGCCACATGTGTCTAGTGGAGCACTTGAAATGTGGCTATTGCAAATGAGGAACTGAATCTTATTTTATTTTATTAATTAAAACTTAAATTTAAATAGCCTCATGTGTCTAGTGGCTATTGTACTGAACAGTAGAGACCATAATCCCTTTCTTTTAAAAATATAATTTCCCACATTGCCTTTACTTTTACTAGTGTGTTTTGATATTAAATCAACTTACTTAAAATTATTCTTTCAAAATTAAATTCTCTTTCTTTATAATTCAAATCCATTTCCTTTTGTTTTGTATTCTATTTAGTGACATAATTGTGAAAGACTTTCATAAAATTAGAAACAATTTCAGAACTCCCCACACCATTCTCTTTGTTAAGCCAGATAAGTTTAACTCATTTAGACATTTTCACTCTCCTACCTTTTACTTTCCCTGCTCTTTTCTATATTCCTTATCTTTCTAAATATGTAAAGCCAAAATAATATGCAGTATGTACTGAATAAAGCAATGGGTTTATGAGTGTGTGTGTGGTGGCAGGGGCTGGGGGAAAGGAAAGAAGAGTGACTGACTTTTTAAGATCAGTTTTAGATTTTGTGAAAAGTTGCAAAGACAGTACAGAGTTCCTATATACCCAAAACCCAATTTCCTGTATTATTATCAACTTGCATTAGTTTAATATGGTACATTTGTCACAACCAATGAACCCATACTGATACATTATTATCAACTAAAGTTAATATCTTACTCAGATTTCCTCAGTTTTTACCCAATGGCTCTTTTCTGTCCCAGAATCCCATCCAAAATACCACATTGCTTTAAGTTGTCAAGTCATCTTAAGCTCCTCTAGACTGTGAGAGCTTCTCAGACTTTCTTGTTAACTGACTTTTAATCAGAATTACCGTGTTGAGTAAATTTATGATTAAGTTGCTAATACTCATAAGAATAAAATTAATTTTTTAAGATTAAAGAGATGATGTTTCACCAAAAAGCCTGGTGAACATACCTTGACAGAGACTCTTATAAAATAACACCAGTCACCCTGGATCATGGAAGATATCCTTGGGGTACTCTCTTAGATGCAAGTAATCATGGCTAAGTATCTATGGGGTGTTAGCCACTCTCCAGGGAGTGAGAAGAGATACAACAATAATCCTGCCTCAATTTTACGACCAGTTTGTTGACATCATACGAGACTGAAATATCTTTTATTTTTTCCCCTATCAAACCCCTCGCCTGCCACATACACAATTAAGTTTTCACGAAATCTAAAACTTGATGTGGCCTGTCATTTTATCATGAAAGAAAACTGAATTTATCTGGAATAATTTGTTCTTCAGAAACTAGTCTGCAGCTACTTAGTAACTTGTGCTAAAGAATTCAATTGCAAATGGCAATTGAATACTTGTGTTAGTGTATTCTTATATGTTGAACATTTATAAGACATTGGCTATCTCTGTGATCCTTGTGCGATCTACGAAATTGGTTACTGGCTCTTAAATAATGTCTGGGAACTATAAGAAATTTTAGAATGCTTACTATTTGAGTCAATTATGGATCCTACTTTTTAAAGTGCACCAGCTATAGTCTAACCACTCCCTTCCCAACAGTGGTCTAAATTTCCACCTCTTTTTAAAATAGTTTTATCTTTTAAACCACCATTTTCTTGTTATTGGATGTTTATATGAGGAGCAGGGAGGTTTAAAGGCTCAATTTTCCTTGGTTCCTTGCTTTCACTGTACATAATTTAAGACTATTTCCCCACTCCTCTTAAAGTGTGCTTTTGCTTCGGTTTCTCAAATCTTGTCCTTAACAAAAAGATGCTAATTGCCCTGTATCATCTGTCTCAATTTCTACATTTACTGAAAGTTATAAATTGTCTTTAAAAAAATCAACTTATATTTTAAAAACTGTCAATAGTGGATCTTAAGAACTGGAATTAACTTCTACATTGTCTGGTACATGCTCTTCCTTTGACATCTGAGGCTCAATACATATCAAATGTCATGAAGTTTTTCTGCAGAAGAGTTAATTCTACATTCTAGGTATCCTAAGTCTAAGGAGTGATGCCATTACCCTTACACTATTGCCTCTTCGAAATTAAACCTATAAAAATTGATAGTGAATCTCCAAAATGAAGGCTCAAGAGCCTCCTTTAGCATACCATCTAACTCCTTTTTCCCTCTACTCAGTCTTTTTAGACCACTTCTCTTCTACCCTCTTATGGAAGACATCCCCTTCTGAGGTTCTTGCTATCGAGGTATACATCTTCTCCTTGTGGTAATGGCGCCACACACGAAGCACAACACCGCATTTCATCACCACAGCCAACTACCTCTGGACTCCTTTTCTGGTGCAGTCTCAATTCTCTTTAGCAAAATGAAGCAGGTGCCAGGAGAACAGTCAAGGGAGTAGGCTGACATTGCTACAAGCCCCATCTCCTTTCCCATTACTGCCTCACCTGAAACCATGTGGATTGGTTTGTTCTTCTAGATTGTACCACACTCTCTTTCGTGCTTCCATCCTTTTGTACATGCTCATTCTCCTTTTTGCCTATCATTTGGCAGCTATCTATGTATTCTTCAAAATTCAGATAAGCCATCACCTCTCTTGTGCTTTTCCCAACCTACTTCTTCCCAGAGCTGAGTGCACCTTATAGCCCACTGTATGTATCTCTATTACAGAACTTGCTATACATATAGTAAAATTATATTGACATGCATGCCTCCCTTAGACTTTGAGCTCCCTAACAGCAAGAAAGATGCCTCATTAGTTCTGATATCCTTATCTGGCTGCTTAGCAGAAAATAAGCTATGATATTAATAGTAACACATTATTTGAATATATACCATGTGCCAGGCACTATGCTAAGGTATTCACAGGAATTATATATTCTGCACAATGACCTTAAACAACAGTGCTGTTATTATGATCTCTTTACAGGTTATAAAATTGAAGTCTAGAGAAGTTAAGTAACTTGCCCATGTGTGTACATCAGTTAAGTTTTAGAACTAAAATACCAATCCAACTCTAAGTCCATTTTCTTAAGTGTTTGATTGCTTCTCCAAGGGAGTCAAGGAATGTTTGTTGAATGAACAAATCCTCAAATGTGAGTGAATTAATGGAAAGAATCCTATATTAAAGCAAAATGGTATCAAGAATTCTAAATGCTTGAGCTGCTTTGTTTAGTGTATAGCCTAGAATGGTCCTTGGGGATTATGCAGTCCAAACTCTTCACTTTACAGAGGAAGAAACAGGCTTCAAATGATACCACAACTTTTCTCTTCACTTTTGGCAATACTGCATATATATATAACTTTTTAAAATGTAACTCCTTAAGAGAGAAACACATACAGAGTAAAGGAAATTATAATGACTCTAAGCCTGGCACAATTTTGAAGCAGGATAAGGGTAAACATGTTTTCCAATCTCTGTGTGTCTGTGCACATGTAGAACTTTAAGAAGAAGGTGGACATTTGCAGGGAAGTTCATCAACGTGTACGTTTCTAAGGGACACAACATGCATATCTGAATACTTTTCCAGGGAAAATGATAGAATCACTTTTCCTAATGTCTTATAAAGAACTCTGTGGAAGATGTTGGAATCACTGCTGTGAACAAAAGGGCCTGAAACCAATCCAGGAACACTCTTTTTTCTTGAAAAGAAAATTCTAACTAGTCCAGCCAGCAAATGTGGCTTTGAATAAGGAAGGCAAATGTGAGTTGGCTCACACTGGATTGGACATTTCCCAAGTGTTTTTCCCACGAAGCTGCAGTTTGGCCTCGCTTTTAGGGGCTAGTATGCTAAGAGACGGGGACTGGGAATACTCAGAGACCTCAGGAAAAAAAAATTCTGGCAGACACCAAATTATTTAATCTACTTCTTTTCCTGTTGCAATCTTTTCCTTAGGAAAAAAAAAAAAGAGGTCAAAATGAAAAGAATGTGAGTTTATTTTAATGGGAAAGGAATTTGGGGGGATATAGAAATCCCAGTTTAATTCTTTAATTAAAAAAAATTTCTTCTACTAAATAAAAATTCAAATTTCACATTTTGGGATATTTGATTCTAGTCTGTTTTAATTACTATTAGCAGGAGCACAAACACTAGGCTGTAGCTGCAGGACAGTACAGTAACCCAGCACAACAAGTACTTATTAAGCTTTGTCTATGCTGGAGGACATATATAAGGTGTAGGTGGCAAAAGTCTTGCACTTCAAGGAACAGACATATCATCTTATTATGGACTCAAGACGTATCCAGAAAACAATGAGAACGGGACAGTTTTAAAATGGCTTATATATAATAAAGTAAGTTATTTTTACAGTCGTGGATTATAGTGAAAGACTTTGAGGCAGAAGTAGAATGAGATATGCATTAAATGATTTCACTTTTATAGGTGAAAAGGAGATTTTTTTTAAAGAGGTGTTCTTGTTGTGGTAACAATCTGAACATAAACAGAAAAGTATGGAGTAGCATTCATCAAGTGGTCATTCAGCAAATATTTGCCAAACATCTACATGTATACGGCCCTGTGACAAGTGCTAGCAGGACATTTCTTCTCATTTTTCAGGGACAGTGAAGAGACCATGCTCACAGGAACAAAGGGCACGTTTTAGCTGTATGACTTTGGATGAGTCACTTAACCTCTTGGAGCCTTAGTTTCCCCCTTGTGAAATTAGAGGATTTGCTAACAGTGGCTTTTAAAGTTTCTTCTTTTATTTTTCCTTTTAGCAGTGAAACTCTTTTCTGTTCTAATGAAATCTTAAGCACAGTCCCAATATATTAAGGAACCAGAATGACTAGGCTCTGGCTGAAGGTAGAGAAAGGGTTGGGGGCAAGGATGGAGGGACAGACAGAGCCTGGATGTACCTTTTTTGTTCAACATCTTTCTCCCTCTTCTTTCCCAGTTCATGCCATGGAGCCCCCTCTGCAGAATCCCAGGACTACAGGGAAACGAGTTTTTAAAACAACTCATCTTTCTGATTTCTCAATTGCCTTCCAATTGTAAAGTGTCGCAATAGAAAATATAAACTATCACAGGGGGTTAGCTTTTTAAACAGAATTTGATTATAAAGGATCCTGGATGCTAGGATGCAAAAACAGTGTAGGTTCTCAAGTGAAATGACAAAATGGCTGTTTAAAAGACTGTTGTTTGAAAGTGCCTGGTAATACCATTTAAGAGGGGCTGGAAGAAGAAACTAGATATTAAGCTGTAAGGGATTGCACTAGGCTAGCATTACTGGGGATGGTAAGGGTCAAACCACTACAGTGAAGGGAGAATCTGTAGGACTTGGTAAGATTAAATAGACAGAGAGGAGACAAAGGAGTCAAAAATAGCATTCCAGTTAGTAAATCCAATATGGTACTACAGATAGATATGGGGAAGTAGATCTCAAAGTAGGTGCACATTGGAATTGCCTGGGGAGCTCTAAAAAACACTGATAACTGGTTCTTACCCCTCAGAGATCCTGAATTAATTGGTTAGGGGTGCAGCCTGGGCACTGGGATTTTTAAAGCTCCCCAGGTAATTCTAATGTGCAGCCAAGGTTGAGAACCACTGAATTAGAAGGGCAGGGAGTTATGGCAGGCCTGGAGAATATGTTTTAATGGACTATCTTCTGCTGTTTTTATGGTCTAGGTAATTTTTTTATTAAAGTTGATTTTTTTCAAATTCTTTGCCTAATATTAAATATTAACCATCTAACTACAGAATTATATCTCATATTATTTTTTATCTATATTTTATCCTGTCAACATATCTCTATGGGACTTCCAAGGGCACCAGGTACTGTGTTTTTCCAATGTTGAAAATCAATGATAAAATCTCCACTAACAAGAAATGTATGTGGGTAAGTAGGTGTATACATGCTCTTATTTCAAGTGTTTTCCTTTACAATAGATCATTATTACAGGATCATAATGATTTTTATACAAAAATTGTCTTTCCTTTAAATACACACGCACACAATTCCGAGACTTATAAACAGCATATATTCAGACATTCCTACACTGAAATATTACTTAGTCTCTATAAGGGTATTAAAATCAAGTTCAGCATTTACTCTGCCTAAACACAGCAAAGGCAAGCTAGATGAAGTCACATCAATCTCTAATATTTGCATAGCCTTTTTGTGTTTTTAAAACCCTTCTACAAACATTATCAAGCTGAATTCTAACAATAGTTCTATTATTTAATAATGACAAATAGTCTGATTTTCTTTTCCTAGATGAGGAAATGCAGACCCAGAAGTTGGGTAATATGCCCAAGTCTCCTTGGTAGAATTTAACCCAATGTGTCTCTGGTCTTTTCTTTTCTGGTCTGGTTCTCTGTCTTCTCTTTTAAGCACATAATCTAGTTATCAGTATCACAGGATTTTGTCAGTAAAATCTAATAAAAACATTATTTTCTACTTTTTATCAGAGCTATGAAAATGCTTATTTTCATTATTGAACTGTAAGCTTTTTGAAGGTTGGGGACATGTATGGGAGTGATGTTTCCTATACCCCCAAAACACCTAACAGTTTCATTTACTTAGCCAGGTAGGAGCACATCCTCTTTTATTACTACATTCTGTTTTAACTCAATTTATTAGACTTTTAGCTCAGAATCAGAAATATTTTCCAAATTAATTTATACTCTTTGTTCTATCCTTCTATAACGAATATAGAACCAGTCTACTAATTTTTACATGGCAAATAGCTCTTCAGATTAAAAAAAAAGTTAACATATCTTCTTTAAGGTATTTCTTCCTCCTTCAGAGCCAATGTTCCAAGTTCCCTTAATAATTTCTCAGGGAAAGGGTTTTCAGATCAATCACTTTCTCTGGCAATGTCTTCTGGATAAATAACATGTTTGGCAATGTTCCCCTTATGGCATAGGCACTCCAAGACAAAAACCATGACTTCAATAGTGGCATGACCTGTGGAGAGTTCAGGGGTACTATTACCTTTCTAGGTAGGGGTTCATGATTTTAGATTAAGGTTATGTTAGCTTTCACAGCCATCACAGCTCATCAATCGGAAGGCTGAGCCTGCTTCTTCTAGGTCAATAGTAACGATCTAATAGTATCATCATCTGAAGTAAGTGGAAGAATAATTTGTATATCTGAGCTCTTCAAACGGTTTTTCCTAAGACACGAAATACAATGCTACTGAAGGGATAACTGGGAAGCCAAACCAAGGTGTGCTCACAGATAATATGGGTTTCATTATGACTACTGAAAGAGAACTTCACTTTCCCAAGAACGGGTTTGTAGAACTACATTAAAGACATAAGGCATAAACTACTAAGTGTCTTTATCATGAAGATAAAAATATCTTTTTTTGGGGAAAAAAAAAGAAGCAGCTGTATATTAAAAAAACAAACAAACATGTGAAATGTATCAAGAGCACAAAACTATTTGAGAGAGTCATCAAGTTAGGACTTCTTCAATTTGGCATTAAGCCTCATAACAATTTCTCAATCGATATGTCCAAGGAGATTATTCAAATAGTACAAAAGCAATGACGAGAAACAGTGTCATAACATTTTTTAAATAGTGGAAATTCTAACAAGTTGTCTGTTTGGAATAGCTTGCTTCATTCAATTAGAAAAAGATGTCTATCCACCACTCCACCCTGTCATATCCTGACATAAATAAAAGGAGGATGAATTTCAAATTACCTCTACTCATGACAGTTTTATCCTAGACAAAGTTCCTGCCACAAAACAGAGGGTGAAGGACTTCTAGTAGAGCTGTAATTGCCATAATGTTGATTAAATGTACACTTAATGTGGGGAAAAGCTTTGCTGTGGCACGGCAGAGTCTTTCTAGTGCTATTTAAAAACCCTTCAAGTACAATCTTCTAAAAGTGGTACTTTGATGAGCCACACAACAAAATACCTGAAGTTTCATTGGTATGTAAAGCAGAGCTGGGAACTGCAAAGCGGCAAGAAGTGTGGGCGGAACCGCCTCATACAGACTGTCACGTTACACATATATTTCTAGTTATAAACAACACAAGAAAACCAGCTTTCTTTTCTACTTACAACTTGTTTTCGAGACCAATTATTATCAATTTCATTTGATCAATTCTCATAGTACCTCATTTACTAGGCTTGGTTCCCAGTGACATTTAGCTATTTCACCAAATCACACATATGTTCTTAAAGGGTAATTGTTGCCAAAACTAAAGATAATCAGAAGAAAGTGTCACGGGCCAGAAAGTACTTCCCAAGCAGGAAAGCCAAGTGTACTTTAAAGTGCAGAATATATATGTGTTGAATAAGGTTTGGAAACTTTTGTTATAATTTAAAAATCATTACTCATTACTAAATAGTCACATATTTCATATCACGATGTGTGTGAACTTTTGTACACACACACACACACACAAACACACAGCTACATACTTCCAGAGAGATCTCTTTTGGTTAAGTATAATGAATGGTATTACCAAAATGACAGACAAGGTTTAAATCATGATTTTCAGAGGCATTTGGAAGGGTTAATGGAAAAAAGAAACAGAATGGTATTCGAAGCCATTAAACTGTGTCAGGGGATCCCTAACTTCTCCTCTGCCCTCCAAGCCCACCCTAGATTCTTTAAGTATAATACTGAAGAATTGGTATCTAAACAGTTTAAACTAGTGCTAGCCTTAGCTAGAAAGACAAACAAAAATCTTTCTCTGGAGCTGTTAAGTAGAAATGGTAGCCGCAAGCTCAACCACTAGGCTTTGAGTGCTAGTTTGGAGAGCAGAACACACTGTCAATTGACACTTGCCTTTGACAATTTGAACAGAGTCAGGTCACCTGACCCCCAGCCTCATACACAGCTTAGTAAACTGCATTGCTCCCCAAAGAATAATTTATCTTTCCCTCTTCAGAGTGCTAGACTTCACTCCAAAATGAGGTAACTGAGACTGGTCAACTGACTTCACATCAAAGCATTACTCTCGAGGAAGAAAGTCAGGAATAGAGAATTTAGCCACAAAGGAAATTAATTTACATTTTATTTCACTTCCATTTGATTAACTACCCATCCACCCAGGGAACAAGATGTTTTGCATTGTCACTAATAATGCAAACTTAAAATTTAGAAGTATATTCTTTATTTTAATACTAACTAGTTTTTCATTTGTTTTCAGTAGTAGTCCTGTTTTTCAAAGTAGAAATAAAAAATGAATAATAACATTCAGAGTTAAATTAAGAATAGGAGTCCTCACAGGTCTTGGGTCAGGAAGACCAACATGACGAACAAAAAGACCATAAAAAGGCATCATCTCTGACACCTAAGTTAGGAGTTGGTGTCCAAATGCTTTAGAAAGCCAGGTATTAATAACCCTCTAGTAAAAACTGAATAATGTGCCAATTACATTTCACAAAATAAATGTTCAACGAATCTCTAAGGATTTGTTTTTACCTTATTTACTAGTTTCCATTAATAAAATGTGTCAGAAATAAGACCTACTGTGTGCTCAGAAGGGTGGGAACTCAGGAACTGAAGCCATCATCCTAGATCTGACAATTACTTATAAAACAGCAAACAAAATGAAGTCATAATCTAATTGACAGCTAAATTGAATGCTAAAGTAAAGTGATGGAAACAATTATAAGTGAGGGAGATCAGCAGCCTAAAACAGTTATATATAAGATCATAAGATGACCCTTGATATTGGCTTTAGAGCATGAAGAGGATTGGAATGTATTAGCAAAGGCAAAAAGGGAGAAATATGTACATAGTGTGTCCGTAGGAAAGTAAAAAAAAAAACTACTAAAAATGAAAGATGAAACTAGGTTATTGTAGTCTCAGAAGTTAGGAGGAATTTATACTTAATACAGTGAAGTTAGGAGGAATTTATACTTAATACAGTGAAGGTTGGGAGCTACAGAAGGCTTCTGAGCAAGAGGTAGATAAGGTAAAGCCATTGTTTATAGACTCTTCAGCCAGAATAATGTAAAGTTGGTGGCAGGAGGGAGAACCTAAAGCCAGAGCTGACTACTCTAGAATCCTCTTTCATTCAACAAAATGGGATAGTAAATATTAGGGAATATCTGTTCATGTTTTTAGAAAAGGACAAGCAGAGTTTAACAATAACTTGTAAGGAGAGAAGCAGAGAAAGCAAGGAGCCCATCGAATGATTAATACACTATTGGGATTCCAAGAGGCTGGAGAGACTTAGCTCTGGCATCAAGTCAATCAAATATAACATGATGGGGACAGAGCTCTATACTGGAAGTGTTAAAGTGATGGTCATCCCTTCATGACTGGTTTCATAGGTGCCACATATAGTTTAAATTTCCACACCATATATGTTTTCAATATTCCATCTATGCTACTTATACTTGATTCACTATCAGGCATCCTTAGACAAATCAGAAAAGAGAGTTTTAATTTTAAAAAAGTAAATATATGGCTAACTAATATAGAGAAGGATCAAACAATACCATAGAATGGAAATGATCTAACCTTTTTTTTTAAACAATGGAGAATTTCAATAGACTAGTGTTCAAGCATTGAGTCACTGTGAATTACACAGAGCCTTGACCAATATTTATTGCTACATGTTTTAGAAGCAATTTCCATTTTGATGGGTTGCTTCAAAAGTGGTATTCTGAAGCAGTTAGGTAACATAAAAATATAGGATCAAGATTATGTCTGTCAGATGAAAAATACAGCATTTATGCAGCATTATATAATCCATTCGCTGGTTTATGAGCCCAAGGTCCCCATGGGAGTGTCACAAACCCACATAATATGCTACAGGGTTATATTTTGCATTTGAGATTACAAATGAGCAGGAAATACTTTCTAAAACCACAAGTGTAACTAGAATACTTGTACTTGGGATCATCAAATAAGTCGAAAATTACAAATATTTTCTATTTGGCAGCTAAAGATGTCCTCGGCATGGGTGATCCCGACATTAAAATACATGTGCTTTTTCTCCAGTTATGTCAGTACCCCTCAATTGTTAAGATACATAGCACATAAATCAGATGGCCAAATTGGGCCTATGAAAGAACAGTTACCAATGATTCAATGTCAAGGAAGCCTACTGCAGTGTTCCCCAAGGATGAGGCCAGTATTTCTTAAACACTCCAGCTAACTGCTTCAATAAAGAAAGAACACATGATACTTAATTTCAAAGATGACATCACACCAGGGATAGCTGGTGTGGCTAACTGAGAAACGGACATAACTGGAATTCAAAACAAAAGATTACATCCTGAATAGAAATTTAAAAATAAATAAAGTACAAGGATATGATTATGCATTTATGGGGGGAAAAAAACAATGGAATGGCAATCTCTAGCAGCAGAAACAAATGTGTAAAGAAGCCACAGAGCTGGAGGAAAACCAAAAATTAATCCTGTTTTGGTATGGAACCATATGTACAAAGCATATCTGCATATCTAATCCAGGCAAATGTACACAATATACAAAATGTAATAAAGCAGACATGCAATTCATTGGCATTTAGTATGACGGTTAACAATACCTGTTCTATCTAGGAAAAAGTATAGAACAAATGAAAAAGTGTATAAAATAGAATTTATAGAAATATTAAAGAAGTCTGAATTAATCTAGAGAAATAAGAGCTGAAGGGAAGTTCCAGTGTTTTATATATGTAAGATTATTTTGTATATATTTATATGTGTTACATTTTAAAGAAAGAAGAAAAAGAATATAGTTAGTGTTCCAAAGATAGATTTATAGCAAAAAATGTACTTTTATAATTTTAATGTCATTGAAATAAGTGACAAAAGTTAGAATTTTAGGGGGTTCTTCACCTAATAGGTCTTACTGCAATCTATGTTTTTTAAAACTATAGATTCAGTCTAGACTAAGACTGAAGTTTTCACCACACAATATAAGGAACTGACTTCCAACTTAATATTTTCCGAAATGCTTTTGGGTAAATTATCAACCCAAATTGTCTTTCAGTCTTTTGGTTACAGTGAGGATCATGGGACCCAAAAATAAACTTTTTCCCAAAGGAAATGGACCATTGGTCACTGACCACAGAATTAAGAATACTGTGCACTTTGTTTTCAATATAACGCTAAATTTATCTTTCAAATTGATGGGGTTTCTAGAGGTCACAAACTGACAACTGTGTACAAAATGCAGCCTGTACAGTGTTTGTAAAATCTTTTATTAGTTGCCTAATTTTAAAATTAATATAATCTACATAAAAATGGGGTATCTGATATATACTGAATAGAAAAGAAAATCTAGTAACCTTGCATCTTTATTTTCACAAACCAACAATCAGCTGATGCTTAGAGGTGAGGAAGAAGGAACAATCTTGCTAGCTGTCTTCCTTCACTCATTTTTAACCAATCTGGTCTCAGGAGGTACCTGAGTTTGTCACCCTTCATTTATAAGTGTGGACAATTTCTTACTCTGCTACTTGATGTGACCTATTTTAAACAGTGACTTTAGTATGTCTAGAATATATTTCAGCATTCTAATTAATCCGAGAGAAACTAACACCAGTAAGCCAGAGAGTGGCAGCCTTTAATGAGTGGTTATGCAGTTGTTCAATTCAGCCAGATTTAATTTGGTTACCAAATATTTCATTTTACCTACAACTAAAATAGGTTAGTGACAATCAACTCTGTCTCTCTTTTCAAGAACTGAGGACAAAATTAACCCCTTTGAGCGTTAAAAACAAACAAAAACAGAGTGGGAGTTGTAGAATGACAAAAGAGGAAAATATGGACTACAACCAGGGCCAAAGGAATTTGCAATTAGAATAAAGAACAAAATGTTCAGTCCGAGGAAAAGACAAATCAAAATCCTTTTAAATTTGTTTCCAAGGATTCCCTCCAAGAAATGAGTAACAATCCAAAAGCAAGCTCATCTCTAAAAATTTTAAATGCTCAATCAAACCCATCTTAAACATTTGTTTTATTATACCTAGAGCAAAAACTATTCTTCTAACATTACTGTCTTAGTAAACAAGAATATGTTTCACAAAAATAAAATGTTCTATTTTGCATTATCACTGAAAACTATGAAAAATAAAATTCTTGAAATGGAAACATAAGCTGAATTATTTTTATAGTCCTAGCCTTGTTTAAATAAAAGGATTTTATATTGTGAGTTACTTGTTCAGATAAAAGATTATCACGTGGGAATACAATTCAGTAAGGAGCAGGCATAGGGCTGGTCTCTCTAGAAGCATGCAGGAGATTAACTGGAAATACCAGTAGGAGAAATTGGTCCCTTTCTTAAGATAAAATTATTTATAGCTATGCTCGTAAGTAAGGTGTTAGAAATAAGCCCAACAATATACAGCAATATGATATCAAGTAAATTTTATTCTAAGGAGCTAGAAGCATCTCATATGCTTAAAATATCATCTATTTTTTATGCATGGCAAGGAGGCTAATAATAATATCTTTTCCATTTAAATGACACAGTTCAAATTCAAAGCTGTGAAAGAACTAGGAAAAGAAGTTTAAAAATGTTTTCAATCTATTATAGATCTCCTTTTACTAAAGATTATGACTCCTAAAGGGGTTCGGGAGTCTATTCCTGAAAGGTAATAGAGGAGACAAACTTTTATTAACGCTGTGTCCTCTGACATCTAGTCTGTGAAAATAAGAGGAGAGAGCATTAACTTTTAACAACAGACATGTTAAAAAGAAGAAAACAAATGAGCAAATTCTAAATAGCGATGTGAAGCAAGATGACCCATCCTAGTTTAACAGAGAACCAAAATGTAATCAAATGAAGCCTACGACCTCTGCACAAGGGAGAGTGAGGGAGACAGGAAGGCAAACACAATTTAGGAATCCTCGAAGAAAAAGAAAAAGAAGTCACATGCGTGTGCAACATTCTGCTGAACCTCAGTGAAATAGGTATTAATAGTCCCTGAAAGAACTCCAGTTCTTAAAAGAGACAGCCAAGAGCCTTGGTACTTCCTTTAATTACAGCTTCAGCATCTTCCCAGGACTCATTTTCACCTAAGGAAACTGAAGGCAACTCAAAGCAACAGAGCAGAGTAAACCAGAGCTATGTGAACTGGTCACCAACCACCTGACACCACCACTCTAGTTTCCAAGTGAAAGCAAATCCTCTGAGCAGATTCCACAACTGGCACAGGTCCTTTAGCTACGGAAGAGTATTAGGGCCAGGGTGCGTGTATGCGTGCATGCGTCTGTCTGTCTGTCTGTGTATGTGTTCAGTGGAGTAAGGTCTGTCTGTCTGTCTGTGTATGTGTTCAGTGGAGTAAGGTCTGTCTGTCTGTCTGTCTATGTGTTCAGTGGAGTAAGGTCTGTCTGTCTGTCTATGTGTTCAGTGGAGTAAGGGATGGCCAAAAAGACCAGAAGACGAGTGAGAGGGTTGGATACTGAGGAAGAACTACAAGAGCAAGAAGAATGAAAATGGGAAAGAGGACAGAGACTGTGGTCCATTCTCTAACTTTCTCCAGCACCTAACACAGTACTTAGCATACAATAGGTGCACAATAAAAAGACCTCAGCAAGAAAAGTATCTTTTGAAATTACACATTCACTTCACAAAGTTTTCCACAATATTAGTTACCAGGGATGCTCCCCTCTTACCTCATGATTATCACAATTTAAAGGAACCAAAATTAAAGTAGTCACTTCAATCAAGAAAACTACAGATACATAAAATAAACATGGAATAATCATTCAAGTCAGCAAAGAGAACTGAAAAAGACCACATGCATGCTAGGAAATATTATCAAGAACAAAACATATTATTTTATTTCTGGGAGAGACCCATTATTGTCACTTGAGTATTTTTCTTTTGAAAACAAAATTACTAAAGATCATATTGAAATGTACCTGAAATGATAAGCAACAGATGTGTTAGATGACATTATAAACCAAAAGACCTAAATGCCACATTAAGCAAACTAAGCCACATTGCTCTGCATTGACTTTCCTTAGCTGTTTTGGAACTTTAGAAATCATACAGGTAGCAGAGTACCTGTCCTCTTGGCCTTTCTTTTAAGAGCTTTATACAGAGGCTCTCTCTTCAACTTGTCCAAGAGAAGAGCTGGAGGGTCCCCCAGCTTTTTGCCACCAACTCATGCCCAAACAACGCTGCATGTTTTATTTCTGTTGATATTCCGTATGCCCGGATTTGGTGGGGGTTTTATTCCTGATATTGGAAGGAAATACATAATTTTCCAAGCAAACATGCATGCTCACTAGAGACAACAACCATTCAAAATGTTTGTTTTGCCCCCACTAACTTGGGATAGGATTTTTTATAAATGTCATGGGAAAGTAAATGCTTAGATCAATGTTTTCCATGGTATGTTCTACAGAACACTGGATTATATAAAGTCAGTTTGAAAATGTTGTATAACCTCCTCTTCAAGATTCACATTGGCATTCTAGAGGCTCTGAGAGGTCCTATTGTAAAGAAACCTGATTAATGGTAACCTAAACTTATTTGATGGTGGGATCCTCTCTTACAGGATGGGGTAGTACAGGTGGGGGTCTGGGGGATGCCAATAACTGCCTTCTCATAACATTTTGGTAAAATACAGAACCGTAATATCTTAGAACTGGATGGAAACATAGACAGTGTCAATCCAGTCCCTCACTTTACACATGAAGAAATTGAGGTCCAGGAAAGTAAAGTCATTTGGTCAAGATTACACAACGATTTTCTACACTAAGAGCAAAAGCATTAGGCATTCCCTTTAATGGCTGTGCTTGATCATTTTATTACTTCAACAAATAAAGAAAATGTCAGGTTAGGTACTCCCCCAACTCTACACTGTCACTTCTCTAACTACACAATCTTCTAGCCTTTCTTTTAAAAAAAAAAAAAAAAAGGTTGTTTTTTTTTTTTTAGAGACAGCATCTTGCTATATTGCCCAGGCTAGACTTGAACTTCTGGGCTCAAGCAATCTTCCTGCCTCCCAAGTAGCTACAGGCTTGCGCCACCACATCCAGTGTGTTCTAGCCTTTCTATTTCACAGGCTAGCCCTTTCTCCTGGGCCCCAGACTGCATTTTTCCCACCTCCTTTGGGATTTCTTGTCCTCACTTACTCCCTTCTCTTTTGAGTTTGTTCTCCCTTGTCTCCTGACACTGTTGATTTTAAGAATACCCAAGCTTTATCATTCTTCATCTCAAACTACCACTTTAACCATTCTTTCTCTTCATGGCCAAATTCCTTAAAAGGTGTCTATATTAGGCATTTCAACTTCCTCAACTTTCATTTGCTCCTTAACCATTACAATATAGTTTCATTGTCCCCTACTCTCCCACTACTTAATCCCCGACGTTTGCTTTGCCATTGTCTCTTGACTGCCTAATGCTCATCTACCTCTCAAGCTTATAAAAACATGCCTCTTCCCTCCCTCTGTCCACCTTCTCACTAGCACCCCCCTCTGCATCTAACCTCAGCTCGAATACCACCTTCTCTAAGAAAATCATCCTTGATTACTCAGAGTTTGTCATTTCCGTCAATGAACATGCAAACTATCTTGTACACATACATACTTCAACTCATGTGACCATAAAATCTGTTGTCTAAACCAGGACACATTTGAGAATGAAAAAACTCTCATCAGTAATTATGTTAGGACAACAAGGATGAACAGTTCCATCCTGAGCACACTAAGATGTATGGTTCCTGTAATTATAGCACTTACTAGTTCATACTGTAATTTATTTGTTCACGTCTGCTGTAGCCAACAGACTACAAGGTCCTCAAGGACAGAAACCTATTTCCACCCAGCATAATGCATCGCACATCTTAGATTCTTAATGCATAAGAATGCATTCTTTCCTTAGTAGTTTCCTTAGTAGGAAAAAATTCTTAATAACAACAGATGTTAAGTGGCATACCACAACCTAATACTTCCACAAAACTCGTATGAAATCAGGGGAGGTACTTGTGAGCCTCAGAGAATTTCCTGGTACCCCTTGAGGTAGACTGGAAAACAAGTAAATAGCTTATAACTAGCTCCCTTATCCTACCTTTTTTCCTACATCACAATCTCTTACTTATTATTTAAGGCCCAACTTGAATGTCACTTTATTGGTGAAATATTGCTCAACTACAGGGAGTTATTTGCCTTCTCTTCCATATTCATTTCCTGAGCACTTCGTGGAGATTCAACATTAACTAAGTGGCTACCACGTGCCAGAGAGAATGCCGGGAGTGTTCACATCCACGGTGTCATTTAATCCTTCTAATAACCCTGTGAGATAATGTTATGAGCCCCATTTTAGAGATAAGGAACTAGATACAGATGATTAAGAGAATGACCAACATTACAAGGTAAGTCATGGAACCTGTATCCAACCCTAGGCTCCTATTTAAACCCTAAGCTTCCCCTGATACATTTGTGTCATGATTATTTCTGTGTCTCTCTCCCCCAAACCAAGTCAGGCTGCAGTGGTCCTCTCAGAGAGAAGCCAGGATGTCTGGGTTTCAGCAGGAGGGTAAAAGATCAAAAGTATTAAACAGCTTCAAGAAGGAAGGTGTGCTGCCCCCTCCTACAACACGAATGCCCAAACACTCCTCTTGAGCACTGTACACCATTCCTCCTCTGTGTCGCTCAACCTCCCTCAAGTCTGGCTTGGCAGAGATGGGGACAAGGGAGGGGAGTTAACAGGGCAAGAAAAGCCAGAACACAGGCTTTGACATCTTACAGCTCTGGGTTTAGATCACGGTTCTAGTTGAGGGATCCTGGGCGAGTGACATTCTCTGAGCCTAGTTTCCTCATGTATAAAATGAAGGTAACAGTAACACATATCTCACAATGTTGGGCTAATTTTCATATAATATAGCATATGCAAAGCATATAAAATTGTATTGAGCAATTGTATGTATTAATCAATATTATTATTATTGGTATTATTTCCATGTCCCTTCCCCCAATCTCTCCATCCTCACTGTCACTTCCATGTCCCTACCACCTTCTTTAGAACAGACCATGTCAAAGGGATATGGATGGAAAAGGGCACTCCCTTTCTGCTCATTGTGTCCCACAGCGTAGTAAGCCAGAGAGAGCGTGAGCTTTGGAATGAGAAAGACTTTTGAATTCTGCCTCTCCCCTTACTAGCTGTGAAACTGTAAGCAGCTTATTTAACCTCCTGGAGGCTCATTTTCAAGTTCTATAAAAAGGATCTGTTCATTCCCCCAACATATAGGGGTTTTGGTTATTAATGTTATTCTCGCCCTCTCCCCATCTTCCCTGGGAGGTCCTCTTACAGCCCATCCTGAACGCTTTCAATAAATTATTGAAAGAAAATGGAACTGCAAGAGGATGGCAAGCTAGGGAAAGAAGAAAGATAGAAGACCTAGACAGCCCGTGCTCATTACCTGTCCCTCCATCCCTCCCTCCCCCTTCATCCAAATCCCCCTTCCTGGCGCCACTCCCACTCGCCCAAGCTACCCTTTCAGAGTGCCAGCCCTAGGAAAGGGGGGCCTGGAATCCGAGACAATGCAGGTCTTATTTCTAGGGTCCCCCAACCAAGGATAGAGGGAGTGCAAGTTGCCCCTCTTGTCACCCGAGCTACACAGTAGAAGGACACCACATTCCCTGCTTGCTAATTTCTAATTTGAAACTCTGAATACACATAATTCATGATAGATGGTGAAGTCTCTTAATGCCACAATCCAGATAAACAAACAAACAGAACTTCTGTAGACTGGTCAGGAAAATTAACCACAGTGAAAACAATTCCTTCCGTGGGACCCTGCTTTCTACCTTTCGATCACTTGCACACAAACTTTCAGAACATGCTGAATTTTCACCCCAGAACCTGCTAGTACTGTGTCGTGAACATCATTTTAGATAATTTTAAGTTCCTGTCAGCAGGAAGGATGCTTTTTAAGAGGGAGGCTCGGAAATAAAATTTTTCTTGTTTTAGCAGAGAAGAAACAGTATACGTGGAAAGGAAATTTGGTTCGGTTTTTGTCTCTTTAGGCGAGGCAGTCTGATGTTGACAAAGTAATGGAGAGTTTCACTGACACCCTGGGGAGGGGAAAACCCTCCCCTTGCCTCTAGGAAGGAATGTCCCTAAACTTGCCTCAAAGAACCCTACAGGAATAAATGAGGGAAAGCACACTCTACACAGGATCTAAAGTAGCTGTGCAACAGCAACTTTCTAAATGACAGCACTTTGTGAGCACAGATTTCACGAAGCATAAATCAAGAAAGAAGTTTGAAGTTATTAGTACAGAACAAGGTAGGTATGAAGAAATGGTTTTGTCAGATATTTTTGGTTTTACAGAATTAAGATGAATTTTAAAACACCATGGTAGCTTTTAAAAACCATAAAATCCAACATGCCATTTTATACTGATTTTTCTGAAAAAGTGGCATGTAAACCATTCATTCAGAACCACACAGCTATACAATTTTCCATTGGAAGTATATTGAAAGTTGTCAAGCCATATATACTATTACAATTTTAGATTAGTGTCTTTTCAAATGTAGGGCATTCCAGGTGTACTGGAGTCATTATGTGTTCACATGAATGTACTTTCTTACCTTGTTCTACATATGTTTTACATTTAGAACATCTTTCTAAAAAACGATAAAAATATTGAAACAAAAATTCACTATTACTTTCTAATAGTACATATTTCCTGAGAACAGGGGTTTTTAAAAACCCTACTCAGGGAGACACTTAAGATTCAATTAAAGTTTTATATTAGTTTAAAAAAGAAACCTTCACAGAATCTGTCATGTATTTTTTACTAGAACAGCTATTGCCAAATAGCTATACATAAATATTTTTTTTAGAAAATCAAAGAACTTTAATGTACTACAGATACATGATATTCTGGAGACTGTATGAAAATAGTTTATAAAGTGAATGAACCATCTGTAATATAACCATGCTCTGTCATCTCCTTAAAACTTGTTTATTTATACTGCATTTTCAAACTTATGTGGTGAGTTTACCTACACTTACAAACATGCTATTTTTATGTGTTGCACTATAAGCATATAAAATTAACCTGGGATAACAAAGAGATAGGGAAAAGAGGAGTTGAAGAAGGAGAAGGAGGAGGAGAAGGAGTTGTAGCAGAAGGAAGAACTAAGGTTCTGGACTTGGTTCTGAACTAAGGTTCCAGACTTGGTTCTGGACTTCTGGGCTATATAGTCTTTAAAACCAGACCTAAAGAGTTTGAAACAGACTCTAAAATATAAGGAAGCCATCATTCCCTATATTCTCATTTTGTAACAGACATGTACCTACAAACTGCTGAAATTATTCTTAATTAAAAAGTTGAAGGAACCCTGCTTGTTCTTTTTGAAACAGAATAAAGTGAGGGAAAAATTTCACCACATTGACATAAGGAAGGCAGACTTTCCTATCTAACTGACAAAAAAGCGAGGCAGTTGGAATCATTCGGAATGCTGTTAAAGGTACAGATTTGGAAGCAAGTGAATAATGAGGTCTTTGAGCAGCTTCACTTGAAGAAGAGAAAGAAGGAGGGGGGGCACTGGGGCAGGGCTCTGAGATACAGTTTAATAGGATAACAAGAAGGAGAATTTGTGGTAGAGTGGCCACGGTGGGAACTCAGAAGGGTCTGGAAGCTCTAGTTTTAGAACACTTTAGCCTGCATGAGAGAAGATGAAATCCAGAATTCAGAGACTGGGTTGCAGCAATGTCATAAATAGGCTATGTTGTGGGAGTGGTGACTAGCAGATTTATAGAGAACGCAGAAAGGGAAGAGTTCAGTCAAGGTTACGAGCAATGGAGGCAATTGGGAGAGGGAAATGGAACAGAGTGTGGTATGTGAAGACGTGCCATTTGAGGATAAGAAATGCTTCTGAGTCTGGGATGGCATTTTGCAAAAGTAGAGAGAAGTCGAGTGTCTAAAAACTGCTGATGGCTTTTCCTCTGATAGCTCTGTCTTCTCACTGAAACACAATGCATGGTCATGATCATCAATTAATATAGTGCTCTGATACAGCACCCTGCATTCATTGGGTGCTCAGTAGACAGATATATACAGAGCGTAACTAATTCATAGCTGTGAAACACGCTCTCGACACACAACTCTTCACTGAGTGCTTTATTTAGACATCTTCTTAATGCTTTCTTATAATACAGTTACTGAGGGAATACAGATCTATATATAGATATATATGTGTTTAAGAAAAAAATGTTTTTACATTTCTTATCTCTCCCAATAAATTGCAAGCTTTGCGTGATGGTTAAGAAAAACATCTCTATTGAGTCAGTAGCTCAGGGCTCAAGTCCTGCTCTGCCACTTCTTAATTATATGACCTGGAGCAAGTCCCCTAACCTTAGTTTTGTCTTCTGTAAAATGTGAGTTATAGCATTGAGTCTGCTTACCTCTTAGCATTGTGAGAAGCAAAGGAGGTAATGGAAGTAAAAGTATTTTATAAATTGCAAAGAGCTACCCAAGGGTAAGATGGTATTATTATCATCTTTAACATACCTGTATACTCTACAGTTACTCAATAAATATGTGCTGATTCAAAACATAATCTAGACATAGGAGAGCACAAACACACGGAGCAACTACCAAAGATGAATGCCTGATGCAACTAGATACTAAGAGTGTGAAGATACTGACAGATCAGTAGAACTTACTAACAATTCCCTGGAAACCAAAGTGCTACAAGAGAAGCCACTCTATTAGAAGCTTTAGCCGACAGGGGTCCCAACAGAGTAAAAAGTAGAATATGGGAGGCCCCATTCGGATCCATGTCATTGAGGAAGTGAAGGCGGCCAGATTAAGGACACTTCCTTTATTGCTACTTTTTGGTTCCCAGTAGAATAGCTGAACACTAACCAGCATCTCCCTGCCTTAATTATTGTTACTAAATGCCTCCATTTGTATTAAGATTTCCAACCATTCTAGTCAACTTTGGTCTCTCTTTCCTTAGTGACTTCTTTAACATGACACATCAACATGCTTTCTGTACAATTCAGTATTTGATCAAATAATTTAGCAACTTCAGGTGAAGGACTGTCCATCAACAGAGGTATACAAATTGTAATTCTTAGGACTCAAGTCATTCACATTTTGTAACCACTGTGATATGTAACATTAATGCTAGGAAAGTAGTACTTACTAAAATTTCTACAAATAGAACCAATGCTGTCCTCCTAACCATGAATATCTACCAACACAAATCTAATAAACCTGACCAAAATGAAGCCTTCAAATACCCATTCTCAGTATTCACATACGTAATTGGCAGAGGCAGATCTACCAGGAAGCATAATGAAGCTGAAGTTTCAGAGATCCTCACTAAACACTGGCCAATTCCAGTGCCTGTACCTAGTTTTGTATTTTTAATTTGGTTCTATTGTTCCTAAAACAGAGCCCCCATGTTGCGGAAGCTTCAAGCTCCACAAAACAGGAACATGCCCCTGATAATATATAGCGAGCTACAGATTACACATCATTCTGTTCAGAAACACTCTTCAGTGTCACCTTCACATACAAAAGGACAAAGTCTGTAAAAGAGGTAAATTTCCAAAGCACCAGATAACCATTATCAGGGTCACATTTCATATCACCACCATTTATAACATTGTGAATCTGTCTACTGCCTTCTACTCCTAGCACTTTGCATGTGGTGGTACCATTCCTGATGTTTCCATTTCTCAAAGAAAGTTTAGGGTTGTAGCTCCAAACCAAAGGCTACTCTGAAAGAAAAAAATAAATAAAATAGAAGAAAAAAGAAAGCCCCATAACGTACTTGTCAGAAACAAAGCAATTATGAACATCATATGATTAAAAAGAAAAGAAGTCATTTAAATAATGAACTCTGACTTGACTATATGGCAATTCACTATTTAGCAATTTGCTATTTTTATTACATTTTAAATCAATCCATCTAACACAGAAATTCTCTCAACTCTGCATAGTACTATTTCATTGCTGTAAACCTATATTTCACGGCAAGACAATATCTTTCTATAATAAAATGGTAATAAAAAGAGTACCAATTATCCCAGTATTTTCTCAAAATAGGTAGACTTTCTTTCATGCCTTAATTTTATGTTTTCCTTTGCCCCATACTAAAAGCTCGGCATAATTATCCCCGAACAGGTTGAGCAAGGTCTCTGCAAAATCTGCTCAGGGTGATTATTTAGCTTTTTTTTTTTTGTATTTGCAGAATTTAGCTGAGACTGTTACAAGCGGTTTATCAAAATAAATGCTTGATTGGCTTTAGCAGTTTTTCGTAATTGAAAAAATAAAGAAAAAAGAGTTTTCTAATAAATGGAGGGAGAGAGAGGTTAAATACTTTAATTACTAACTTGCAAAAAGATTTCCATTTGAATATGGAAACAATGTAAAGGGGTCCCTAATTTTTATGGGACTGGAATCACTCCAGAGGATTTAATGATACTGCCGGGCAACTGAAACTGTGCAACTGAATAATGTGATTTCTAAGCATACTTCCTTAAAATTTAATAGTGCTAGCGAATATTTAAAACGGGTTACTTTAAAAGGAAGGTTGAATATGAAAATTTGTAGGGGGAGGAATTAAGAAAACAATGATGCTTAAAAATGATACATTTTTCACTTTCTATCTTAAAATGGAAACCAGTTACTTTTGAGTCAACAGGCATGTGAAGGAGACAGCTATAGAAGAATTTTCCCATCAAGAATTGCTAGATGTTAACTGAAGAGCTCAGGTAAATATGTCTTCCCCTTTTAAAGCATCCTTGACATTTCTGATCTTTGAACTCTGATTTTCACTATTTGTAGGGCTCCTTAGTGAGGCCTTAAGAAGTAAAGGTCTTCCTGAGCTCAAATGACCCTCATTGCTTCCTGACTCTACTCATGCATGGGCACTATATTATGGGAGAGCCATGCTAACTAGATTTCAAGGATTCAGCCACTCCAGCTATACACTGTACCCCCAAAATAGAGATTTCATACACAAAAGTATTTCCATCCATCTAAATATCAGTTAATTCCACCTAATCAGATCTATTATCAGCACTAATCCTAATACATAGATTACCAGCACTACAAAGCAGCCATTACTAATTAGCCCTCATTCCTAATACTGCTAGCCCAGGAAAGCCTACCCACATTACTATATTTAAAGAGAGTCTATTCTGAATTGCTGTTTTGTTTGGAAAGGGAGGGGGAAAAAATCTGTGTTCCTTTCCAGCTGGCAGAGTTTTCCTAAATTAGATTAACTTTTAATTTAAATTAAAAATTTTAAAAGCTTTACACAAAGAGACAGTAATTGCCCATTTGAAACATCCAAAAAAGGTGATTGAAGGGTACAGTAATATGCTTACATGAATAATAAATAATACTTAGCATTTAGATAGAGCTTTCCCCTCATCAAATCACTTCTTTATAAGCATTAACTAATTCACACATTATCCTAGCAAGAAAAGTAAAATTCAATGATAAAATGTTTCTCTATTTTAAAGTTGGGTAAACTGAGGCACAAAGAGGCAACTCTGTATTACAATTCAGATGCAGAACACGGACTGTAATAGTCAGATATATCCTTGTGGGACCTACGTGTCCCATTAAGCTAAATCTGAAATGAATTTCTGCCATAGGCACTATGTGGGCTTTGATGTAACATAGGCCGATTTTGATTCACATCTATGCCAATGGCTATGAAAAGTTGGACAAGATACCTAGCATCTTTTTGCCTTAGTATCTTAATCTATAAAATGGGAATAATTATTCACAAACACACACACACAGTGCCTAGTGAATGCTCAACAAATAGCAGTTATTATTCACCCATAGAAGGAGTTCATAAGACCACTACTAACATAACTCCAATTAGAAGTTCAAATGGTATTAAATATTCCAAAGCTCCTGGAAAAATATTAATGGCACAACTTCTAAGGCAATCCTGAATAGTTCACATTCTATTGCAATTAATGTACCTCTCAGCTAGTACACCAAATTTCCACCCATTTTCGCATTAAAAAAAAAAACCCTCCTAGATTCAAAATATTGATCTTACTTTTATCATTCATTGATGAAGAAAGTCATTATGAATTATGCTGAATTCTGTGACACTTTTGTGACACTTCTAAATGGCTGTACGTTTTTATTCGAATCACAAGAGATACAACGTATATCAAAAAATCTATGGTACACATTTGCGACAAACATTATGTTTGGTGCACATGTGAATTTGAGAACCCTTTGCAATAAGTCCAATATTCCTCAGAGGTCTGCAGCCCACAGCGTGGGAACCACTCTCCCAGAGGCTAAGAAATAACATACTATTCAACACTCTTTGTTGCACAGCTGATATCCACCAGAAAAATTGAGTGGCACAATCAGTTTCCACGTTCGTAGAAATGTTCAAATGGAACTCCGTAGAATGAAGCTTAGGTCCTCATAGCGTTTTAGAGCTGGAAGAGAATTTAGAAATCTTCTGGTACAAGTCACTTTAAGATGAAAAACACTGAGATCCAGAGAGCTTGTGTTTTTACCTTCCTTGCCTTCCTAACTACCAGATAATGGCAGAACTCAACTCTTAAAATTTTAGTTATAGATTGATGTATAAAAAATATATATAAGCTAACAATATAGGACACTCCTAAAAAGCATCTAAAGAAAAGAGTAGTATGTGAACTCTTTTTGGTGGGTTTTTTGTCCTTTTTATCCCCCAGTCCTAACAGATGTGGTATAAGATTGCTTCCCATAACTGTCAAGCAGCATTCAAAGTCTTTTATTACAATAGTTTTCTTTTTCTGCCCTTTATCTCTTGAATCTTTTTTCTATTAACATGGTGACAAGATAGGGACACTATATACACGTTTGGTTTTTAACATAACTGGTTTAATATAAAAAACCAGGGAAGATATGCCAACCACTACAGAAAAACTAAAATCTTAAATCCTATTCTAATCACACTTAAAAATGTGTGCATTTTTCAGCTGCTGCAATTTCTTTTTTTTTCTTTCTTTCTTTTTTCTTTTTGCTACTGGCAGGATCAACCAGGTATGGAATTTTCAATATATTTTCATTTCACTCCATCTAGAGAATTTACATGGTTGCAAGAAAACCTTGTTGAAACCTTATTTTGGTCTTCGTAGAACATAATCTCAACATCTCAGACAGCCTGAAGCACCCTGAATTACATTTTCAGCTTTCTCTGGGGCTCTGTGAAGCTCTATTAGTATTGCATATTATACATAAGTTACTTTAAATGCTCTTCTAAAGCTTGTTAAATGCTACACAAACTTTACACTTCATAGCTTTAATGTTTAACGTTTCTATCAGTAAATTTGAACCCACAATTCATCTAGTTTTTTCCATGTTAGTGATTTCCACTCATTATTATTTCCAAGTTCATTTTTAAAGAACTATATTTTGATAAATAGCAGTTACCAATTATATACATGAAAAGAAACTTCTTGAACCTTTGCCCTAGACATTCAACAAGGTAAAAACCAAGGACGTGAAAGTGGGTGGCTTAATAGTTTCATTTAAACTGTGACACTATTAATAAGCACACACAATCATATATGAAATGTGACTATTCTACTGAGTGAAAATTTTAATATTACACAGTAAAACAAACTTAAACATGATGATTCAAATAGGTACCTTTATATATCTGCATTTATTTCATATTTAGACTATGCTAATATTTCTTTTTTAACAGGAGCCTAAAGTATAGTGTTTAAAATACAAAATTCATATTCTCTGCATATCATCCAAACAAATTTCATTTAGACTGCACAAGCTTTTGATTTGATGGAATTCTATCCTGAGGTACATGCAACCTAAGAGTCAATCTTTGAGGAAGAATAACCCTGAAATATCAGTTGTTTTGTATCACAGAGGAAATCTTTGTTGGCTGAAATTCTTACAAAATTTGATTTTCAAACACAGGGTTTTTTTGAGTTTTACTTTTCTAGAGTAATAACCTCATTTAAAACACACAAAAAAATTATAGCAAATACATCCAAAAGTATAAACAAACTGATGAAAACCTTCATATTCCTGAATGCCACAGCTATGGCAACATCAGTACCATCTGGAAGGAGAAAAACCTAATGTTTCTTTCCTGTCTTCATTACCCAACATCAATAAAACTTTACAATTATTATGTGAGTATTCTTAACTTCTATTTAGGAATAAAATTTCAATCATCTTTTATATCAAAACATTCAGGATATTTTGAAAACAACTAAGCTTACCATGTTTGTCTGTCAAAAGTACTCTCTTCAATACTTTAATCCTTTATTTTCTAGTAGGGAAACTGCCTGATATATCATTTCAATGAGTATAGAGACAAAACAAAAACAAAGGAGAAAAGACAGTATTTGGAATTTAAGTGTTTTTAGTACAGTAAAATAATCTTGGTGAAATTATTCAGCCAAAACTAAGTGTATATTTCACAATCTTTGAGAAATAGCAGCAGTGTTTTATCATCATTGTAAATTTCATAAAAATGAGATTTCCAAGAATACTGGCTCTTTATTTTACTTTAATTTTCAAGTAACTTAAGAGTGACCTATTTACAGCAATAGCCTTCTTAAGGAGATAAAAAAAAGAAACTCTTTGTAAAATCAGGTGATCAGTGGACATTCTTTGTCTTTTCTTGTAAATATTATAATGAATAAAAGTATATATAATTAGGAAAAAATACACATTTAATAGAGATACATCTAGTATTAATATAACCACAAATTTCTAAATACTTCTAAATATACTATTTTAGTCATTTGTTTTAAAAATTTATATTTAAGCTTCTTTTAATAATTATTTTTTTAAAAAGCCACATCGTGATATCAAATCCTATGTGTCTTTATATGACAACAGCACACATATCTCGACATTTAAAAAGAGGTTTCTGTGAAGAGATGAATTAGTCATTGGGAATTCTCAAAAAGAAAATTAATTTGATGTCATCAGGATAATTGAACCTTGACCACTTCACACATTGCTATTTTGATAGAATAGTTAGAAAATTAGAGAGAGAAAAAACACCAAAGAAAACATACTTGTTATATAGACACCCGCATACTACACAGTGTTCAATATTCCTACTACCAAGAAGAATGATGTCTGTGACAGTTGACCCCAACCAGTGCCTTCATTAACTAGTATTAAATGGTAATTAAGACTGTTCCAATTAAGTTTTAATTTTAAAAAAATTAAGCACAAACTCAGTCATTCAATAAAGTGTTGTAGTCCTTTGGTGTGTTTCTAGGCACAGAATATAGCAATTTACTATTGACAAGCACTAACGGAGGAGGTCATTTCACAAGTATAGTGTGGACAAAGGTGAACCGGGCAACTGATGAAATCTGTGGCCAAGGCGAAATAGCAATCTCGGAGCCAAATGGTAATAAAGTTACTGAAATGAAGCAATGTAGTTTCTAAACTGAACTGTCATAAAGGAGGATATGGGCTTCAAACTGGCATGTCAGTAGTAATTAAAATATTATTTCTCTCTTTTAAAAAGTTCCAAATGGTTCTAATAGTCTTATCGATTTTTTATTCAAACAACTAAAAGTGAGGTTAGGAGACAGGGGAAGGAGCGGCCAGTGCAGAGATTTGGAGAGAAGTAGGGAAAAATCTCTAAGGGCAGAAAAAGAAAAACAAAGTAGGCATATTATTATAACACCTTGGAGTCTAGTGTGTTCCACAAAAAAAATACGATCCTACCCCACAGTAAGGAAGTTGAAGGGATTCCAAAGTTATATGATATTCATGTTTAAAAAGCAGTGGTGGCATGTAGACTACATTTATTGTTCACAAGGATATAGAAAGTTTCTGTGAGGCAAGAAGACAAAAATACAGTTCTCAAAATAGATTCCTCCTGAAGAGTCTAAGGTACTGTGAATACTGCCATGGGCGTTGTTAAGTACGCTAGAGTGTGTGTGTCTTCATGCAATTCCGATGCCACACTGAGGACTCGGACAGCTTCCTCAGAAAGCCAAGTTTCCATTTGCACCACATGAAATCACCCCTTGCAAACACAGAGAAAGGATACATCGCCTTTCAGTAGGGGGTTATGCAACCCAAATCCAAATCCAGATACTCCTCAAGCAAACAAGACATTTTTCTTTGTAGTGAAAGCCTTTGTAAAAAGTAATATTTAGCCATAACACAGCCTCCACACCAATTTTTTATGTAATCCACTTTACAACTAGCTAATTACACACGATTGTCTTTCACTTAATTGAACCTACATGCACACTGCTTGATAAATAAATGATTTGGCTAAGCTGAAATATAAAGCACAAAACAGTTCATTTGGAGAGAACACAAGAGAATTATCAGGGACCTAGGGCCTAGGCCAGAGAATCAAGGGAACCTTAGTTTCAGTATGCTGAAGAAAGGCCAAAGGTTTGGAAATATCTCCAATATTTTTTCTTTCCCTTTGAAGCATAATCCTACCTTACAAACTACAGCATTCCCCACCCAGCTGTTAGACCCAAGAAGCAATCTGCTGTGTGATCAAGGATCTATCTGCACAGGACTTTGCAGACCTCAGCTTCCATTACCCGAGAAGTCCCTTCTTGCCAGTATCTGCCCAGCCCCTATAAAGTAAAATAAACATAAAACACATACTTCTGCAATGAAAGTTGGCTTCTCTTCATTTATCTATGAGAAAAGAAATAAAAGATAGAATGGTGTTTTTAAATGGGTAGGTCAATCAATTTATTTTTTCTCCCACTCTTGAAAAGCTCTAGGAAAAAAAGAAATACACTAGCCAGATGTAAAGTGTTATTTGTATTTATTGTCTCCTGCTTTACAAATGTTAACATATGCTATCATATGACAGCTCATAAGGAAAATCAGTATACAAACATTAACTAAATAAGAAGTGTTCAATTAAAACTAACAAACAATTGACTGAGGCTGTTTCTGTACTGTGAAGGAAATGTCAAGTCTTTGTAAAATCTCTCATGAAGTTTTGTGCCTTCTACACTAACATGAAAATTTTCTATGCCAAAGTAATGATATCAATTAGTGTTTCCACAGATAAAATACCCTCCTGATGCAGAAAGCAATTGGGTCAATGAGCCACCTCCCTTTTTTCAAGATAAGGGTAGTCATCCATACACCTCTCCAAAACTGAAAAATTTTAGCCTGAGGTCTATGATACTTAGAAAGAAATACAAAGTAAGGTTTACCAAGGATACAAATGAAAATTATGAAGATTTTGTAACTGCTGGTCTGTCCTTGGTTTATTTTGTTTTTTATTTTGTTAAGGCTAAATGACCTTCCTCCATAGGAAATAAATCTGTAAGAAGCTGAAAATCACTGGCAATTAAGGCACTGGCCAACAAGACAGTCTTCTCAAATTATAGTTTTGGATGTGCCAAATGCAGGTGGAAAAGTGTTTGCAAAAAAGCAAGATAAAGAAAAATGCAGGCAGACTTGTACGGCTGGAAGATAGGATTGAGTTTAGTTCTGTGCAAGATTTTGTACTGCCTATGATATAACAGTGTCAGCTAAATGAGAGGTTTTTATTTAGTGCCACTTTTAACAAAACCCAGTGTTTAACTTACGACACAATAGGGATTTGGAGGTCTTCCTCATTACCTTAAAAGAAGGTAAACCAGAATCCAGCATGAGATGAAGGTGCTATTTCATCTTGTACAGTTCCCACCCTCACCCCAGGTAATAATTTATTTATTGGTAAAATAACAACCTATAGCATTAGCTAAACAGATACAATTACAAGATTAGAGGGAGTCAGTGTTCACCTGTACACAATGGCTTGTCTGACTACAAAGAACCATCCGTTTCAAATCTTTTCAGTTCATACAAACTCTTTATTGCTTCACTAAAACTATATAAAATCTACATGCACATGTGCACACAGACATACGCACACAACATAAGGAAAAAGGAAGCATTCATTTTCAACCACGGAGCTGCAATAAAATCAAGTCTCCCTTTTACTCCAAAGGCATCGCCTGGATTAGAAGACGCTTGCAGCTTCTCAAAGCAAGTCCAGTTACCATAACAAATGTACATTTTACCAGCCTTGGAATTCTAATTGTGTTTAATACAGTTTCATGTTGCATCAAAGTACAAAATCAATACCATTTGTCCAGCATACAGGAAAAATGGAATCTATAAACGGCTCTTATTGAGTAATTAAACACCTATTATTGTCATAGGTAGTGAAACAATGAATATGATAAGATAAATTTTTGCAAGAAAATACTGCAGTGATTAATACCTCCCTACGTATTAAATAAAAATGACTGCCTTTTGTGCAGTACTGCTGGCAGAAGAACAGGGACGCGAGAAGTAGTTGCCAGTGCCACAATAACAGGCTAACCTTGAACTGAACTCCTTTCCTCAAGAAATTAAATGCTGTAGCAGGACTTTAAATCCCCCCACTTAGAGCTCATTTGTGTGCCATGTAACCTGCAGTTCCTGAAGAGAACTCATTATCTTCAAAAGGAGAATCCCTTTATAATTTCTTTATGAATGTGTATATTGTTTCTACAAAAAAAAAAGTATTTCAATGTCCAAAAAGGATAAGAATATTAACAGTGTAAGCAAGGCAAAGAGACTTGCACCAATCAGATACCATTTCTACTTCCAGGAATTCAAGTGCAGAATGTAATCTGTTATGGAAAACTGAATGTTAGATTGAGAATGAGGTTAGAGGAAACGCATATTTAGAAAAAGATATTAATCTGCTAGACTGATGCTAACACTCCTGGTTATTCCTGTCACTAGAATCCTGGTGTCTCTCTCTCTCTCTCTCTCTCTCTCTCTCTCTCTCTCTCTCTCATGAAAGCCTTCATTCCACAGCCCCCACCTCCTGAACATACACACTCGCCACCCACCACCCACCACATGGTTCTTCCATTGCTTTGCCTTTTTTTTTAACTTAAGAATGATGCACCAGGAACAACTACAAAGTACAAAAGATGAATCTATGGATGTGACACTTGTAAAGGGTAACCCTATTTCACAAGTGAGATGGGACAAAAAAGAAAGAAAAAAGGCCACTGAAGCAATAACTGCTCACTGAATTACCATTAAATTGTAAGATTTACAATCCAACGTACAGTAAGTGCATATCTAATGGAGTTTGTCCTCTAAAAGAATATAAAGTGAATCTTTGCAGCATGAGATGTGTGTAGGTGATGTATGTTTCTTTTAATCTATTTTTTAATTAAAAACAAAAAAGTTCAAAACAAAAAAAGGACGTATTGCAGAAACACCAGCAAAACCCCGAGGCAAACTTAGAAGCTTACTTAATTTTAAATGTACTTTATATTAACTACTCTCATTTTCTATCAAATTGAATTCATTCCTCCAAATACAAAATGCAAGACATATAGAAAAACAAGAAGTCACGCTATCCTTCACACGGCACTCATACATGATCAGTTAAACTTTTTAAATTTTTCCTTAAGAAAATGCTGAGTCCAGATGCTTGGTTATATATTGTGAGATTTTTTAAGGCAAAATAAGACATGGAGATTATTAATAGTATAACATCATTTATTAAAGGCAAATAAAATCTTACATTGACAGCATGGAGAGAATTCAAATACGATATTAATGTAATCAAGTATCAATCATATTATGGCTATGTTTACTTCCATTAGCACAACGTCCAGAAAGGAATTGACTATTTTGAAACAAAATTATTTAAAATACTCTAAGTTTTCAATAACCATTAAAAACAAATTCTAATAATCATTACCTGTGCTGCTTTCTAAAGTATACACTAGTGAAATAATGTCTGTTTCCACTTCATGACAGATAAGCACCTAATAAACATATCTGATCAGAGATTCATGCACATAGAAAATATTTTAGCAAAAGCTTTCTGGAAAAGGAAAAATTGATGCAAAGTAGCTTAAGTAATATTTATTAGAAGATTTATTTATTTTGTTTAAGCAAATAGATATTTTTGTTTCAGTAGTATTATAGAAGCCACTGTCCTTGAATTAAGTAAAATGTAAAACTATCATACCGATTTTGCAAATCTATGCTTTGCTCTTCTCACCTCTCCCCACATGATCTGAATTTTATTTTAAAGGATTAACAAGTAACGTCTATGATCAGCAATGATATCCTTGTTCTTTTAAACCTTAGTGAATCAAGTTCGGTAGAGGTGAAGTAGTGGAATTATCAGTACAAGTGGCTATGTCATCAGAGTCTTCAGAAAGGTGCTGTATAGAAATGCCTAAATAAACAGCAGCATAAAGGATTTTATATATGAGATACACACACACAGATCTCGCTCTCTCTTTCTCTCTCTTTCTCTCTCTCTCTCTCTCTGTCTCTCTCTCTCTCATACACACATACACAGCCAGTTTCTAGTTATTAAAAATATAAAATAGAGACACTACTATATATAAACCAAAAGGCATTTACTAGTGTATATAAACCAAAGGCATTTGTACTCTTCCTTCACATCAATTTTAACTTCGATTCTAGTTTAAATGATGTACTGTTTTCTCCTCACCCTTGCCAAGATATTTGAAAGATTATCCTAAAAATCAGTTGGTTAGAGCCCCTCTCTAGGCTACAGTGAGCCGGAGAATTTCCAGCATCTGATGAAGACCAGAGGACCACCTGATACTTTTTTCAGCAGGGTGATAAAATTAAAGGATGGTTTTGATTTGCTTGAAGAATTACTTCCCTTACTTAATTGTTTAAAGTGCACGGTATTAACACAAAGAGGGGTAAAAAAGAAAATTAAGAAGGTGACTGTAGAGCCTGAGCTAATTGCAAGCTGATTAGATTGTGCCATGCAAGAGCTCTCCCTCCGTTACATACCATCACAAGCTCTGGTCTTTTCCACCCTGCTGCTGCAGCAAACAAGCTGATTTGCTAACAAAGTGGTCAGCTCGGGCACTTGCACAGCGGCTCACGGGGTCCACAGACGGCTGCTCTCCATGCAGAGAATCTCAAGCTCCATTTTCCAATCTGATTACACGGCTCCTTGTTCCAGCAGCCTTAAACCTTCATGGCAGTTTACCAACATTTTCATCACTTTTTTCTTTTACAAAGCAAAAGAACTGATAAGCTCTCAGGTACCCAGGATTTCATAGTCAATGGCTGGCCAGCAGCCAGCATTCCCTCACCACACAACTGTTTCAGGCCACACTGCATAAAGCAGACAGGATTTACCAGACTGCACAGAACTATTAGAATTTTGCCATGTATACAAGTAAGCAGCATGTTTCTGTCCTTACAGATGTCGACTATTGTGTCTAATCACATCTAGGAAGTACAGAGACCTAATAAGTGCCCTGCCTGCCCTCACTTCCCCGCAAAAAGAAGCAATGCAAAGCAAACCAAAGACCATATGCCTGTGAATTCCGCTATTACTCTAACTAACAGTGCTCAGGAATTCTGCCTGGTATATGCAAAGCACTAAAAACTGTTTTTAAAAGTCCTGGTCTGATTACCTAGACCAATTACCTCGATTATCACGAAAATGATCCTGATGATTTTCCATTAAAATCTAAAATGTTGTGGACAACACAAAATAACTGATTAGCATCTTCAAACTTTGGCAATTCCCCAGAACTTAAAAAAGGCAAACCAAAAGATGCAGAAATGAGTACAAAATTCATCACCTAGAGCAGCTTCATGAGAATTGATCTTATACACTTTAATTCCCAGAAATCACATCAGGCAGTTAGCACGAGTTTCAACAGAATATACTCACATTCAAAAGTTTAAAACAACGGCTGCTACAGTATTTCAAGTCGAACACCTATGCATAGACTCTTTCTCTTTCATAATATTTTTAAAATTCATTTTTTACCTATAGCCTATGGGTCTAAAAATGCAAAATAAACATGGCCCTAAAATGTGAATTTTACAGTGAGATCACGTAAATGTTCGCTCATTGTGTGCCTCTGTTCAACCAAACAACAGTAAACAAACAAAAAATAATAACAAAGCCTCCTTCAGCCATGACCAATAACTTTCTAACAAAGGTAACGAAAAGGAAAATGGCTTATAATGTCTGTGGCCATTTCTGGTTCATTTTTGCATAATATTGATCTATAATAAAGGGTTTGGGAAGGGGAGGAGGGAAAGAGAGGAGTCTGCAGTTATGGGAAAAAATGTACAACTCGGCTCGCACAATGCCTCAGTACTCAAGCTCACCAGTGCGCTGACCCTCTGTATCTCGGAGTCATTAGCTGGAGTCCCAGCCCTGCCTCCAGGAGGGGGGATTTGAACTCACACACCAACGTGGGGAGATTCGGGATTTTGAGCATGCCAGACAGAAGGGTCATTCCTCCTCGCTGATGAGGAGGACGCCTGTCCCCTGGGGAGGGGAAAACTGGATGAGTGACTGCTGCAAGATTCAGGCAATGGATGTGCTGCTGACTCAGGAATGGACTCTGACAGCCACCCTGCTTCCGTCCAGCCGCTCGGAGTGGGAGCAGGTTTAGGGCAGCAGCACTGACAGGTACATGCAAAAGTTAGGGGAGAATGGAAGAGAGACGAAAGAGGGAATGAATGAGCAAATGAAATAGCAACTCCTTTTCCAGACATACACATACAGGGAATAAACATTTTCCTTCTTGCAACTTGAAATTGCCCAACAGATAAAAGATGTGTTTGTGGATATGCATATTTAGAACACCCACAGCATTTCTGAAAGGACTTGAAAAGAAGGCACACATTTTAAAAACTGATAGGCTAGGGTGAGTATATATCCACATCCACAATACTGCACAGACCTATAAACTCAAGGAAAGTATACACATACACCCATATATGTATTTGCATGTGGGTGGTATTCTGCATAAATGACTGTCAACTTAAAATGCCATTCTCTAATTTATATGCAAATTCTACCTCTGGTAAAATAAAAACATATTTTAAGCAGCTTATAGTGCCAACACATTATTCCCATGAATGATTCCTAGTAAACTATTTATGCCAACTGTGGAGGTTTTTTTTATGATTTATTGGATGGTGAACGAAACCACTTAAACTATAGTTGTCTGTATGAATCAGTAATTTTCATGTTTCTAATTAAAATGTAAACAGCGTAATGAAGACATCAAGTTTTTAGGCAAATGTCTCTTCCAGTGCCACTTGGGGTATGGTAATTACTGGAGCAGATCTATGGATGCTCCTGAATCCACTACAAGTCCAGATTAAAAGCATTACTGCTAAAACCTGGCTTTTTACACAAGGGAATTCTGTACTTTAACCCATTCCCAGTTTGCTTACACATACACATTGGCACTACCTTTAAAAACTGGTCATTAAAAAAAAATCAAAATGGAAAATAACAAAGGAAGTAATTTATATTTAAAATGTTGATTATAAAACATTTACTAGCAATCAAAACACTGGAACTGGATCCACTTGAATTTGATTCCCAGCCATTAGCTTCTGGGAGGGGAAGGGGGGAAGAAAAGAAAAACAGCCACCAAACTGTGTCTACCTTCAATCTATAGATAGCCCGGATCTGGGTTGAGGGGTGGGTGGATAAACGGACTCCAGATTCAAAGATAATGTCAATTTCCAAGATTTACTTTGGAAATGAACATTTAAACTGCTCATTTAAATGAACGGTTTAAATAAAATAAGTTTAGAATTTACAAATTAGCAAAATTTAAAAAGTAATATTATGTAATCCATGGAATAAAAATGTGTCATTTTCCCCTATCATATTGAAGAATATAGAAGTGCCTTTGACAGAAAACTGTAATCTGTTTTCATTTTTATTTCAGTATTTATTTCTCTCTGGAATTCGTCAAAATTTATCCTACAGCAAGTGACCTCTTACACGTGCTGAAGAAATACCTCACCTCTTCTGCTTACAACTGTTAATTGAACTTCTCTCTGAAGCCTATTTTTCCAAGTTCTCCAGTACACTTGCTTTACATATTTACTACCCAGCACTTGAATAGTTCTTTTTTAAAAAATTATAATTCTGCACCACCCCTCCCACCAAAACACCCCTTAGAACTAGTATAGCCACACCTGGAGTGAGTAGTTACAGCTAAAATCTGCAGTGATAATGAAAAGTCTAAAAGGTATGATAAAAGGAGGATTCTCTTCCCCCCAATCCTACCTCCACTCCTGGACCCAAAGTCCAAGGACAGATACGGCCAATTTTCATATTATTTTTACATAAATTCTAGACAAGCATGTTGCTAAGGTTGGCTGTGGAACTGAGAATGGATAAGAAATGTGAATATGGGGGGTGAGGCAGAGAAAGACAGCAATTTTTGTACTGTTATGTTTTATTACTAAAGTAATGCAAACAAATGTATAATACACATCAGCTTTTTTTCCTCCCCAGATTTAGGCACAGAGACATATTATTTTTGGGTGGTGGAAGAGCGGAACATGCAGAGAGAGAGGATTTGACAGAGGCATATTTTGGTAATGTTTTAAAAAAATTTTAACACTTCTGAGGGTTTACAGAGGGAAAGAAAGCTGATTAAACAAGGCCAAGTGTTTCTGTCGGCTTAAGGGTGATATCATACTTGTGTTCAAGATCAGAAGTGTTGCAAGTACAGGCATCATTTCTATTCGCTTTGTGCCAGAAAGGTAAACACTGGAATGCATTGTGGATTAAAACAATAAGAAATCCCTTTCCTCTCAGGCTTTCAAGGCCGTGTTAATCGGGTGTAATTTTTAATGAACACTAGCTGCTTGGTACTCATTCAAGACATTTCATTAGAAGGTAATTCATTTAAAAATCAACATTTCAACCATATCAAGCTGTAACCTTTCTTGAAATGTAAATGAATGGTTTAAATGAGAAGATTAATAAAAAAAGGGATGTTCCAATTCCAAGCATGGCATGCTATGTATTTTTAAATTTGTCTATGCCAGATGCTGTCAGTCAGAACAAAAAACTGTCCAAGCAGACAATCTGTGCGTCTGAATGTTGATCATGTTGGAAAGTACAGGGGGGAGGGGGGGAGAGTGTGTCAAGGATTCATGGTCCTTCATCTTTGCAGTAGAGCAAACACGTCTCTCAGTATAGCGACAGACAGCTGCTTCCACTTTCTAATGTGCCCTAACTTAGATCACTGAAAGAATTGTCAGCACTCAGAGAAACACACAAAGATAACACAGCCAGCTGCCATGGAGGGGAAAAACAGCACAGCTCAGAAGAAATGGGATTTGTTCCATTTGCATGATGCTGCCTCCCCTGGGCCCCTTTCTTTCAAATCCAAAGCACAAAAGACAACACTTAACATATTTGCTTAAAGATGACAACCTCATGTTGATTTCATTTGGATGTAACAGTGTCAGGATTACAGATATAAGAATATATTATATCTGTAACAGAGACTGACAAATGTACCCATCAGTGGAACTGTCTGATTCATCTGCTTATACAGCCATTTTACCATCCCAAGGGTGCCATCTAAGTAGTAACTTTAGAAGACTGAAGGTCTAATTTTATTACACCACATTTCAACCTACTAAACAATATTATTTCTAAAATAGATCATTTTTATTGGAAGTCTCCCTGATGAAAAATCCAGTAGACACCAGAGAATTTATGAACTGTATGGGTCCTTTGAACTCAATATACTGCCCATTTTAAACAACTTTTCTTGCTATATGGCAAAATCCCAGTATTAAATAAGTGAAAGTTAGAGAGATAATATGTATGTTTTGAGTGTCTAACTATATTGATATAATAAACAGATTTTATATATACATAGAGAGAGAGATTATAGATTATATGGATAACTATAAAATCAGGCCTTACTTGGTCCATTTGAATAAATTCTTTGTAACCACTTACTTCTGTCTCTCCCATTATATTTCTTCCCTCTATACAGCATCCATACTTCAATAGCAGCTATAGGAATAATCATTGCCTGTCAATATCTTTTGTATGTATACTCAATCTGATTTCCAGTTAAGGTAGTTGTTAGGCAGAAGATATGACAAGAGAATAATTTAAAGCTACACTGGCTAGCCACTAGTCACTATAAAATGTACAGCGAAGGAAACCACGATTCTGATCTAAAGCCTAAGTACTTTTAAAAATCTTTATTCTCTATGGTTTTACGGAGTTTACCTTTATTTTTTAAGCAAATAAAAATATTTAGGATGATGTGATTGAACTGATTTATTTACATCTACATTACTTTTATTTACTTGATTGGAATTACGGGGAAGAGAATAGAGAGAGACGCAGGACAACGTAGAGAGGGACCAGTCATTTTCTTTACATACACAGACACACGCACACATACACAAACACACAAATAAATGTCTGGGCACATGCAGCCCCACAGTCCAACCAACTGACTTCCCATAACAAAATGCTGGCTCCCTGTGTTCCTGGCTTTGTCCAAAGGAACGCTCTAGTGCTTGTTGCTATTTACTGGCAACAGTATAATTCACTCACTTGGTCTTGTTTTATAAAATAGAGAAACTGCTATATGTAAAATTTCTGCACAGCAGATGGTTACCAATCATTATTTTCCATTTGTTTAGTTTCTAGTAAGAAGAAGAAAACCTGTGGGGTAGTGATGCAAAGAAAACTAGCAGCCTGCATGATAAGCCAACCAGTGCCAGAAGCATTGAAAAAAAAATCACTTTTATCACATAGTATATAAAGACTAAATATAATTTTGGAGGATGCGGCAGGTTATTCACCCCCATTCCCATCCATAAAGGAAAATGTCATTTGTATAATTTATTTTATTTCTTTGTATAAAATCCTCTAAAATTTAGCCTCTGTATTTTTTAATATGATCAAAGTTTCTAGAAGCAACTTATTATCACCATTAATGTTTATAATCACCCAAGCTGAAATCACTTTCTTTACCTCTAAGTAGCCCAGTTGTCCAACAGAAAATGGGAAATAGGAGCCATTTGTGGACAAGTGCACATGCACAGAAAATTAAGCTGTAAATATCTGGACCAGGTTATTACTAGAATCTGGAAACATCTGGGGCTACAGAACAAGCCAAGCCCCATTTCCACAATGTCCAGGTAATTGCTTAAATGATTTATACCTTACTGTTTCTATTAAAAATGTCTTTAAAGAGAAACATTTGTAGGCTTGGTTCTGCAATAAAAACTGGTATCTGATTTCACTCGTACAAAATCTTGTGAAAGATGCTACATTTCTTCAAGGACATATGCACGACTAAACTAAACCCTAGACAAAGACTGAGCGCTAAAAGAGGGCGTGGTCAGCCACTCAAAGAAAACAATCATATCATGACAGCAAATTTTAAGTGGTTTATTTGTGATTAGTTTCTATTCTAATCAGAAGAATCCATTAAAAAACATTCTTTTCATGCATATGTGACAAATATTTTCATGCATTTTAGGGTGAACTTGTACCTCAATATCCATTTTCAATTTCAGTTTTAATTAGTTTCTCATAAATCTTGTTTGCTGAGACTTCAACTGAATATCAAACCAAACCTAACCCCTAAGGGACAAATAAGTGCCACTTCTCAGACAGACTTGGGACACAGAGTTAAGAATCTGGAGAGAGATTAAAATTGGTTCACTAACATGGTGTCTGTATGGAGCTACCGACTGGTCCATTCATAATGAAAGAACTTTCAACACTGTCATCTGTTTCATAGACAAGTTGCTCTACTGAGTACACACACACACATACACACACACAGAGTTACGTGCTTGGATTCACCTGAAAAAATTTTAATTTCAGATTTTAAGCCAAGAGGACAAACAAAAGTTTCATAGTCTTCAAAAATTGCCATATCTAGACTTAGCCAAAAATTCAATTACTGGCAGCTGTTAACTATGCACATGGAGTGAAAATAAAAAAGAAAGAAAGAAAGAAAAAGAATGAAAGGTCAACAACAAAATAAAGCATTGACCACTCACTTTTAAGCATGTCTCCTATTTTGTGGCCACCCACTTACATTACTACCCTCCGAGAGGAAACGCCCAATTTTCCTCCAAGAGAACACTAAAGGAAAATGGCTGGCATTTTAGGTGTGAAGAATCTGCATGAATGTTTTTATTTACTTAGTTTATAACCCCACAACTTCCTGAGTATAAACCAAGCAGAATCTTAAGCCTTTATCTTTTAAATCTTCCCTTGATTTAATTTAGTCCTTAGCAAGCTACCATTATAAGGCTTTACAATTCATGGTCTTTACTCACAGTCTGATGGATTTTAATTTATATTCTAGAAGTTTAACTTACTTGAAGTTTACTGAATGGTTGGAAAAGCCAATTTAACAAAGGAACTAAACACATGGGTCTTAATTGTTGCAAACTGCAAAAATGCTTTTGCTACTTTTAACAAATTGTTTCACAATCTTTATTATTCTCCCTACAATGTATTGTCCTTCAGTGTTGAATCTCTTTGCTGAAGACACAGTGTTTTTATGCAATTAAGCAATATTTGTCCATTGTAGCTCACTTAATGGCACATCTTTGTGATGGTACAGGTCAACAATCAGCGCTGCAATTGTTTTCTTCTCCAGAGAGTGTATGAGATCAACTTAGATTTCAATATGAAGTGGTAAGATAGCATCCAGAACTTTTCAGCTCTGAAGAGCCCAAACTGGAAGAAAACTAGTGAGCTTTCAATAAAGGTTACAGGTTTTCTTAGCAAAATTGTGTATTTAAAAGAATGACAATAGTGTCTGTTTATTTTTTTTTTCTGGGTTCTTTCATGAAGCAATGTGAACAAGTGTTTTTCTCTAGTACATCTTTAGGTTTAAAAACACAAATACAAAGTAGAAACCTTGTAAAATACCGTTGACTAATTCATTACAATTTCAACATTTGATCAAATTGAATTTCCCTTAGAAGATTTTATAATGCTATTTATTGTAACATTAGTGACAGATCTGAGAAAGAAACTGACCCTTCCACAAGCATGAAAACCCAACTGGTAAAGAAAATGACCCCCTAGAAGACAAAGTCATTGGGTATAATCCCAGCTAAATTGTTTACTGTCCAGTATTTAGTACAAAATAAATTAATAGTGTCAGACACTAAACACAGAACAAAGAAATGCCAATTAAAATGTTAACCAAAGACACTGACAATCTAAGCTGTCTTATCAATTGTAGATCAACTAGTTTGCATCTCAGATTTTACTACTCCAAGTACCATCATGCTCAGAAAGAAATCTGTTTTGAGTACTGATAGGGCACATATTTGCACACTATTTATCAGAAAACGGACAAAATAGAAAAAAAATTCCTTAGGAGGTGCTGATTTCCCATGTTCAACCAAAGGCTGAATAACTCTATGTTGGTAAGAAGTTACTCTAGAAGTTTCCAAGTCTAATAGTTTATAATTCTGTACCCTCAAATTTTTCTGACTGAAAACACGAGGGAAAAAAAAAGTAGATAGAGCATAATGAATAAAAGTTATGTGTTACTGCCTGTAATCAATGTAAGCTACAGATTTGTGTTTTATAAGATTTTAAAGATAGCATAATGATGTTGTTTTTATAAAATAGTCTAAATGCTCTCCTGTGCAAAGATATAAAAATAGAATTAATAGCTGTACCTCCTTTTTAGGTATATAATTATAGAACTATTCTTCAGGGTTATAATGTCTTTCTTGGGTAATTAAATTACATAAAGAGTACAGAAATTTCAATTTTTAAAATGAAATCCACAATTTTAATAAATCTATTCTTTAAATATTTTTAAAAGTAATCTTTCAATTTTTTTAAGTAATATTAATAAAACATTAACCAAGTGACAGTCTCCTATGATTTTATCAATTTAATTCACCAAATATTTATTGATGTCTTGTACTATAAACACATGTGGAGGAGGTTAAAAATAAAAATGAATTAGATACGTCTGCTCTCGAGGAATTACAATTTCATAAAAGAGAAACACGTATGCCCAGCAATCTATAGCAGAAGAAAGAAGATGGTAAATGATCAAAAGGAGATATTTTAAAAGTGCTTAGGGAATATTAAGTAGATGTTGAAATGGATCCTAATTAGGCTCAAGGAAGTCTTGATACATGATGCAACATTTGACCTGGATACTAAAGTCCTGGTAGGATTTCAACAGGTGGAGAACAGCGTGCCAGGGAGTAAAAAGAAGGTGAACAAAGACCAGTTGCTGATAAAGTAGAGGAAAGAGGGGATTGCTTCTAGTCTGATAAAAATCCAACTTTGATACAGATCTTTATACATTTATATGTATTTTTTTTTAATATTTGAGGTTCCTAACTCCAATGCTTAAATTAACCAGATTGTCAGTCTACTTAAATCTCTTACAGGGTTAAAGCATTAGCTAACTAATAGTCATCAACTCTTAAGATATTAGAATTGCTGACACCTTTGTTTGCAACCAATTAATAAGTATGTTTAATGAATACATACCATCCCTTCAGAAAGGCTGAACAAAGTGATAAATGGTCCTTGAGCTTTCTTCTTTGTTTCCAAGACAATTTCTGTAGCTTTTTTAGGAAAAACAAAAATCTTTTTCATCAACCATAGGCCACTAGCAAGGTTCCAAGTTATTCCAGCTTACTAGACCATCACAAAGCAGTCATAGATTATATGGAATTGAAAGAATTATTAATAGTCATTCGATCAACTCTCCTTTTATAAAAAAAGTAAACTCAGGCTCAGAGAGGTTGAATGACTTACCCAAGGTAACTACTATGATGCACTGTGGGCTTCTATGGACACTCCTCTTCATCACTGTCACTTTCCTGAGGTACTCTTACCAGCATAGTGGCAATGTTCCTAAGAGTCTAGACAAGTTGTTGAACTTCAGCCAGAGAGTGAACTATCTCTAGTACATGACATTATTATATCCAGTTCTGAATAGATATGTTTATTTTTATGACTTCAAACCAGAAAAAAATTCTATTTTTTAAAAGATGGAAAGTTTAAGATCTTATGAGATATATAAGCTTTTGGTTCAGAGAAGAGGTTCTCAGTCCTAACTTTACATTAGGGTCACCCGGAGAGCTTAAAAAAAGTAGCTCATCCCCCAAAACATGAATTTAACTAATCTAGGGGAGGGCTTAGGCAAATGTTTTTTATTGTTTTTTGTTTGTTTGTTTGTTTGGTCATGAAGGCACAGCTAGCATTTATTTCTTGAGTAGATAGAAAATTTATCATCAAATTTTGCTCATATCAAATCAAAGCATTATCTATTTCAGTGATTTGAACTCCTGTTATGGCAATAAATACATTATTTTCCAAAAGAAGCCTTAAAGAAGGTATTTCTCAATCTTCCGCGGCGTTTCTTCTGTAACTTCATTGTGGCCTAAGCAAATTGAGTATGTTGAGAGAGAAAAAGAGTCTAAATGTAATAGGAATCATCTTTAATCACATATTGTTTTACACTTTTTCAAATCATGGGAAGAAAAATGTCAATAGTTCTTTTAATTTGCATGATCACAAATCCCATATAGTCAGGATTTAGTAAAGAACCTGTCATTTTTTTAAAAAGGAGAATATAATTTGTTTAGATTATAATGCTGCATGTTACTTAACGTGCACTAGTCAGTAATTCCTATTAAGTGATCACTTTTCTCGCATCATATTAGGATTTAATTTACACAACTACCAATATCATTTTTAGTAAGAGCCACATGAAAACAGTCCTTAACCTTAGCTTTGCCTCAACAACTTTCCCTAATTTCTTTTCCCTTTAGCTATTTCCCCCATTCCTAGACACTGTCTTTCATTAAGGGCAGTTTGTCAATGACAACAAACACTGCTTTACTTTCCCTCACTATCTAGCCCAATATCCTCTTAATTAATTCAAACTTCCTCCCTATGATCTAAATATCGTATTCCAGTGGCTCAAGTGAAATTTGATTTTCTAGATGACCAAGTAATAACCAGCCTTGCAGATAAATACCAAAAAAGAAAGAAAGAAGAAGAAAAAAGAAAAACCCAAATCCAGACCTTCAAAACAGTACACAGGTAGGTGGGTAAGAAACAGCCCAGTAGGAAGATGGCTGAGAGAGCAAGATTTTTGGTGAGTATGTGAATAGCAAAATGGCAGAAAACCTTTTTCCCTCAGCTCTAAGCAAAGGACACCAGCAAGTTGGCTGTTAGTAAATATAGAAAGATATTTTTAAAACATTGATATAGGTACACATGTGCATGACAATCATACATCAATAACACCTCCCAGATGACACCTTAGTGACATTTTGGTATAGCAGACTAGATTCTAAGGAACTATCAATAAATACATTCTGGTAAAATTACAGATGTTTACTTATCATTACAAATAAACCCATACCACATGTTGTACTGTCCTCACTGGGTATCTTTAAACAGCACAAAATATAGTTTCTGCGAAAGCTCTTTTTACTTTGACACTAAACAAAATAAAATGAGATGAAAATCAAAAAATAAACAAAACAAGCATGAATGCATTGTATACACTCATTAAGAGACTTATTGAAGAATAAAACACAATAAAGAACTTTGAATGTTAAATTTTTCCATAATACTTTAGCTGCTTAAATGTTATTAACAGAGATTTCACACCCATGTTCCAACCAAAATTTTGCATATGTACAGAATTTTTCTGTTTCTAAAGAGACACCAGCTCAGACTAAATATTTATTTCTGAATACGATTCTGCTGTCTTACTATCTATGAGTAAATTCATATGAAGGACTGGTTTACTGGTACTCTTAGAATTATATAAAACACATTTTTCCAATTAGAGAACACATTGTGATCATAGTAATTTAAAATCTTCCCCAAGAAAGAACAAGCACTGTTCATCTAGGCATATAAAATTCCAAAGTTGGTGATGTTTTTTCCTTCCAGTTTGTCAGACGAGGATTCAGGCCATTCGGGGTCCCAATGTCTACATTTGGGTCCTATCAGTATTCCTCCCCCAGAATAACTTAATCTTGTGAATAATGCAAATGAAAATCTCTCTTTAAAAGAGAACTTTGCACTGACACTACTGGCTGGCGTAAGATACCAGGGTAGGGGCAGGGGGATAAGACCCACATCTTTTGTAAGTTGGGCCTAAAATTGACTCCAGATTTGTGAGTCATGAACAGAAAGTCAGTTTTAATATAGATGTGCTTTAAAAAGTAAAAATGGCAATTATTCTTAACAAGTTACATATTGGGTATTATTCTTTAAAAATGACTCATAAAATATCTTTTTAAGTACTTAAAGTCATGAATATGTTCTACTCTTTTACCTCTGCTTGAATGTAATTTTTCATTTTCCAGGAAAGGATACATTTTCTAACTAACCCCGTTAACCTAATTACTCATAAAGAAATACCAAAAGCATCCCTGACATCGATACCTTCACAAAGAAATGTATGTGTGCACATGCACAAGAACATATTCCATTTAGATAATCAAAACTGTAATTTTAAAAGATTTCCTTAGATCCACGTAATTCCTAGCAGTAATATTTATCAAAAGCACTTAGTTTGCAAACAGTAAGACTGCTCTATCTATATCCTTCATATCCATATAGTTAAATTCAAAAGTATGAACTATTAGGTATAAAAGAATAATAGGACTGTTTATTTAATAGTATTTGTTTGATTTTAAAATGGGGATTGTAATGAAAATGCCTTCAATCTTAAGGGAACCTTTTTATCCTACTCAGAATAATTATTTTGTAAGATTATAATCAGTGAATCATACCTAATTAAGATTTATAATTTAGCATCATTGAGGTATATGATCTAAGAGAAGAGTTCAGTTTGTAATCTTCAATTTGAAATGAAAAAGGAGAAGTGAATAGATGAAAAATAAAAGCTATTTTTGGCATAACAATGCCCTATATTGCCAAATATTTACCCAGATTCCTGGTTTAATCATTTTTAAAGCCATATATTCAATATAAAAACACAACATACCAAAGGATAATAGTAAGGTAGGAAAAAAAGGGTCCCAATTGAAATTATACTACAGAAACTATGGATAGAATAAAGAACATTAAAAAATACGGATTGTGGCTAACTCCCTACTAAAAATATTCCAAGTTGCAATACTGTTAAGGCAAAAGATTACTAAACTGTGGGGTAAATTTTTAATTAAATGAGACACTGTTCTAATAGTTATTTCTGAGCTTCCTTTCATTTAAGTGCATACCAATTTGGAGAGCAACGTCTTGTTATTACACAGGGCAAAGATTTTTCTCTTAGAAGATCTCATATATAGCATTTCTCCACGCAAAGTCTAACAAGGCATTCAAAATAAGTTCAATTTTTTTTCTTCCTCAAAAATATCTTTAAAGCCCCCCACCCTCACCCCAGTCTTGGATTACATAAAAGAATAGTTACTTTTCCAGAGCTCTTTGATATTTCCCTTCCTGGCAGAGTCATCTGATGTGAGAAATATCTTTTGAAAATAAATGGTGCAACTTCAAGTGCACTCAGATCCGTACTTGCTGGACATTCCATCATATCTCAGTTTTGATTTGAAAAAGCCGCTTGACTTCAAAATTTAGTTTTAGGTATCTCAATCTGAAGTTTGATCTCATTGAGAAGTACCTTGGAAAGCAACAATGTAAATGTTTTGTGCACCCATCAGCACAGAATCTTCAAACCAAAGTGGAAAAGGAGTTGTATGACCACAGTTTTTAGGGAGAGGGAGGCTATTGTAATGTAGGTTGAAAACCTAAGCTCACAATTTGAATATAACATATGGCAAAATTAGTGTTTATGGCATGAAAGATTTACTTTCCCTCTTTAACACAGCTGCCACCACATGTTTATATAGCTATAATACCACTTTCTAAAGTAAAAAAAATATCAGTACCATTATAACAAAGTTATTTTGGGGTTTGCTCCTCTTCTCTGTCACTCGATGAGTTGTGCTTTTGTATTTTTTAATGGTCAAGATTTGTGTATATTTTTAGATAATTTAGGATTTCTGTATAAAAATACTTATTTTATTTGTGCCCCTACCTTAGGAGGGTATAGTGGTGGTGCCTGTCAATGCAGAAACTCCTAGACTCTTATTACAAATTTCACTGAAATTCACCCATCCCAATTATTCCAGGCTTGGGGAATAAGTATTTAAGGAAGTACTTGCATGCTAACAACTAAAAAAAAAAAAAAAAACATAAAGTTTCTCTTAAGAATATTTGTACAAAACTTCATGTGATATTTCAGAGATATATCAGGCACAGGATGACATGAGATAACTGCAAATATTTCAGTCCCCAATTCACAGATAGAAAGAGTGGGAGATATGTAATGGTCCATTTTCCCATCAGTTCTCTTACTCTCTTTAGTATCTCTTTAGGCAGAGACACATGGAATAGTTATGGAATAGTCAGCCTAGAAGTAGGAAACCCAGCAACTTCCACAAAGCTGGCCCTAGATAAAAGTCTGTAGGTGGTAAAGAAAGGGCCACTGCCCAGCAACCTGTGCAGGCCACAGGGCCCCACACACAGAAGAACCCTGCACTCTAACGCTCTGCTGTTGCTGAATTGAAATTATTAATTTTTGAACAGGACACCTCACATTTTAATTTTGCACTGGGCCCCAGAAATTAAGTAGCTTGTCCTAGGTGAAGGTGGAAATGTTTGTTGATAGTAAGGATAATAAATCAAAAGAATAGCAAAAACTTTATAGCAACGTATAGAAACCCACGGCTTCACATTGCACTACTTTTTAAATTTTATTTTGAATGTTACGGTTTCTGTGAATAATATTTCATAATGAACTAACACATGAAAGTAGAGGTCACCCATCTCAGATGAGTTTACTCTCGTATGCGTATGGCATTTAATTGTCAGTTGTTTAAAAAGCATCCAATTGACATAAGGCAAACATCAGTTGAACCAGGAAAAAACAAAAAGAGACCTTTTTTTCCGGTGGGTGGAGTAAATTACAGTTTCTGTTCTCTTGCCTGGAATATATCCACAAGTGAAACAGAATAAATATATAAAATACCAGCAGATATCAAAAGTTATAGGAAAGAAACTGAAAAAAGGTATTTCCGACTTTAAGATTGGAAAAAGAAAACGTTATATAAGTATTTTACATTTTACATTCTGTAGCAAAAAAAATCTCTACTGTAAATTATATATCCCTCATAACTATTAAAATAGTTATAAAAGCTACACATCTGATGAAAGTGAGAGCAAAATCCTAACAAGAAGCAAATTTTCCAAGATTATAAAAAAAATAATTTCTAAAAAAGATTTCCAAGCACAAAAATATACTTAAGCTGGGTTGCAGGGTGAAAAAAAAAAAGTTTAACCTTGTGCCTTCATATAATAAATCATGCATTCTACTTTTCAGATGTATCAGTTTAAAAAATGACTGGAAGCAGTGATACTATAAATGCTTTGTGAAAGTCACAGTAGCTAAAATATGAGCAAGCATATCCATTTATACATATTTTTAACATAAATACATCTAAATTGAAATTCTCCTTTGGATTTACTGCTTCTGATATACCCTGAAACAACAGACTACCATATGCAATGTTAAATAAAGTGTCAATATTCAAATAACAAGACAACAAGCAGATTTGTTACATAAAATATGTAAATATTATTAAGAGAAAGTGCTATATGATATCTCATGTTTTGATGGTTTCTGATCACCTATTTTCTGCCTTCTCATTCCCTCTGCTAAGATTACTCTTGTCAACAGGTACGTACGGATGTGCCATACGGAGGCAGAGCTTCTGAGCAGGCACCTGTAGTGCCGCCCTAAGGAAACTTAGCATCCCCACACCTGCTCCCTATTTGCTTCAAACTTATCAGTACAATTTATTTTGACCATATTCTTCTATAATCCTTATGTCTTCTATCTGCACCTCTTTTAGTAAACATCCTCAAGTAAAATTGCCATTTAAATGATAACATCAAAAATATCAAAAGGATCAGTCAGTAATCAGCAATCATGTCAAAGCAGCTATGCTTGAAATTTCTACCAGAAGTTAAACAAAAAAGTTAATGCTAAAAATCCAAGGTAAGAAAAAAAAGGAAGAAAATGACTCAAAATCCAACCATGAAAAAGCACTTGCTGAAAAGGCCAATTATTTGCAGTCTTTCATTATTAATAAACAAAAATTTAGGTATAATCTGTGTGTGTGTGTGTGTGTTAATTGAAAGGTAGAATAATTTGGGGACTTGCAGTTTTGCAAGTGGTACCCAAAAAATAATTTCTAAGTTCAATTGATGTTAATAAAACATTAGCTCTTGTATATCTCAAAAGAAAGAGATAATTATGCTAAGTTTTTTTTAATTAAGAGAAAAAGTGGTATCATTTTCTGTACCATTTGTTTTTCTGGTTTATCAATGACTCAAGAAAAAAGCATATATGCTGATTAAACAAGTTTTATCTATCAGTAGCATACGTCAGTATTTCACACAAATGTCTACAGAATAATTTCTCCCAATCAAAAATTTATAAATCAATTTAAATTCCTGGTAACTAAATGTATTACCTCTCCAACAATGAATGCAGCACTTTAAAAAAAAGTATTACGTGAAATTTGTACTCAAGAATATATTGATCAAAGGTAAAACAGCAAATATTTCTATTAAGCCAAGGCTCTAAGAACAAACTACCAAGTCCAAACCATAAAAGCCTGCAATTGTTTCAAATACACCTAGTAATTCTGCTGATTTTGGACCATTAAAAGTGATTACTTAATTAGGCAATCATTCAAGGCATCCAAACACTCACAGGGACAAAAACAGGGAAGCATTAGCATAGCTGTCTTCACTTTGAAATGAAAATTCTGAAAAACATTGCAGACACTCAAAACTTTCTGCATTGGTCCCTATGTATAAACTAAGCAAAATATTAGATTATAAAAGGTGACAACCTGAAGCTCAAGAAAAAAAGAATTTATCTATGATGAAATATAGTGGCTTATATTTTAAACTTTCTTAGAAATGCCAAGTAATGATACAGATTGTCCCTGTAGATTCTTGGAAATACTTATTTTCTCCCCTCTGGTCATACTCTTATATTATCTAACAGTAATTAATGAAATATCTGCTCTCTTTATGTGTATCAGAAGCACCTTCCTACAAAAAGGTTTTCAAAGTCCCTGCCTAACATGAATAAAAACAACAAAAAAGATTTTCTACTTATTGGGGGAAAAAACCAGCACTGGAAATTCAGCTGCAGGAGTCTTAAATATAACTAAAGAATAAAACCCTGTATTTTCACTCAGAAGATATCTGATACAGTTTTAAGAACTTCACTGACTCAATAGTCAGGAAAAAGAAAAATACTCTGCTTATATATAAAAAAAATGTTTTTTGAAATAATTCCAAAGAGACCCTATAAAGCACCTTTTTAAGAAAAGAGAAAAGCAAACCAACTCACACATACAGCTTCCAAACAGAAGGCTTATCCTCTTCCAGGAAAACAACAATGAGATTTTATTACCCTGCTATGATTCTTTCATTTCAGACATGATTAATTAGCAAGTATTACACTTCTCAAAACTCCCACCACACTCTTCTCTGCTTATTTGATGACAGACCCACATGAAATAACAAGTAGCCACCAGCAGCATTAAGACAAGTATCCAAAAACTCTATTTCAAAGAAGGAACATTTCTTTCATATCTTTGCCTCCAAAAATGAAGCAGGCTGCTTTCAACTGCTTTCACAAAATGTTTTTTTTAAACTTGGTCATTTTTCTAACAATACTTTTTAAATTTTGAATAATGCATACAACATATTCACTATTCAAGAATACAGGGCATGTTTAATTTGATACCTCCATTTTTAAGCTGAAATTCCAAAGGACTCGTGAGTCCATGTAGTTTATATTGATAATCATCCACATGCACAATTAATAAACAATAGAGATAATGTGTGCAAGCATGTTTTAGGACATGGTCTTTATAGAAAAAACTGTTTCTTTCCCAAATAAATGCTAATTGGCCACAAACATAATGAAGATAAGAAACCAGAATAAAGGAGTAAAAGAAAAGAAGGAAAGAGGATAACTCTAAAATTGGAATGAATGAAAAACTCTGACGCTCTGCATATTCTTCCAAATTACTGTTTCTTTCCTTTTGAACAACCAATTTTCAATTGGTTTTCAAAATGTCCCTGTGCACCAAGAAGCCAGCCATAACCAAAAGTATTATAAATGTATATTTTAACAATCATCAGTTTGTGAAGGCTGGGATTTCCCCTTCAACCTTTCAACTGTTATGCCAGAAAACTTTACACATAGTACAATACTAATAAATAGATCTTGTTGGTTCCAGGAAAGATTTTTAAAAATCTATACTGGTCAAAATATCTTTGCTTTTTTTTTTTCCTGTTGTATTAAATTTAGGATCAAAAACATCAAAGCAGCTTCTACCTCGAACCTAACTTTTAGAGGATCAATGTGACAAGGCAGTCCCTGATAGATGTTTCTCTTGATAAACGACTTGTTCAAAAGAGACATTGTAGCTTTCATTTCCTGACCACAACACACTTTTAATTTGCAACAGCAGAGCTGCCAGAGTGTGAGCACTTGCCCACTTTCTAGCCTTTTAGGTTTGTAGCTCTGGTTCCTTTTAGGCCACACATTTGAGACAAACAAAATCTAAAAATAGCCAGAGTAATAGAATTAGAAAACAGGAGCCACTAATGCCACTTTATACATATACACAAGTGTCTACTTTATATACATATATGTATATAAACTTTCACCCCCAGAATTCTAGTGTGTGATAACAAGGCTCCTAAGTGAACATCATTTGTACATCGGGCGTTTAAACACACAGGGAAATGAATTATGTGACTATTATTTAATAGAAAGCAGAGACTTAAGGAGGGGCAATTTACACGCTTAAATCTGCTGTTAAATGTCATGAATTATATAATTGTCTACGCCAGCATGTTTTTTACGTATTATTGCAATGATTATTATTACTACTACCCAGAAATCACAGTTAAGTATCAATACTGTGAACAGTCAAACCATCCAATTTCTGCTCTCAGCACATTGTCCGAGCTCCGATTTAAAATTTATAAATGTAATATCCTCCTCATCACAGGCAGCGGCCCAATCTGCTCTGAATATATATTACAGCTTTAACATCACAGAGGGAAATCACCCATCTGGCAATCCCATTCGCTCCAACAGCTCCGGGGGAAAAAATGCTGTGCTCTCTCCTCCTTAAAACATTTCTCAGGGCAAATTATGTGCATCTAAAATAAACAGTCTTCTTATTGATCGCTTCAAAGTCAACAAGTTCCAAATGCAAAATTCAATCAAATCCTTCCTATCGTGTAAGAGCAGTGTGTATTTAGCTCAATAGTCACCAGAGTCCAACCAGAAGTGTATGTCGCGCAACGGGTCTTGTAGTCCCTTTCCTCGTATTCACATTTGTGTTATGAGAGAGCAGTGATCACGGCCACACTACAGACCCCTGGCAGCTTTGCCCCACTGTTATCCCTTTTTTTTCATATTCTCTCTTTCCTTCCCTCTCTCTTTTCAAGAGGAATTGATGGTGGTGGGGTAGATGCAAAAAAAACAAAAATAAAAAACAAAAAAACAGTTTAAAGTGGACATATTCTTTGGTTATGCAAAATACTTTAACATCTTTTTGTTGTTGTTGTTCCCTCTTAGTCTTAATTGAATATCACAAAGTGTACACACGGCACCGCCACAAGAGCTATTGAAAACCTCCTCTCACTCCATTTAACTGACCTTTTTTTTTTTTGTAAAGAAAGAGGAAAGAGCGATTTCAAACGAAGTCAATTTCAGTGCCTGATTATTTAATTCTGTCACAAGTTAAAAGTAAAAAGCGCTGACAGGCAGACAAGTGAATAGTAAGGGGGGAAAAAACCTACCACTATTCCTTAAAAGACCTTAAGGACTTTGAGCAATCAAAATATATACATTTTATTTTCATGTAAAAGATACCTCTTCACTCACCTAAAAAAAAAAAGAAAAACAAAAAGAAAAACAAAACATTCAGAAGAACCGATCACTCCACAAAGTGCAATCATGGAGAGAGCAGATAGTCAAATTGCATTAATAGATTGAAGGGAGAAAAAAAGAAATTTTCATCCAGTCCTGTTTCTGTGTGTGTACATATATACTTTCATTAGTTAGTAATCTTTCCCCACACTCCCACCCTCTTCCCTCTTTGCCCAGCCCCCCCATAAAAAAAAACCCCACACTGAGTTTAACTAATTTACATACCATTTGACTTCAGTGGTTATATAGTGCATTACTAGTAACATGCAACTTCGGGATTACAGCTAAAACCGATAAAAGTGGGTTCAAGTAATATATTAATCAAAACGGAAATATATAAACAAGTGATAGCAAAAGAAAAGAAGCATAGTGACAGATTAAAATAAACATATATATATTTTTAAAAAGGAATTATTTATCATAAGCATATGCTTCCCAAGCAGTGTTCAATGGTTTTATCATGCTATTTCATTTGTCTTTCCTATTTAGATGCAAAGGAAATAAATTCCAAAACTGACATACCATAAACACTGGTGCTACTGATCATTTCTTGCTGGCAGCACAAAAAGCTGAATTGGATTTCTCACAAGCAGGAATTCCAAAGGTTGCTTTTCATTAAAGCCACTTTTCCTCTCAGCTATCAAATGTCACTGCCTTGAAACGTGGGCCCTTTCGTCAGGTATTCATTTAACCTACATGCATATAATTAAGGGGGAAAGCAACATCAACAAAAAGGGGATCTCAGATCACAGGAGAAGAAAGAAAGGAAAAAAAGCACATGACCAGGAATGCAAGTCCATGTCAATTTCACTCACTCCCATTGAAACTAACAAGAGCTCCGGGGAGGACGGTAATAGGATCAGTGAATTGTATATACCATTAAATTATACATCTTTCTCTCCCGTTCCTTGCCAACAATACGCCCACCACGCTGTACCCCCTCCAAGATGATGTGCTTACATTTTTCTGCAACCGATCTTCTGACATTTTCTCGTTCCCCTAGCCACGAGATTGTAATTTAACCTCAACTTTTTGTGTGTGTGCAAGATTCTTATTTACACTTCTTATTTACTTAGAAGTTAGTTCCCGAAGAAAGTCTAGCCCCACCCTATGGCTCCGCTTTCTTATTTTTTATTTTTGAAGTAAAAAGATAGTAATAAGTGAGCCCAATGTAGCGAAAAACGAGAGTCTTGCAATCGCGAACTCTTAATCCCATACTATTGTTACAATGATTAAGCAGCAAAAATATGCATTATAATGTTTCAGGGCTACTTTGAACAGAGAAATTAGACAGCAGGTTGGCGTACAGAATAGAAACGAGTGCAAATTAAATTTAATGTTTACGGCACAACTCGAAGATCTCTTTTTATTACAGGTCTCGGATCTATTTATATTCTTTAAAAAAAAATAAAACAAAACAAAAACAAATTTAAACAGATGGTAGAAAACTACGAAGCTCCTCTTACCTGAACGCGCGGAGAGAGAACCCGATAGGTTAGCGTAGCATCGATCCGATGTGTTTGCTGATGAATGGAAGCTAGGGTTAAGTGAAGGTGCCTATGATTTGAAATCATTCCAAGTTTTTGAAGGGAAGACGGACTGCAGCCTCTGCCATGTTGGAATTTCAAACCCAAAACAGCTGCTTGGAAGGAGCCAGCATGCCAGAGGCTGGGCGCAGGCGCAGAGCGCCGCCGAGCCAAATTCAAATCACTTTCACACTAAGAGCCAAAGATCAGTTTTCAAAGGAGAGAGGGAGAAAGAGACGGAGGCTGCCGTGAGGGAGAGAAGACGGGGGGCAGTGGCGAGAGGCGGGCAGTGGAGAGAGACGGGCAGCGGGAGGACCGGGAGGGAGAGGGAGAGGCGCACGGAGCCCGCGGAGCTGGAGGGGGAGAAAGGGAGGCGGGAGGCGAGCGGGCGAGCGAGCCAGAGACGCGCCAGAGATTCATGGGCAGGGAGGGCTCAATGGCCGCGCCGCGCCGGCCGGCCGGCCGCTGGGGTCATGTTACACGGCCCGGGCCGCGGCGGCCGCCCAGTCTCGCCGCCGCGCTCACGCGGCCCGGAGGGGGCCCCGAGGTCATGATTACGCGCGCGGGGACTCGGGGCTGTCCCTGCCCGCACTCTCGGGCGGCTCAGTCTGGGGAAAGAGGAGCGGGGCCTTTCTTTCCCACGCGTGACCGGCCGGCCCCTGCGCTCCCCGGCCAGCCCTGCGGGGCCCGGGATAGGGCTGCGCCGCGCCCCGGCCCGCGGGCCCCTCCCCGCCGGCTCCGGGCCCTCTGGACAGCTGCGGCCCGTCCACCCTTCCCCACCCCCTCCGCGAACTGAACAAGCTCTGGCCCTGAGAGCCAGGACCTCACCGGCACTCTGCCCGGGGCCCCCCGCACCGGCCAGAAAATGACTTTATCTGCCTAGAAGAGGCAACTTCGGCGTGGGGGGAATCCGCGTGAACCCTGTTCCCCTCCCCCGCCTCCCCGTGAATAAATAAAATCACAAGTGTCTAGGTGTGCGGTCCCCTCTCGCGCTCCCTGGCTCCCCTCCCTACCTCCCCCAGGCGGCTCGGGCAGGGGAAAGCAGCGCCCGGGGGGCCCGGGTGCCGGCTACTGGTGCGCAGGCATAGACGTTAGGATCCTGCTTTCCCAACCCCCCTCTATGGGGCAATCTGGGGACCCAGGAGTGGGAAGAGAGTAGGGGCTTTGTGGTGCTGGGAGCTGAGGAAGAATGAAATGTGCAGTTGAGTGTGTTGCTCGCATCCCAGGGAGCAATGCAGTGCTGATTGTCTGTTGCTGAGATAGCCTTTTGTTCGGAACATAAGGTTTAAGAAACACACACACGTTTTCTGGGGTCTCTTGTTAGATGTAAATGTGCTGCATCCAGACGCTTACTATGCAGTGTAAGCTCAGTTGGTTTACTAATCACCCCGCCCCACCCCCAAACAATCAGGATCATTTGAATGGGAACCTCATTCAGACTTCTAGGCTGAGAGTATTGCCTTCAACCTATTTCATTCTAGACTAGCCAACCATCCAACTGAGATAATAAAGCAAACAATAACATTTGATCATGATGTCTACGAGATAATGTGCCCGGCAAAGTTCTTTAGGAATTGTAATGAGAAAGAGAGTGAGTTGGGTAATAATTTCTCTTCGTTTTCATTAAATATGACTTTAATAGATAAATGGTGAGTTTATGCTTTGGCCTGGTGGACTTCCAGTCCTCTATATTTCAACTAAGCTAAGAATGAAAGAGGCAAATTATATATTCGACCAGGAGCCCATCACGCTGAAAATGTTACCTTTGAAGGTTGGAACAGAAAATGTACTTGTTTAGGACTGATCCTCCTCATAACGGTGTTCACATTTCCCCCAGCTTCTCTGCTGTAGATTTAATAGACTAAATTGCAGCTCTCCAGATGCTGAAATGCAGCTCTTAAAAAATACCAAATATATACTTTAAAATTAATTTCATTCTCCTTTTGTGATTTTCTTACCTTTGAATGGATGCATTTAGCTAACACAATGAAAAAGAAAAATTGTTTTAGTTAAATCTAGGCAGATGACAGAATTTAAAAGACAAAAAAGAGTGATTCAAGATCTTAAGAAATATTTCTAAGGAATGAGATTTCTATTTGGAATGGATTTGACCTTTCCATGCATTTTTTTTAAAAACTAGGCTTCGAAATAAAACAGAAGAACTTTATTCTGGTGTAACAGAGAACACTGAAACCCCTTTACTTATATTTTACGAGATAGCTTTGAAAATGATATTATGAAAAGTTGTTCATTTGATTTTGTCACAAAGAAATAAGTGTAGGAAAATATCTGAGGGTCACTGTTGGATTGAGTACAGATGAATTTAAAAGAAAAAACTGTGAGGAACTCATAATTTCAGTTATTGCCTATTTGAGGAATGACAACTAGCAGTTCTGTGGACACACAGCAGATGCTCTGTGCGATTCAAGCAAAACTGCTCTGTCCTTGTTTGTTAAAAAAGTTCAGAGCTCATCAACCTTTAACACTAAATTCCTAGTACTGAACTTACAATTCCTAGTGTAAATCAAAATAGTGAGTAAAACATATATTAGAATACCCACTAAATACAAAAACTGTATTTTGATGACAGACTTAAAGCAATTCACTTGCAATACCTAAAATAAAAGAACTCTTACTCTATAAAAAGGGGAGGAAAAAGTGTGGTGAGCAGGAGTTTATTAGTAGATAATAACTAGTACTTTTTCCAATTCCATTATATATTTATTTGAAATATGCATTATAAAATCCATTGTTCAACATACAAATGAATATAATTAATTTTGGAATCAAAGAATGGGAACAGTATTTGAAAGAGCACTGCAGGTATTTACACAGAGTTTCAAAATTGTTCAAAATTACATGTACTCTATGATATTACATACTAAAATATACATTATGGGATTTACATGACTAATAAAATACACAGGGGAGTTTGTCATTGCACTATTTCTAACCTTTTTTTCTTTTGGATATGGGTAAAACTCGCTTTTCTCCAACTACTTTAAGCAAAGGAAAATAAAACTTGGCTTTGTTTTTCACAGAGATTCATTGCTTTGTTTGCAATGCTTATGTTTTAGTTGTTTTAATAAAACTAATGATGTGGTATGATTAAATAGCATTTTAGCAGTCACCATATTCTATCAGCATTTATCTTTAAAACTTTTATTCAAAAGGAATGTTTCTGGCTGTAACTGACATCCATCTCTGTAATATATCTTATGAAACTTTTCTTATGACAATAAGAGAATTAAAATCGAGTATTTAAAGAAAGTTGATTGGCTAGTCAAGGAAACAGTTAATTCAGAGAAGTATCAATGTGACTAATTTTTTCCCACTGCATTAGTCACATTGCTTCTTTCTTTCTTTTTAATTTTTTTAAAAGTAGAGATATTAAAATATGAGTTATATTTTGACAAATATATGAATTTCTAATACACAATATATTCTGGCTTGGGCTTTTTAAAGAAAATCAGAAGAAAAACAACTATTTTTTTCTTCAGGAGTATGTGTGTGCATGTGTGTGTGTTTCTCACAAGCTAATTCATAGGAAAAGAATTCTACTTTTTTCTTGTTCTTATTCTCAAGATAACGTAAGCAACAATAACAAAATGAAGGGTAAGGAAATAAGCAAGGTGATATTGAATGTGATTTTGCAGTTGACCATATGCTTGTCTGCACTGGACGAAGGATAATACAAGCTAGGTTGGACACAGAAATGTGCTTTTCCTAAGTGATGGGAGAGGAAAGAAAAGGAAAAAATGAGTGTAGGCAGAAGGGAGAGGGTAGAAAAGATGACAGTGATCAGGGTAACAAGATGCTTTAAAGAAAAAAAACAGTTTGAAGATCTATAATGTATAGTTACATATAAAACGCCAAGCACAATTCAATTCAATTTAATTTTTAAAAAACTGTCCTTTAGTTTTGAACTTAAATATTAAATATTTTAATAAAACATTATACTAATAATATCTTCTTCCAAACTACTGTGTTTCCAAAAACATTCCAAGACTTTGTAACTGTTTATGAAAGATAGACTTTTTTTTCATATTGCTCACAAATTCTAAGGTAGATCTTACAATAATGTAAATTAGTGACACAATAATTTTTTAATGCTTCCCATAAAACTTCAGTTTCATCATTTGCACTTTGATTCAACTAATGCTACTAAGAAGTTGTTATGCACCACCACCACCCCCCAAAAAAATCCACAAAAGGAGTGAAGACATTGACCCTCATTGAGTAAAATTACTCAATTTGTTCAGGATTACACTTGAATACAGGTACTGTCAAATGATATAACAGTGATTCACATATCTCCTTAGTGATCTAGCTTTGTGGTGGAAACAAACTAGAAAATCTCATGAGGTTTCGAGATGTTTTCTTAATTATGCAAAAATGTTTTCTTCCAGTAACCTAATGATTATATTTTTTCACTTATGTATATTTGTAGTGTTCATATATTTGCTACAACTTCTGCCTGATTTTTCACGGTTCTCAATTTCATTTAGAAAGTGCATACTGAATACTTACTGTGGTTAAAAGTATTACACTAAAAATTGCAGAGGATTTAAAGAAAACTGACATTAACATTTCATGGATGAAGCCAGATAAATATAGCTCAAAGTGAATGTTATAAGGAGCACTTATAAAGGATTTCTATCCAGAAAAAGATATGGCTTCTTTCATGAAGCAGAGGGCAACTTTTCTGGACTTTGTCTTTTCAATTGTTAAGCTCCAGTACAACGAACCACTTGTAGTTTGCATAGGTTGTGCTCTTTCTTCCCTCTGTACTTTGCTTGTCCTTGTACCCTCTGCCTAAATTGTCTTTTCCCTTCCTCTTTTGTGGGTAATCTCCTTAAGAACCTCAGCACTTACCTCCTCCAAGGATACTTACAACTTTCCTAGGGGCATTTAAGTATCTTTCCCCTGGGCTCTCTTAAGACTCTCTCTCTGTCTGTCTCTCTCTCTTTGTTAACCTTACACCATTTAAAAAGTATCCCTGTGTTTGAGACCTCGATTAGATTGTGAGCTTCTTGAGGGCAGGCAATCACTGTAACTTCAATCTTTGTCCGTCACCCCACCCCCGGGGCCTAAATTAATAGCAACAATTTAGAATAAATATTTTCTGAGGAAATTAATGAGTTGACATGTAGAGGAAATAGACATGAGCAAAGGCAAATTGAAAGTAATTGTAGGAGTTTTTGCAAGGCACGGCATATTAACTAGCTTGGTTCAGCCTCGGCTTTACATAGGCATGGAATAGGAAATAAGGATGACAGTGAAAATTGGGAATGTATTTCAGAGAAACTTCATGGAGTCCCAGGTTGAGAGGTTTGCCTTTCAGTAGGCAGGTAACAGTAAGCTCTGGAAGTTTTTTAATCAAGAGATTTATGTAGACTGAACTCTTCCTCTAAGAAGATAGAGCTAATAGAACTGCAAATGGGGAGAACAGCTGGGAAGTTATTGTAATGATCTATCATTTTTCTGGTCCTCCAAACTGTCAATCCTTCTTGTAGGGTTTGGTGATGTGCTTCCTTGCCTTTTTTATAGATGGTCTGTTTGTATTGATTGCTCAATTCTGCACGTTCATTTTGTAATATTACAAAATGTCAGTGTGTTTAAAGGCATTCATTTAATGTCAAAGATATAAAAAGGGACAATACATTGGAATTGAATTTTTTTTTTTTTTTGCCTCAACCTGAACATGGTCTTTCTACTCATTCTGCCTCCCCCTCCCCTCCCCCTCACCACCACTTTACAATTAGTTTCACTCAGGCTGTGCTTTCAGGCTCAGAAGGTATTTCATTTTCAAGAGAAGTAATGCCTGAAGATAAGAATAGTTTCTCCCTGGAGTATGTTTGAACAAGCAAAATAAGCAAAGTGAATTTTGTTTTTATATACTGAATACAAATATACATGCACATTTCCTTCATTTAAAGTATATTAAAGTTTCCTAAACAGGGCTTTTAATTCATTTAAAACGGCATTAGGTTAGGTGGGCTGTTGGTGCTTTGAATTAATGTGCAAGCTGTTAATCTCCATAGACCTGGATTTAAAATTAGACAAAGCAATAATTAGTTTGGCACCATCATTTCACTACCCAGAGGGTAATAATGTAGGTCATAAAATACTACAGCCTGGCACAAAGTTTTTTTTTTTTTTTTTACAAAACAAGGATCTAGTAATAGTGGTGTGAAAAAAAACATATATATGTGTATATGTGTGTATGTATATGTACAGGTGTATATTTGTGTGTGTGTGTATAGCATATATATGATTGTTACTGGGCAGTATGTTCTACTATTCCTAAAAGAGACCTAAATTCAGAAATTCTTATCAGGTTTTCCTGGTTTAAGGTGAGTCTATCCCTTCTAAGTGACAAAAAGAATTCATCATAGTTTCTCCTCTGGGTAGCTGTTATTCCCTCTGTAATATTTTTCCTTACAGCATTTATCCATTTAGTCACAGAATAAAGATTATAATTTGTACCATGCTCTTATTTTGCTAAAGTTATTTTCCCCACCAGTTTGCTATTTTGTTAAATTATAAGAATGGCATACTGTAAATATTTTTTAACATATGAAAGTGTAGGCTTCAAGTAAGTTCTTACCATACGTACCTTGATTTGTTTTCATGGCAAATGACTGCTGGCAATATCAATAATTCAAGAACAGAAACAATGAAAATACAGAGGAATTGCATTTGGATACTTCTTCCTGTCAATCATCCTTGCCAGTTTCCTATTTGAACGTTCTGAAAATGAGGAAGACATCAGGTCTAGCCTTAAGTATGAGTAATAGTTTTCTATTTCCTTACACTGCTCACCCCAACTGAGCTTTTAAAACACAGGTATCCTGGGTGTCTCTATATAGCTTCATATTTCAAGCTATGGAAATAATGCTTTAATATTGAATTGAAAATATATTTCATACAATATACATGTATAGACTTTCTATTTTACATAAAGCAATATGCAAGCACCTGTTTGTATCTACACAGAGTGTTCAACGTATTAGATGAGTACATTCACAAATCATTTAAGTTGAGCTTTTCAAGAGATGTGAGCCACTGATACAAACTTGCTAATGATAATTATAGAACTGATGCTGATTTAGTCATTTCAAAAAAGCCACGGAGGCATAATTAGTGTCTGAATGGCCTCAATATTGCATTATTAGGAGGCTAGGGTGAAACTTGAAATGAGAACATCAAGGCTGATAACAGAAAAGAAAACATGAAATACATACATAATTCATTCTGAGATATTATAAAGGTTTATAACCAGAAACAATAATTTGCAGAAAGCATCTCATGTTCTGGAGCCAACTGCAATCATTTGGTCAACCTGTTAAAGATCAAATAGTATATTCTTAGCTATTCTCAGTGGTGTCTTTGTAATAAAGTAGCAGCAAACAGACACTGTTTGCTTCTGGTCACTTTTAAAGAATGTTCAGTTTATCAGTAGGGACTTTAATCTCAACCTTAATAGAGTACAAAAGCAGCCTTGTTCCTGTGCTTCTCTCCTTAAGGCCACAAGCCATGTGCGTTTTTAAAATTTAAAAGAAGAAAAATAAAATTCTCCTTCTGAGAACACTAAATACTGTGTTTTTTCCCAGAGAGTACTTTTCATTTACCTTTTCTTTTTTGTTTCTTTTTTTTTTTTGACACTTTTATTCTCTCCTTCTCGCAGAAACACAGATGCTCCTCCATACATCGCAATCGTCACCGGAGTGAAGACATGCAGAATATCTATGAAGTATCCCCTGCCTTGGACTCCTGCCAGATCAACCATTATCGAGTGACCTGGTGTTGGTTGACTTCAGTATTATAGCCGAAAAGTCCCCCTTTTCCTTACTTTCCCCTATGAGGGGGCAACAGATGTGAAGAATGACTTCCAAACCAAGTTAAACATAGAAATAGACTTCAGCGTTAGGCATTCTTTCTCATTAACATGGTATTCAGGTAATTGGACAAAGGCATCTTTAAATACAATCTGTCCACTGTCTCAAATGCCCTGCTTTTCATGTGATTATCATTATTATTATTATTACAGTTTCCAAAAGTGACACATTCGGGGTTGCATTACATAGGAGGAATCTGGCTGCAGTTTAATACTTATGAATACTGTCCTTCATTTTCCAATGAGGTGTCACAGAATAATCAGATTTCCAACTATCTGGGTGAGGAGAGGGTGAAAAGAGCCTTAGGTAATAAGACTGATAGTTAAACAAGAGCAGAAGAATGAACTCTTGGATGCAGGTAGGTTTTTATGTGGATCAAATATGTTTCAGCAGTCCAGACTATATTCTGGTCTCCCAAGTATTACAGCTAAATAATTTAATTTTTAAAAACCAAGTTTATTTATTATTCTTTCTTCACCCACCACAATAACTGGTAAACACTGAAGCTAATCATATCCTTTGTAAATTTAGTCATTGACTTGCAGTCCTGTAGTGAGAATGGTGGCAATACCAGAAGGTTGGGTTTATTTGTTTATTTGTTTTGTTTTGTTTTGCTGACTACAAAAAGTTGCAAATTGTTTCTATCTCTCCATTTCCATAACGATAAATGGAGAGCCAAATTCATGACTTTCATTAAGATGCTTTTGGTTGCAAGTAAGAAAAGAAACAGCTAACAGTAACTCAAGTACCAAGGGGTTTATCATCCCTTGGTAGTTCCCAGGTTTCTGCTCTATAATACTATCTTGAACATTTTTGTGATATTTGCTCCACATCATGGGTACAGACATCACATGAGACAAGACCATATCAAGTGGAAGAAGAGAGGTGTTGTCTTACTACACATCTCTTTTTATTTCTGAGAGATCATTTCCCAGAAGCCATCGCGGGATTTTTCTCATTATTATTGGGTCAGATTTTTGTGATTAAACGCCAGTAAGATTGGCTTAGATCTATTACAAATCATCTCCTGTGCCAGAAAAGGGCTCACCTATTAATACACACACAAAAACAGTTGAAGAAAGAAGGAACAAAGGTGGTGGTAGTGGAGGAGTTTGTGTGTAGGACCACCACTCTGCACAATACCAGCAATTTCATTTTTACTGTGGTTGTTGTGAATGGTGCTCCCTGGAATTGGTGCACTGCACAACCGAAATGACTGCACCTTACAACCTGTATCTGAACAACAAATAGAGTCTATTATACCTGTCATACTTTCTAGCCCAGCTGCCTGGACATAAGTTGGTTTTTATGATCTAATTTACATCTTTATTTTGAGAACATACTTTTCATGTTTCAATGGCTCATAGCACAGGTATGAGGCCATCATTTCAGAAACAATCAGGACCCTGGGATGTGGAAACTATTACTCTCAATATTGATTAAAATGCTTCCAATTTAAGAAAATCATAGAGACTCTGATTGGTTGTACATAAAATAGTAAAATGAATAGAAAGATTCAAATATGAACTTAAAAAATTTTAAAATAATAAAGCATTTGGTGTGACATATGGTAGACATTCAGTAAATACTTGTTGATTGATTGATTGAATGAATGGAATTAGATCTACCTGGAGATAAAACAGTTAAGAGGAAAAATTAAGGTATTCCCTGATTGTACAACTAGCTATTTTTAGTTCCTTTGAGATAAGAAGGAATGTAAAATTATGCAACAAAAAGAATAGACACTGTTGCACCAGAACAGAAGTGAAATATTGGGCCATGTTAGCAAGTTCAGTTATTAAATTTGGGGATTTTAAAGAAAGACTTAACTTTTACCTGTGATGATAGGGAACTTAAACTTATAAAATGTCACATCACTATATAGACAGACAGTGATAAAAATTATGGCAGCTTTCATGTCAAATAATTTTTATAGTACTATTGCCAGTATTTACCTTCCAGAAGTAGAAGAGGAGGAGTAGAAGAAGGAAGTGGAGGTAGAAGAGGAGGAGGAAGAAGGGGCAGAAGGAAATGGAGAAGGAGGAGGAGGAGGAGAAAGATGGTGAATAATTTAAAATGTGTAGAAACATGCCTTCAACTTTAAGAAATACCTACCTATAAATATTGTTTTAAAAATAGAAATAATTATTTGAATTACTATAATTATATTTTTTAAAACCAAGTAGTTGAACATTATGCTCATTTCAGACCTTGTGTAGTGAAGGGCATTTGTGCTTCTGCTGCTATAGCAATAGTAACTTTCTTTCCTTATTTCCCCTTCCATGTTCCTCAGAAATATCTTTGATTTTTTTCCATAGTTAAAAATACACTATATCCACTCTTATCATTATAATATTCCCCGACACTGGTGTTGGCTATGTGTCACGGTGAATGTAGTATCTGAGCACAACAATATAGAAACAAACTCTAGTAAGTGCCAATTAAACTTTTTCTATGGTTTCTGTAATAAAACTTATTTTAGCTCTCCAGAACCTATTTCCTGTACAGTCAAAACAGAAACCTATCTAGTTTAAGGTCATTTCAGCTTTTTCAATTGTTTGTAGTCTCTTTGGAGTTAATTCAGGCATTTTCCCCTTCCCCTTAACCTTCTCTTCTTTTGATGGGAACTGTAGGTCCTGTTTTTGACAAGGAGGCTTGTGGTCCATGGCCATATTCTGTTTCACTGGGGTTTAATTCTCCCTGTGCAGTCTTGGTGTTTCAGCCTCTACCTCGGACACATCTGCAGTAGATAGCTATGGTTCTGTCCTGTGGTCTTCAGCTTGTATGATCCAAGATGCATTTGGCCAAAGCGTCCTGTCAATACATATGTATGTTTCCTTTGGTCCATGAAAATTCTCCCAGCCTTTCTTCATCCCTTTTAGGGGCCTCATAAATTTTTGGATATTTTCCCATGTCAGCCTTGGTGTCTGACCTCTGAGAATCTATCCTCAGATCTAATCCTGTGTAGGCATCTTACTCACTTTGCTCCTACTCCAAAGTGGCACTGTAATTAACACAGGTTTCTTTAAGAAGAAAGGATTAGGAACCCCATACATAAGACTAAGCCCTATCATTCCCCTCTCCTTTTATGCCCAAACTTCTCTCCTTCTACCACTCTCTCCTCCCATGTCTTCTTCCTCCAATCTAAGTGGAAATTTTTATTTTTCCCTGTATTGCAAAAATCATCTTTTAGTTCATCCTGTGGTCTTCCAAGCTGTTATTTATGGTATAAACTCTGCTCTACATCCTTAAGGATCTTTATTTTTAATTTTCAAAAAAAATTACCTCTAAATCCTTTGTCTTTTTATTCTCCTTGTTTTTCAATATTATTTGTCTTTATGGTTGGAACTCAAAGTTGAGGTTTTGACTCTTCTTCCTTAACTATTTAAAACCCTCACCTGGAAATGATTAATGTAGAATGGTGTGGTAAAGATAATGGATTCAAAGAATAATGTGGGGGATGTCCAGGGGAAGAACCATCGGTTAATATCTCAAAACATGATCCTATTAACCCATCATATTCACATGCTAGGTTGAAAAAAATCTTCAGAAAGAAACATCTGAAATCCTCTCAGAAAAAAATAACCAAGTACTAATTGCTCCCACACACTTTGCCAACATAGGATTTAGAAACAATTCTTGGATGATATTTCTGGTACAGAGCAGTATTGAACATAACAAACATATCCATTATGTTTTTTCCACTTTATGCTGATTACTTCAGTGTTTACATTTCTCACACAGTAAAAGTAATCTTTGTGGGTGAGCAAACTAAAATTTGTTATGGGTCATCCATTGGCAGTCTTTTTGCCTAATTTATTTTGCATTATTTTTGGAAAGGGATTATCATCTCAATTTTCAGGTAAGAAAACAGAGTCTTAAGGTAAATAATTTGTAGCAAGGAGTGAAATCTAGTGAATGGTAGGACTAGGAATTCTACCCAGTTCTAACTTTCTCCAAAGTGCTTATACTTTTTATGATACCACACTCCTATTGCTCTCATTTCTGGTGGCATTTCTGCCCCTATGCCTTGCTCAGCTTCACTCTAGTATGTACATACCAAGAATCAGTGTCCTGACTGCTTGGAAATTGCTCAATACTTTTCAGACTTGTTCAGGCAAAATTTCCCATCCTAATTAGATTTTAAGTTACTCACTCATGCTGTAAAGCCAAGCTAAAACACTGTGCAATGGAATTATTCTTGTTTCTTGTTCAGTTAAACTGGTAGATCTTGACTTCTTTTTAAAAAAAATGTCAACCCTTTATGAAATTGATGGAAGTGAGTGAGCACTAAGTCAGACCAAATATCTATTTTTAAATCCATTATTGTTGATTTATTTGAGAAAGGTATATGATTCAAAATATGTGAATATTTCTATACTTAATTTTTCACTGTTGTTTCTTTGATTAAACTAAAAATGATACACATTGAGGGTGACTTAGACTCTTTTCGTAAATAGTTTTTGTATTTTCTACTTTTCTTCTTTTTCCTTTTTTCTTCCTAAAACTGACATTCTCTTAAGCCATAGTCATTGTTATCCTTTTCAGGAATTCATTCAGGTCTGAGGTTAAAATTGAAGCAGAATTGTATATGTATATACAATGTATTATAATATACATATGCAAATTCAAAGAGTGTTTCTAAGATTTTTGGTAACTTTAAAATTCTTTAGAAAAAATGATATTCCTCCTTCTCCACCAAAACAAAGTGGAACTGCAGAACTAAACCTTTGTCTGCAGATCAATCATAAAACTGGAAGGATTGTTTAATATTCCATAAGGCGTCATTTCCCAAAGTGTAGTATCAACCCTCTATGTTAGACTCATCTGGGAGGTTGCTGGATCCTATACCTGACCAGCTGAATCAGAATCTTTTGGGAAGAATCCTGGACTCTGCTTTAAAACGCCCTGTGATGATTTTTTAACAGACTTAAATTAGACTAATTCTTTCCTGTGGCATCTGTCTAGACCACTGCCACCCTCAAGTGAGAATCACACTTACCAAATTCCTAGTAGCTTGAATCCATTTATCCTTGGGGTTCCTTCCTCCCTTCCTTCCTTCATCCTTCCCTTCCTGCCTTCCTTCTTCCTTCCTATATAAATGTATGGATAGATATATAGATAGAGATGAGAGAGAGAGAGAGAGAGAGAGAGAGAGAGAGAGAGAGAGAGAACCCATTATCTGCTAGCAAATAAAACAAACATGATCCCTCCTTCCCGAAACTTGATTATTCCCTTGCCCTAACTTAAGTACAGATGGATCCTTCATATTCTCACTCAGCAACACCTTTAGTCACAGCTAAGCCTTTCTTTCTTTATGGGGATCTTTCTTGTCTTAGTGGCTCTTCTCTTAACCTTATTACTCTCCTCTCAACATCTTTTTGTCTCTCTTTTATTTAACATGGTGCATAGAACTGTAAAATGTATCTGATCATCATGAACAGAACTACTGGTCCCAACATTATATCTTTTTTCAGGACATTTCAAAACTGTCTTTAAACTCCATTTTCTCATTATTATCTGCTTTGATATCTACCTGTACATCATTTTATCTGCCTTCATCCTTAGGCAGTTGTGGATTCCATGGCTGCTGTAGATGGAGATCACCTTTGCAATGATCTTTGGTCCTCTCGGAGGGTAATTCCTGTTTACTTCAACACACACAGGTACATACACAATTTAGGTGAAATATCAGTAGTTCTCCAAGTATCAGAGAAACAGTGTAGACATCATTTAACCCCATGAAATCTTCTCAAATCAACAAATATAAAGGAATTGTCTTTTTTATGTTTTGTGCTTCCCAAATTGCCATTAAACATACTATGTTAGTATCTCTTCTAGTCTCTATCTTACCTCACACTTCAAACACCTTTTTTATTACATCATCAGAGCCCAAAACAATTCCTGACACATAATAGATACTCATTAAAATCTCTTGAATGAAAGGATAAAAGTAAAATTATTTGAAATAAAAGCAAATTTCTATTGCTATAATTACAGCTATTTTTCCTTGAAGATGGGGACTTACTTGTGAACATTGTAAGTGTTCAAGAAATATCTGTTGACTAGATATGAAACCAATTAATTTTTCAGAAGTATAAATAAATTCAATTTACCATGAGGGTCATTATATTCTATTATTAGAACATCAGTTCTATTAAACACAATACTTACACACATTCAAACATATATATAGTCTCATAATACTTTATTATGGAGTATCTTACACTTAATTCTTTTTAACTTAGAAAAGAGGAAATATTTTATATGTAAGTGGCCACCTACTAAACACTATTCAGAAAATTCCACTGCAGTGTGAATCTGATGTCTAATGTGTGCATGTGCCTACACACAGCTATGCCTACATAGTTTTTAAAAATGTTTAATTTTATTTATTTATTTATTATTTATTTATGTATTTTTAGACATGAGGTCTTGCTTTGTTGCCTAGCCTGGAGTGCAGTGGCACCATCATAGCTTACTACAGCCTCAAACTCCTGGGCTCAGGCAATCATCCTGCCTCAGCCTCCCGAGTAGCTAGGCGTACTTGAATGTGCCACCATGCTCAGATAAATTTTTATTTTTTTAGAGACAGGTGTCTCACTATGTTGTCCTGGCTGGAGTGCAGTGGCTATTCATAGGCACAGCCATGGTGTACTACAGCCTAGAATTCCTGGGTTCAAGCAATCTTCTTGCTTCAGCTTCCTGTGTAGCTAGGATAGGTTCACCTGGTTATGTAATTTTTAACAACACGTTTGTGTGTGTATATTTATCTATGAAAAACAAATACATATGCAGCCATATTGTTTTCCAGAATATATATATCAGTATAAATAGAGAAAGAAGAGAAAAAGGGCTGTGTATTTTCAGGAACAAATATTAAGCAAATAGACGTATTTCTTTATTAATATCCAAGTGAAGTTTTCTCTAGAATTAGTATAGAATTGTCCATAAGAATTAATGTTGTAGGATAGTTAATAACAGATTTATGTGGTCAAATTTTTTCTTCCTTTTTCTTTTCTTCTCTTCCTAGTTTCTTCTACTGTTTTTATTTTCCCTCACCTTAGCCTCTCTTCTTCCTACTCTTATTCTTTAAACAACTCTTCACCTCAAATATATGCACAAAAAGCATATCGTGAAGGAACAATGACTAAATCACGTTTCCAATGAGGCGCTGTGTAAACAGCTTTAGTCAAAGAATGCTTGCTAGGATTCAGAAGAGAACTTGAGTTTACCATACCTTCCTTATCATTATATTCTCAGGCAGATGAGTCAATAGAGGTACTATATCTACATCTACAGAAAATACAATCCTGTCTCAACACTTGAACCTTCTTGTTTGTCTGAGCCACATGCTACTGGAGATTTGATTGGTCGCAAGTAAATAAAGGCATGAAGCTTCCTGACATCGGAAAATGCATTTGAAAATTTCCACCCACCACTCATTCCCTCCGTGGCAGATAGATGCCTGTCTTTGAGCTTAAATGAAGGTCCCAAGACTTTATTCTATAGGGCTGTTCCTTAATTCCTCTTTGTAACCTACAAACAAAATGAGTCAAGAGTTTGGACTAGTAACAACCGTCTTCTCTGTGTTATACCTTATGTCAACTAATGTGATCTCAACTAATTGAATTGATGTAAGGTATGATTTGGTGGCTCTGACTTAGGATTTGCTCATTGTAGAAAAAGAAAAGTTACTTGCTTCATTTTGCAGGTTATCACTCTAAGCCTTGGTATGCTTGGCAGCTGTGTGCTCCTGAAATTGTCTTATTACCCTGTGAATGGGCACCATGCCATGCTAGCAGATGGGCATAAGGAATGCCAGAAACCTGGGCTGTGTATCATTTTTGAGTATTAGTGTCTAGAAATCAATGACATTTTAAATGCAGCTTTTGGGCTTGAAACATACCAGGAGAGAACTTTAGTGTACTCCAGGGCTCATCAGATAATAGAAGAACTCTAATATACTAAAGGTGGAGTCACTATGAAAAGGATCAGTATAGATCCTGTACTTCTCTCTTTTGATCTTTCCATTACCATCAGGATGTAGTATTTTATTTCTGGGAATTTGTTCTAAGAAACACATAGGGCCATGTCTCAGGTGGCAAGACACAGGGAAATAGCATGGGCTTTGATGACCACAGGCAAACTACTTGACCTCTCTGAACTTGTTTCATCATTTATAAGATATGAATTGAAGTAAGAAAATTATATAGTGTTAGGTGTTTGTTTATGTATTTCACAGAGTTATGTGCAAATGAAACGCGACTGCTTAAGAAAATGCTCTGTGAATTGTACAGTACCATTCAAATGATAGTTGTGAGCTTGGCTTGTTTTTTGCTTTTGGATCTAACATTTAGAAAGTTAGTCCAGTTAACTTTCCATTGCTAATTGCAGCTCTGAGGAAGAGAATGTCAAGGTTATGTTTGAGTGTCAGAAGTTTTTGCCACTGAGTTACTCACAAGAAATTAATAGTGAACTCTATTATGACAAAATTATTTTTTTCCTATATTGGAAAAGGAGAGATCTTCATGAAATCTCCACTGGGCAGACAGACAGCAGGGCAATTTGTACACCACTTCTATGCAGCCCAAGAAAAGAGGAGAGCTGAGCAATTTTCTGGTGATTGTAGGCATTATAGACAGCTGATCTAGACTACTTGGGTTCCAAAGTGAAATTCTGAGCATAAATTATTCAGAAAGACTCCCTATCCAGGTCAGTGCCAGTTGACCATATATTTGCTCAGCCCATTGTTTCATATTGGTTTTGGCCTTTTGTGCCCAGGAGACTTCTGACATTGTTCCATTTCACTTGTACTCAAATAAAGTTAAAAAACAAACACATGAAAAATAAAAAGGAGAAATCTAAAGGTATTTTTACATTTTTTGTGTTTAATAAAATTTGTTCAGTATACTAACGTAGATGAGTAGAGTATCACTGCACAACTTGGATCATAGATGCTAAATAATAGAAAGCATGAAACTACTGCTTCTACCAAGGTCTACAATCTAAAGTTGAGAGAATTTGACCCTGAGTTTTCAGCTCTTTTTCAGAAAACGTTTTGGTGATTACTCTAGGCTGTATCCTTCCCCCTCTCTTCTGCCAACAAGCCAGTTTTATACACTCTGAATGAATGGGAGGAGATGAAAAATACAGTGAAGGGCCTCCCCCACAAAACTCTGTAAGCATGCCATAATATGAAAAAGCGATTTCTCCCTATTAGTGTAGCTCAATGTGAAGTGCAACGTGTGACAAATGACACTCAGAAATTGGCACATGATTTAGTTGTTTTTTTTAAAGTAAGCCTCTTAACATATCAGACTCTTAAGTTGCGCATTGTTTTCCTTTCCAAGGTTTTTCTCATTTATATTTTATATAATTCCTTAAATATGTGTGGGTTTGCTTCAGCTTTGTGAAATGCTCACATCTGAAGTAGAGGTGGAAAAATCCATATATTAACATTGCCTGTTATTATTAATACAAGTAAATTTTCAGTTGATTAACTACCATTGGCTAATCTGAGACTAGTAAATCCAAACAGTGATTATGTTCAAATGAGATTATTTCTCAAATTCATTATCTTTCTTTAAAATTTTTTCAGGAATATTTTTAGTAAAATATGCATTAGGGTAATAGGTTGAATTTCATATTGAAACAATACAGCTTCCCTTTTAGGAAACTAATTAGATTGGAGAATAAAATGATATTAATTATTGAATTAATGTTAACTTCTTAAGTTTAGAAAAATTTTAAATATGCTTAAAGTGAAACAGCACTGATTAATGTTTTAGAAGTATTATTATGACAGGAATAAAAATAAACTAGATTAAAACTATACTAGTAGAGGATGGTTTAAATGAAACTGACATCACTTATCAATTTACTGTCTGGTTTGACATATTAGTTGTCTTTTTACCACTAAGAGTTCCCTCAGGAAAGCACAACAACAACAAAAAGAATAAAAAGGGCTTAAATATGCCCAATTCGTTCACACAGTCTGAGAAATGAGCTTTTTATGTGTCAGACTACTTATGAAATGCTAAAAAACTCTACAAATCTACCAGAAAAAAAAGCATCTGTTTCTTTCTATAAGCCTCATGTCCTCCCATTTAGCTGTTTTGACATGAACTATATATTGACATAATCATTACCAATATCTTTCTAACTGCTCTAATAACAAATTCTTGTTATTTCCATGTGTCTCCACTGGTGGGTAAGTGCTAGTGATTAGAATAGCATAAATGCTAGATCTAGACTTTCAAATATGTACTACAATTTCATTGTAAATATTGAGTAGTATATTTCCTCATAGAAGATGAGACTCTGGCTGTACCATTCTAAGCAGTAAATGAACTCTTGACACTTCTCTATCAGCCCCTGACGAGTAATTTCTTCTGATTACAAAATGAATCATTTATTAAGTCTCTTTTTGTTATTAGTATAACCCAATATATAGTATTCCTACACTATACATACATATGCAGACTGGAATGAAAACATTAGCAAATGATGTTTGCAGAGTGTTTTAGGGCTTGCAAAAAAAAAAAAATCTCTTTATCTATCCCATTCTATTTAAAAAAGAACCTGAAGCTCAAGGGAGTTAAGTGATTTGTCTAAGATCCCGTAGCTTGGTGAGTGGTGCAGAGTGGACTTGACATTTTCTGATCCTAAATCCCAGGCTTTTTCCAATGCTAAACCATTTTTCCCACAGAGTGTTCCAGGGTATGGGCTTTGGGGTCAGATGACCTGGGCTTGAATCTCAACACTTGGATTAACATTGGGCAAATAACTTCACATCTTAGTCCCTGTAAACTGGGAAAATTCTTGGTAACTCCCTTATAGAATTGTGAGGATTAAATAAAATAATGCCTGTATTGCTCCTAGCACAGTGCCTGGCACATTGCGATCAATCAGTAAATACTGGTTGTTCCTAACATGTATAATCATGGGCTCATTTATATTTACTAGTTGTCTTTTGCATATCTGTATGTTTTGATTTCCCTCAAGTCTTAGTTTGTTTTTCAAGGGAAACGATTTTCAAATTTTTTTTATATTTTCTGTAAATCCTAGAAAAATGCTTCTGGAATGAATGTACCTGTAAATTATGATAGAAAAAGCTTTTGGAATGAATGTTGAAATGAACAAAACCAAAATTTTTGAATATGGCACTTATTGGAAGTAATTGGAACCCATTATAATCATCTGTTCTAAAGAAAATAAATAACTAAAAACCTGATCTTTTTCACTTATATTCCAATTAGTAGTAGTGCCTTCTGAATTATGATGCCATTACTTTAAGTTAGTTTATTCACTGATAAAGAAACTCCCTGCTTTACATGTAATCATTTTAATGTTTGCATATTTAGGTTTTTCATATATTTTGGAAGTTCTTTCAGATATATACTCTTTTAAACTATTGAAACCACAGTATTAATATCTAATTGAGTTTACCAAATAGCCCAAGTTCTGGTTGTTTGTTGACATTTCACATTTGGTTACATATTTAGTTAATAGTATGTAATCAGCCACAATGCATAAAAATCTTGGACTTACGTTTCTTTTTTTAAAAAAAAAGACTTTATGCCATATAAAATAAGCAAAAACAAAAAGTAACTTTCTCTAAACATATACAGCCATCACATCTTGAGGTGGAAGAGGGAGAACAACACAGTATGGATGTGTGTGTAGTAAATACATAAATAGAACAAGATGTGTAAAATGCTAAATCCACTTTGATTTTCAAATTACCAAATGAATATCATTTGGGGGACAGTTATTTCATTTGTCATCTTCTTAAATTGCTAAATATGAGAATATAGTCTTTCTCTCTTAAGAATTCATCAACCTCATTGCTTCTTCTGTACCTGTTGCCGTGAGGAGGCACAGGGGGAATAATAACCTTAACTGAGGTGTAAACCCAGGAGCAGGCCCACTCACAGGCAACCAAGAGCTTGTTTCAGGCAACTCTTCTTGGCAACAATGACACAATGAATATGGTAATAAAAAACTATGCTCTGCTTAGAATTTCCATTACTGCTTTTTTTTAGGGGGGGGGACAAGAAGAGAAAAAAATGAGATTAATACAAAGATATTAATTAAAATACAATGGTCAGGGATTTATACTCTTTAAGACTAACTGCAAGAGGCCACCCTCCTGGTGGCCTCCAGAATCAGCAGGAATCATTTCAAAATCTGAACATTGATCACACTAAGTGCACATATAGTAGTAACATTCCCTGGGTATTGGGCAGATGGGAGTGGGGAGGAGGGGCTGGGTATATTCACACCTAATGAGTGCAGTGTGCACCGTCTGGGGAATGGACATGCTTGAAGCTCTGACTTGGGTGGGGCAAAGACAATATATGTAACCTAAACATGTGTACCTCCATAATATGCTGAAATAAATAAATAAATGAATAAAAATAAAACACAGTTTTATTTTGTGTTTTAAAAATAAAACACAGTTTGTTAAAAAACAAACAAAAAATATCTGAACATTGAAATCATCAGATCACTAAGGAGGCCACTGTGAGCAAGATTATATCAGACTAGGAAAGTGCCATAGTCTTTTAGAGTCCGGAGGTCCAGATCACACCTTGGGGACAATTCTGCACATGCACAGTTCTTCATGCTCCACAGGTGAAGATTTCTTACACCCACAGACACAGATACGTAAATATATGTATATTTAAAGATGTACTATAGTTAGTCCACTTACATAATTTACTGAGTACATGTGCTGTGCTAGGTACTACAGTGACTGCAAAAGAAGAATATAATAAAAGTTTTGCCTTCAATGAGATAACATATAATAAAGACAGCATCACAGATTTTTAAGAAGTAGGACCATCTAGTCCAATTCTCTCATTTTATAGAGGAAGAAACTGAGGCTTAGAAAGGTTGAATATACTGCACAAATTAGTAGCAGATATGAGTCCTAGTCTCCAATACTTGTGACAATAATTTCAATGACTTGGATAATGACCACTACCACAATTTCTCTCATCCTCACTATGTGCAAACTCAGTGCTAAGTGGTTTGTGTGCATTATCTCATTTAATGATCCAGCAAGGCCAGTACTGTCATATCTCTATATTGTGGGTTAGCACCTCGTCTGAGGTCACATAGTTAGCAAATGGCACAGCCAGAGTTTGACTTCAGTACTGTCTGACTTGATGTTCTGTGCTCTTATCCAGGGAGATTTCCATGTGCAGTATGCTTTTCCTTACATGCTTGTGATGAAAGAGACAAATTGCAAAGTCAGTATTTAATAAAATGCTAAGTATGATATAATCAAGTGTCAAAGCAAAGGTTGAGATAAGGATGCCACGAGTGGCCAGGAAGAGTACAGGTCTGGCGTGTGCCTCCATGGGAGAGCACGTGAGCAAAGCTGCAGAGGGGGAACTGAGCATGAAGTAAGGGAAGGTGTGTGAAGAGCTTAGCCTGCTCGAGACAGGCAAGCAGCTGGAGGGCTAGAATGCAGGGATTATCGAGGGTCTTTGGCACTCTCAGGATGAGCAGCCGCTTCATATTGTTTCTGCTTCAGATTGGCTGGCTTTTTAAAATTAAGGCACATGTCTTTTTACCCGGTGTCCCAACTGTTTTTAATTCATATATTTATCCACTCATTTAGGGAAACAAGACACTATGAAGGGTTACTCTAGAACTTAATGCACTTTATTGCATTATATTTGTAACTGTGACTAATAAAGTACCCAGCAAATGGTCTCTCTCTCTGTCTCTACTTGCATGGACTGCTTTGGGTGGGTGTTTCTGCATTTGCTTCTGAGAACTAGATGATTATGAATTGCTCATTGGGAGGGAATTTTAAAAATAAAACGTGATATTTACACAGTTTTGGTAGAGGGGAAGAAGAAAAGAAAAGTAGTTGTAAAGGATAATTAAGTTTCATCTTTCCTTCATCTTAGAAGTTTGTGCCTGTTTAATTGGCATACTCTACCCAATGCAGAGTAAACTTTAACAGTAGCAGAGGAATAAGCATCAGGTAGCATTGCTATACCTGAATTAAAATAAAATAAAATAGATGAAAAAAAAAACACTTAGTCCATGAAAAAATTGAGCACGTCTGCTGTACTGGATAGGAAACCCAGATATATATTAATAGCTCTCTAGCATCAGCTTAAAATAACACCTTCAGTGGGGAAGGCTTCCTTGTCTTAGCTAATAGACTAGTTTAAGCACTAGTATGATCAACAAAATCATAACACTGAGAAAACTGTTTTCTGAAGTTCACTATTTTTATATTAACTGTAGGCTATGGTGAGCTTTAATGGTTCTCTGTCACCTTAATGGACATTTCTGTGAATTTCAGCAAGTCAACCACTTCTGGCTCATCCTGTTGGTCCTATTACTGTTCACCTGAATACAACACAAGCTCAAAATAAGGTAGAGTGACTTAGTGCTTGAATATCTTCTGAGAATTAGAGGAGGAGGTTTGTGGTTGCTTTTTGAACAGAAGCTAACCTTGCAATTGACCACTTGACCATCCAACTACATGTAATATGGCTCCAGTTACAGTATTAAATTGCATACTTAGTGGTGCATACATGACAGGAAGCCTGTTCAATTAATTCCTATGGTTTTTCTTCTGTCTTGAAAGGCATTTTCTTTCTTCACAGAAGCAGCCCTTATTAAATAGGGGAAGGCATATTTGATGCTCTTCACTGTCAGGATGTTCAAATGATGAAAACATCATCTTTGATATGCTCCACTGAAAATGTCTTGTATGTGGAGTAGAGACGTATATCCCTGGAGAAGGTTGTCCTGTATTATAGAGCAGGTAAGCGAGGCAAGGATGGAGGCACTTCACGGCAAATCTCCTTTTAGCCTCACATTAATATGCCTGGAGTTTAGCCTGATGCTTCTCAAACAGGGTAGATGGTGCCCCGTGCTTAGATTCTGCTACTGACAGGCCAGGGGCTAGAGGGTAATTCTTGCTGGACTCTGCAGTTTTCTGGCTTTCCTAGTTTGACAGAATCCAATTCCCTTGACCTTCAGGACATGGAGCAGAACTCATTGCTTCCACCTGGCCTACCCAAGTAAGTAAAGTTATGCTCCTAGAATACCGCTGCCATGGTTAGTTTAATTTTAATTTATTGCAGAGATGGTTTTATGCATATGACTTTATAACTCTGCACGTACCCTGAGACCTCTGAAGGTCAAATAAATAATAAATGCTCATTAAGAGCTTGGTGGTTTTGCTGAAACTGGCCAACAAAGGTGTCATTGGTGATACTTTCATGTGGACAAATAGCATCTAAGTCAAGCAGGACCTAGTATTAAAACTATTATAGTATTTGGCTGTACAGCCTCAGGAAATAATATGCCAGCCATGCCTATTTGATCTTTAAAATAATCGCACAGTTTAAATCTAAGAATTACTTGCTGTTTAACCTATTTTACTTTTAAACCATTGGAATTTTTCTGGCTTGTTTTCCTTTGCTGTGTGTGTGTGTGTGTGTGTTTACGCTGGAGAATGGGAGTGGAAGTGGAAAGGGGGAGAGAGAAAGAATATTAAGTTCTCACATTTTAAAAAGTCTTCTCCAGCTTTCAGAGGCTGCAGAAGGAAATCCTGTTTTTTACCTGTGCATGAGGTGTGGAAAATGCTCTCAAGGTGACCCCAGACTGCAGCTGGGAAATCCTGGCATCCGATGTTTTGTATTCAGAGCCCTTCAAAGGAGGAGTTTTGCCCTCATCTCTAATGTGTTGTCCCTTTTCCCAGATCCCTCTGGCTATAAAGGGCTCATGTCCCCTTCCTGGGGGCCTAGATCTAGAGCAAAGAGGAAGGAAGTGTTTAGTGTGCTCAACTCCTATCACCTGAAAAATGCTGAATAACTGCACCTTTGAACATGAATACAATTTAATTCTCTTAGAAATAAACACAAAAATCTGCAATTTTGATTAATAGCACTCATATAATCTTATCAAACAGAATAACCTATGAGTGAGTTAGGGAGTGCTACTTTATAAACCAGTGTTATCCTATGTTCCAAGTATGCTCTCCTTCTCATTAACTTATTAGATATATTTATTTCCTAATTATATACATACATTCTATTTATTTTATTTTTTAATTATTATGGGTACATAATAGTTGCATCTCTTTATAGGTTGTACGTGGTGTTTGGATACAGGCATACAATGTGAATTAATCAAATCAGGATAATTGAGGTATCCATCACCTCAGGCATTTATCATGTCTTTGGGTTAGGAACATTCCAATTCCACTCTTGTAGTTACTTGAAAGTAATACCCTAACTTGTTGATTACAGTTACTTTTTTGTGCTGTCAAATATTGTTCATTCTATTTAACTATCTGACTATATTTTTGCACCGATTAACCATCCCCACTTCATCCACCTGCTACTGTTCCTGCTCCCTTTACCAGCCTGTGGTAACTATCATTCTACTTGCTATCTCCATGAGATCAATTGTTTTTAATATTTACCTCCCACATATGAATGAGAACATGCGAGTTTAGTCTTTCTGTGTTTGGCTTATTTCTCTTAACATAATGTTCTCCAGTTCTCTCCATGTTGTTGAAAATGGCAGGATTTCATTCTTTTTTGGTGACTATATACCATTGTGTATGTGTACATTCTATTTCTTATTAATGCATTTATAGCTAAGAAAGGAAATCTAAAATTGGAATTCATTCTGTCTGTTTAATTGGCTTAAAAGCAATCGTCATATTTTGGGAATCTCAGTTTTCCTACAGAAAATAAACGAAACAGATCCTGGTGATAATAACTTGGAATTATTCTTAGCTGAGAAAGCTAACCATCATAAATCATTTCATCCTGTATTTTTTAGATGTGGCAAAGGCTTACCTTCCTCGTATAAGAACTTTGTTCATGTCAATAACTAAATTCAAAAGGTGATGTTCTGGTACTTGAAAACATCCTCAAATTCCTATATTAAATCTTTGGTTCTCATCCTACACCATGGCTCACTTTGAATTGGGTTTGCAATGGTGGAGAAAAATAAAGCATGAAAAAGAAGTGGGAAAATAAGAGGGCTCATCCCCAAGGTTGTTCCTCTTCGTCCCTCTTTCCCTGTGAGCCCTCCCAGTGCAACCACCCAAACACTTGATTATGTCCCTTCCGTAGATTATTGAGATTGGTTTCAATCCATCCAAAATTCTTATCTTGTTTTTGATGCCTTTGAGTTTTCCTTGATGTGATAAATTTAATTCATTTTTCTATGGACCCCAAAAAACCACTACTGGCCTGATTTGCATTATTTACTTTCCTTATAAGTTCTACTGGCTAAACACACAAAAAAAGAAGAGGAATTATTTTAGTCCTGCCATTTCCACATGGCTCTTCTTCCTTTAAACTAGCTGTAGCAATGTGCAGAATCCCTAGTAATCAGTATGTCATTGCTAACAAAGATATTTTTATCATCCAAATTTCAGCCATGTTTTGAGATATTGTTTTACTCTCATGGGATTTTCAATGTCTAGACAAGCACATCCAGGCTGTGAAAATGCAAAGTCAAAAATAAATACAAACCACCATTCACTAAGGGGATTCAGAGTGTCAGGAACTCCGCCATGTGTTTGACATTCATTATCTCATTTATTCCTCCTAATCACTGCATGAGGGAAGTATTGATATTCACCCAGTTGACAGAGTAGGAGACTGAGGCTGAGAGATTAGCAGACCCAATGAGTAGAAATTTCTCCCAGTTCTATTCTGACCCCAAAGTCTGTGCTCTGAACCACAGGGATCCGACATCTGTAAATCACAACATTAATTTATAAATAGTTTAAAGGGATGGTAAGCATTAAAAACAAAAAGCTTTTTTTTCTCCTCCCAAAAGAAAATCAGTAGTTAAGAAACTGCAGTGTTAAAGGGGTAAGTGACTGCATATTTCTGCCAAGCAATTCCTCTCCTGTGAATTTAGAACCAATCCACTATCAATATTTTCTGGCAATATTTCTTTCCTTTTACCGCTACATCATTCATAAGTTTCAGTGTTTCCAGAACTATAACATGCCAATCCTTACCATGCTTTCTCAGCACTATTTGTATTTCAAATTACGGGAACTGTTGCAGCCAATCACATTAGAAGACAGAGGACACTGTTGTTAATTCCAGGCAAAATGTGAAAGGATTAAAAACCCGAAGCACTCCCCACCACTGTTTCCCAGATGTTTGTCAGACTTGTCTATTTTCTCTAACTGACATGTAAACAGAGAGACCAGAAAAATCTTCCTTTTTCCTTTTGTATTGACCAGGTTCTAGGAAAAAATGGTTTCTTGGCAAAAAAAAAAAAAAAAAAAAAAAAAAAAAAAATACTATTGAGTGGTTGTAGTTCAATCTATAATATATTTATTTGTAGCTTCTCTGAAATGCATCCCTTTTGTGTAGGACTTTTGACTTGATTGTTTTGGGTTTTTTTTTCTTTGAGACAGTGTCTCACTCTGTTGCCCAGGTTAGAATGCCATGGCGTCAGCCTAGCTCACAGCAACCTCAAACTCCTGGGCTCGAGCAATCCTCCTGCCTCAGCCTCCCGAGTAGATGGGACTACAGGCATGCGCCACCATGCCCGGCTAATTTTTTCTATATATCTTTACTTGGCCAATTAACTTCTATTTTTGATAGAGACATAGTCCTGCTCTTGCTCAGGCTGGTCTGGAACTCCTGAGCTCAAAAGATCCACCCGCCTTGGCATCCCAGAGTGCTAGGATTACAGGCATGAGCCACTGCACCCGGCCTGATTGGTTTTTTTCAAGCAACACAGCTCTGCATTGCTCCTTAGTCCCACGGACTTTAAAAATACCCTAAAATAAAGTAAGGGAAAAATTTCAAGGAAAGGATTTGGCATTAGAAAGCAAAATGGGAGCAGGAGAAATTCACTTTCAGAAGAGCTTGGATTTATTTAGGATTCCTGATGCAACTTCCTATAGTTGGGTGTTCCTTTAAAGGTACCAAATTCTTTTCTAAGTATTAATTTTCTCATTTATAAAATTGTGATAATATTCCTTCCATGCTTATAAGCTTCAGATGGCAAATGGGTGAGATAATCATTTTAAAGTTAGAAAATTCTAATTATACTGGTAACAAATGTAAAATTATTTTATAGAAACAAGTAGAAGAAATTCTCCAAATTCAAGGGAGGTATTGCTCCTACCATTAAACTTTTGGACATATTTGAGTTTTGGACAGATAATTCACAAGCCAAATTAAAGAAAAAGAGAGAGGTGGAGGGGTTGTCAAGAAACACACTGAACACACATGCAATCATTCAATGCTATTGGCAATGAGGTAAATGCTACATACGTCAGGGAGAGTGTTTTACTACTATTATTTTTGGCATCGGAAGAAGAGTGAAATGTTTCCCTGAATCTTTAATAAGGTCCAGCACAGTGCCTGGACATCAAAAGTGCTCAATAAATCTCTGCTAATTTGACAAATTCTCTGTTTTAGTGATTATCTCTTTTGAGAAAAGCAATGGAACATACTTTCTAGAGCCTACACTTGGTAAGCTGCCAACACAGAGCCATGGTTTTCAAGAGCGTGGATCTTAGAGTCAGACACACTTGGGCTCGAATGCAGCTCCTATCACAGCTGTGTGACTGGAATTAAAGCACAAAATATCTTCTGATCCTCACTTTCTTCACCTGTAAAATAGGGAAAAATGATACCTACATCACAGTGTTTTTTAATGTAAATTAAATTGAATAAAACATTTAAAGTGTTCAGTACAGTACAGGCATATAAAAATTGCCCACTAAAGTGTAGCTATTACTATTCATGGTGGTAGTAGCAGTTTTCTTAGTGCTATTTCTTCCTTCTCTACTTCCTTCCCTCCTCTGTTTCTTTGCTTCCTTCCTTTCCTCCTTCCTTCTTTCCTTCCTTTCCTCTTTCCCTCCTTCCTTCCCTCCCTCTTTCCTTCCTTCCTTCCTACTACCCACAAATGGAGGGAAGTTTTCCAGGGAACTACCATTACAAGATACCTTTATTATTATCATGTTCTTATGTGTTCATTCCCTAATAATGTTGAGTGCTGTTACTAAATATCCTGATAGACAATTTTAAAGGTAAGCTCTTGGAGAATTTTGAGTTTTTCTATCACTCTCCCCCAACCCAATCCCTAGAATTATGTATATTTCTCCTGATCCATTTATGGCACAATAGGTTGCTATTATTTTTACTTTATTGAGTCTTTACTGGTAGAGATTCCGTTGCTGTTGTGACAATAGTTAGACGTAGTCATTGTCTTATGATGAGCTATCACCTGGATCTCTGCTCACTCCCCAGGTAACAACCAGAGGAAACTAATTATACTTCATTGTCCTTTTTTTCTCCCCAAACCTAAGAAGAACTAAAAATATACAGTGTTAGTTTCCCAGGGCTGCTGTAACACAGTACACACACTGGGTGGCTTAAAACAACAGAAATTTATTGTTTCACAGTCTTGGAAGCTAGAAGTCCAATATAAAGGTGTTGGCAGGGCTATGTTCTCTCTGAAATCTGTAGGGGAGAATCCTTTCTTGTCTCTTTCTAGCTTCTGGCGTTTGCCAGCCATCTTCGAGTGTTCCTTAACTTGTAAATGCACATTCCGTCTCTGCCTCTGTCATCACATGGCTGTCTTCTTCCTGTGTCTCCTCTCCTCTTTATGAGAACACCTTCATATTGGATTAAGGCCCTACCCTACTCTAGTATGAGCTCAACTTAACTAATTACATCTGCCAAGATCTTATTTTTGAATAAGTTTACATTCTGCTTTACTGGGGAATAAATTTCACAGTTGTGAAGTCCAAGTAAGGAAGAGGAAATTAAAGAATCACTCAGCCAACAGATATTTATTGAGCACTTAATAGGTGCCACCATGTAGAATGTTCTTTAAGTCTCCAATAAACTGTTTTTGTAGCATTTACAGTTGAATTGAAGGATTTAGGATATTATATATGTTTACAAACAAATAGAGAAACATTCTATCACCTCAAATCATAGCCAACAATGCAGAAATAAACAAAGTACCTCTGGCCATCCCAAAGTGAAGTTTCCAAGTGCACACACTAAATAATTCATAGTTGTCTTGTAGAAAAGTAGTTTAATACTAGTCTATTTACTCCTATGTAATATATAATATAAACAGCTGTATCCATTTGATTTTCAGTCTACCACAGATTAGTCAGGCATACTGAGAGCCGTGAGAATGACAACAGAAAACCTGATGACAAAAAGAGAGAGACGAAGGAAAAAACAATCAGAAAACATGCATGCAAAATTGTTGCTTTCTGGGATCACTTAGTATAAAACTAACACCATATGCTTCATCAGTTTCTGTGAATTTTATGCATTATAGTACGCTATAATGATTAGTGTTCAATGTAATCATCCTAAGCTATTAGGAAATATTTTGATTCTGAACAATATATTTTATTCATTAAAATAGATAGACTTATAACACATTTTAGACTTTGCTTCAAAATAATTTAAAAACACAAAACTTAATAATCTGTAATGATAAAGTACATGAGCAGTTTGGGCAGATTTTACTTAAGAAGTATAAATGAATGGGACATCCGTTTTTAGGATTTTAGTACAGAGAAGGAAGATAAAATGCTGGGTTGGAAGGGTGGTAGAGTAATCAAAAATGCCAATGTCTATGAGAACTTGGCACCCTCCTTAGCACATAAAAATAAAATTGCCTTTGACTATGCCTTAGAGTTATATGAATCTAGTGAAATCAGCTCTAACACCTTTCCCATCAAAAGTGGTCCACATGGCAAACTCCTAATCATAGTTGATTCTGTAAACTTCGGAGCCCAGGATGGATCAGGAATTGATCAGTTCGTTCATGCTTTCCTCTTGGTTAGATTGTAGAATTTCTAAGAAATGCATTACTAACTCATATGTCTTCAGGCATGTAGCAAGCAATATAAATGAGTCAAGTATGCCAGGTGTGCAGTATTATTTGGAGACAGAGTGGGACAGAATATGCTCATCTAAAAGCATTATCATTCATATTTTCTTTATGATCTCTGCTTACTGAATCATCCAGACTGGAACTGAATTCAAATCTAGAACTACTAGTTCTTAGCCTTGGCATCTAACATCAACATATACAGTTCCAGACCCAAAACGCCTTGGCTTTTTATGACTCCTGATTGCTATCATTCTCTTTGATCTGTCTTCACCCAATGGCCTAGGTGTTCTGGAAGTGCTTTTAAGAATACTGATCTTGTGAGATATTCCTAAAAAATAGAATCTGGTGACCAAATAATTTTGGGAAACAATACATACTATATCCCTCTCAAATGTTCACAATACACATTCACATATTAGAAGTTGAGAAGTCCTTCCATAAAGAAAATGGCTTATCCCAATATACTGTTTAATTCAGTACCGACCACACGTGGTTACTGGATTCCCCACTTACTTTAAAATTATATCACAAAGAAACAGTGTTACATGAAATACGCTCTGGTTAATTCTAAATTAGAGGCATTTCCTCTTATGAAACTGTATTAAACTCTACAAGTAAGAAAGGCAGAATTAACTCTTGGACATACAAAGAGTTTACATAACTTTTTATGTGTTGAAAGTATAATACTTGCTTGCTCTTGAATTTTCATACAGGAAACATTCCTTAACAATGTCCTACTTTGTCCCTCCTATAAATGCTGGCCCCTTTCTCCACCCAATTATTTGCTCCTTCCCCAGAAGACAGAGTGACTTCTTTGATTTGGCCATGTCCTGGTTACTAGTGGGTCAGCTTACACTGATGCCCAAATATGAAACGGGCTATATTTTTTTCTATGCCTTGGAACACTTGCCTGTAACAGACATGATATATCTCTTTTTTCTCTTCCCATGTTGGCTATTTGGTAGGGCAGGTGTTCTGCCCTTAGAAGAAGGAAAATTCTGTCTCTTCTCTAGCCTAGCTTTACTAGACAGCTCCCTGCATTAGAAATACAGCCAATCTGCATCTTGCCCCATTTGATTAAATTCTTTGTGTACATACTCGACTGGCCATTACTTGGAGGCAAAGAGGGGCCAGTGGTAGGATTAAGGTAGCAATTCCACCAGCAGCCTTCAACATTATGCACAAAATAAACAATTCACTCTACCAACCCATTGTCCATGAGCATCGGATAATAACATGAGCATTAGAAACTCCATGTGGACTGCTGACCAATGTGGACAGAGAAAGAAAGAGAGAGAGAAAACGACCTTTATCATAGAGAGCACCTTGTTTCCTTAGGCTCCTTTTTTTTTTTTAAAATATAACCTTCAAAAATCAGTTATAAAAGACCCTGTGCATCTCAGACCATAATTTTTTGAGGAAATGATGTAACAGGCTGCTCTATTTCTAATCTTGAGAATATTTGGTTTTGGATCTATTTCAAATGTTGATGTTGGACTGATATGAAAATGCTTGTTAGTGCTCAAAATCCAGGACAAAGGTTATTTCCACCAAGCTCAATAGAAAGTAATAAATAATTCTGAAATATTGTTTTAAAATAAAAATATGAAATATTATAACTTGTCAAGCCTTCAAATCTATGTTGGCTTATTATTGCCAATACAGCAGGTATAACAGAGGCTCCTGCCTCTGGCTTAGCTTCAGCTGCCTAGAGAGATCCACTCCTACTCACCGAGGCTTGTTCTCAAAGCTTTAGTCCATTCTTTCAAAAATTTTTATTCCATGCTGATGCATCTTAATTATATTAATTCTCTCCATTTTGTCTATATGTCAATAAAGATGCTCTGTCTTGCCAACTGTATTTTCAATATTTGGAACTGTGGTATATAATGCATTCTTAATAATACATTGAGACTATTTATATGGAAGCCCTACTAAAGCTAATCTGGCTATGAGAAAAGGCCATCATTAATCTGAATTCATAGGACCTATTATGAGGATTTAATTCTGTAAAAATAATGGTGTCCAGGAATTTGGTCTAGAGTGCAAGGAGAACAGAAGCTGTTTGCATCTGCCTCACTGCTTCGCAAATGATCTTGTAGAAGTGAAATGCAAAATTCTTTCTTATGCACTTGGTAGTAACTTTAAGTACCATGCCCGTATTTGCTTCCTTGACAGAAGAAAAAAATTGCATATATGAGCTGTATTATCCTACAGCCACATATTCCATTCACAACTAAAACATACTATTATAAGTTATATAGTCTACTAGCAACCTGTATCACACATTGCTCTTGCAGCAAATGACATTTTATACATGTATATTTTTATCTCTTCCTTTGAGTTTCTATTGTTAAAGCAACTGACATAAAATCAGAATAACTGAGTCAGTTTGTATTGTTAGAAAGGAAAGGAAATACAATAAGAGTCTGGGTGCATTGTAATTTTTCAAATTCTGTTTTCATAGTAGAAGTTTAAACTTTCCACTTGTCTATCCCTGAGTCCTCTGCCACTTCCAGAAAGGTCTGAGAAGCAGGAATCATGTGCTTGGGAAGAGGTCAGCACCTTCACCACATGCCTTTTTCACTTGCTAAGATGCTTTATTGACCTAAAATGTAATGAGGCAGTAATGCTTTATAAATCTTCCCATTAAAATAAAACAACTGCATTCTAAAAGCAAAGAAAACTGTCTTAGGAGTGTTCCACTTTTAAAAATATCTTGATAAAGACTCTGTCACTTAACCAGTATGCACCAAGGTTTATGTCCTTCGAGTGTGCTGACATTCTGAGCTCAGGAAGTTTAGGTTTGAATCCCAGCCTTGGCAGACAGATTGGGGATCATAAACCCTGGAATACAGCAATGGTTTTCTAGATAAACAGGAGACACTCAAGACAAGGAACAGAGAAAGAGGAGAGGGGGTGAATTCACCTCTCTGTAATCCACAAGCCTTTCTGATGCCCTTACAAGGATTTTGAGTGCATTTCTGCCAGTATCAGCAATGGTGAAGTTCACCTTCACTAAAATCTAATTCCAGCACTAACTGGCAGGCCAGCACTAGTGAAAATAACATTCCGGTTTCCTCCATGACCTCAGTCTCGACATGATAACGGGAGCCCTCAACAACTCATTTCTAGCTTGGAATTCTTGATGGTTTATTTAGTTTGACTGACTGTCGGAGATTGCCATTATGAATACAGTTGCTAGGGAAGGCCTGCGGTAGTGCTGTTTGGCTTTTAAAGGGGTCAGGATTTTGTAAGATCTCAAATAACACTTATGGCTTAATGTCTGCAAACAATGCAGCATTTAACATTTACTATGCATGAAGAGGATCATAGTTCATCATTTATTATTCAAAAATTATGTAAAATATTTTTATGATGGAATATGAAGAATGTGTTCCAAATAAATATTCGTGTATATAAACAACACAAAATAAATTTACCTTAAAACATCAATATGTAATCAAAGAGCTATTTAAAGTTCTGTGACATGAAGCCAAATTTAAATATTTCAAAATTCAGACTTTTAATCGCATATCTTTCAAGAGAATTAAACCGAGCTCTGGTAGTCTTCAATGAAGTGAACATGTATTTCTTTGTCCCAAGAGAGTAATACTTTTAACCACTTCGGTACGAGCGTCAACTATAGTCGACAGCCACAGATGAACATGCACAGCCGAGTGTCGACTTTAGCCGCCAGCCAAAAGCTTTTACTTTTACAGCTTTTATCTCTGCAGTTGCAGTGTGTACATTCAGCTAATAAGTTACTACGAATCTGTGACCTTTTAACAAGTCCTTAGTAGGAGTTATTATAGTTATTTTCCTAAAGCTGCCTGTGAAGTAAAACAAGCTTTCAGTACTTTAAAGCTTTCCTCATCACACAAGAGCAAAACGGATTCGTGGTCAATGCACAGCACAAACTATCATGCGGACTATGAGTGCCGGCTGTGGGCAAGGTTTCGCGGCCGGTGAGCGTGGTACTGAAGTGGTTAATGGTAAAAAAAAGGCTAGGTGGTCAGTGTGTCAGACTTTAAACATACAAATTTCTCAATTAAAAAATTAATTATCTGCTTCATCTTCTCATTTTACATGTTCCAACAACACGTTTTGGCTTTTTATAAATGAAAGTGATTACGAATATTGGTTTCCTGAGCCTGTGGAGAATGGAAACCACTGTAGTCCAAGTAACGATGGGGTGAACAGTGTGCCCAATATGATTTGTCTTTTTTTTTTAATTTGTAATTTGAATCTTGAAACTGCTCTCAGGTAGGAGAGTAGATTTCAATAGAATATAAGAGCCAAATGATTTGGGTGAAAATGAGAATGGATCCAACAAAAATTTTCTATTACTATGATATGTAAATAATATAAATGTTTAGCTACTGATTTAGTAGCAAGACATCTATTTGTTAAAAGTGACCTCAATGTGTTTAACTGCTGAAGATTTGAGAGGAAGTCTACATATGTAACTCAAGAGTCTTCAGTCCCTTTATAGACTTGATCTGTTTGTTTTGGAAATGAATCATTTCCAAATTATTATTTTAATTATGTGTGACACTTAGTAGTACATCCTGAAAAAGTGATAATATTTATGTTCATTGTAACTCACGCTAAATCTTTCTAGGAAGGGGTGACAATTTAGCTTGATATGAGAATTACAAAGATTGTGAGTTCATGAAATAAATCTCTCTCCCACCCCCCTTCATCTGCCTTTTCTCCTTTATATTAATAGCTGTTTGTTGTCTATATTTGGTATCATCTTTATTGCCTATTTCTGGCACCACATATTTTTAAACATTATGTGCTTAACAAATATATATTAGGTATTAATGATATACAAGCCTGTGGTTGGGTGCTACAAAAAAATTCTCTTCCCATTTGCCAAGGTGGACTAGGAAGAAGGGGAGGCAACATACAATGGTATATCTCTTTATAGTTTTCAAAACTCATTTACTGGAGGGAATCTCACTCTTGTTCGTCCCTGCCCCAGATAACATCGAGGAAGATCCAATGCTGGAAATCAGATCTCTGCACTTTTGTTTATTATTGGCCCATAATATCCTTGGTAATCTTATTTTATAAACATGATTAAAACTTCCACCTAAATGGAATATTTCATGTTTTGACTTAGGAGTTTTGTTTGCTCCCAAATTAACATTTATAAGGTTTGAATTATTGGCTGCCATTGACTTTAATTAAACTCATTATGGCCTCACGTGTCTGGCACTTGTTAGGGAGGGGAAAAAAAAAAAACAAATTTAAAAATGAGCCAAGTGACTTGATGCAAGCTCTTTCAACAAATAGCTTTAATAAGCCATGCTGGCCACAACTCAGCTAGCAGCATGCTACTTGACCCTGGCCACTGTTTTTTATGCTAAAAAAAAATGTGAGTTCATCTTCCTTACTCTTCAATAAAGGATGTACTCTGTTCAAGTAAATGCCTTCAGTGACTTGGTTTGAATGGAAGTGCATGCAAAATAATTTTGTTATTATTTCTTTTATGTGGGATGGGCTCTTGACTAAGGTAAGGAGTAAGAAAACATACTAGCTAATTGGGTCCTTCTTAGTCTCTTTCACCAGGATATTCAAACCTCCAGTTAGGAAAGGAAAATATCAGCCATACAGATGCTCTGATGGCAGTATGCCACACACCCCTGTGTCTGGAGCCAACCGGACGGCAGACTGAATGTACGGCGGACTGAATGTCTCGGATTCATGTGGGTGTTCCTCATTGTGTAGACAATGCTACTGGGACAATTTTTTTTTAAAAAAGTACCCATGTTCAAACTCTTTAATGATCTAAGTTGCAGGTCTCTTATTTTTCATTTAAAAAATGTATTTAGGTGTTTACCCCTTTAGTATTCCAAGTTCATCATTTCACACATGGTAAAACAGAGGCCTGGAAAACTAAAAGAATTACACAAAGGCATCTGACTAGGAAATGACAGAATGACTTGCAAGTAAGGCTCTTTTTACCATACCTTACTACTTCTGTGAATACTGCACACATCAGAATATCTGTTTGCCCACTGTGATTTTGATTATATACTCAAGGAATTCCCAATCCTTCCCATTTAATTTTTTTTTCTTTTAAAAGTAGAGTTCTTGCTCTGTTGTCCAGGCTGGAATGCAGTGGCATGATCATAGCTCACTGCAACTTCAAATTCCTGGGCTCAAGAAATCCTCCTACCTCAACTTCTCAAGTAGTTGGGTCTACATGAGAGTGCCACCATGCCTGGTTAATTTATTTTTTATATTTTGTAGAAATAAGGACTTGCTGTGTTGCCCAGGCTGGTCTCAAACTCCTAGCCTCAAGCGAACCTCCTGCCTCAGCCTCCCAAAATGCTGGGATTATAGGCATAAACCACCATGTCTGACCTCCAACAATTCCCATTTGCCAACGTGGACCAGGGATAAGGGGAGGCAATATAACAATTATCTCCTTATAGTTTTCAAAGCTTATTTACTGGAGGAAATCTCACTCTAGTTTATTCCTGCATTCATTTATTCAACAACCAGTTTCTAAGACTTTTTCCACCAGTGTCCTGTTCTTCTATCTCCAGTAGATATTCACTCCTATTCCATGGTCACTCTCCCCTTCTCATTCATCAAATCTCAGATCCTATAATTCCAGTTTGTTCTGTGAAGTATTAACGATGGATGTCTTTAATTTTCTGCTAAGCCTAAATGAAAAAATGAGAAATATGATGAGGTCAGAGAAATGCATGTGTAGGATAGGATATTTAATGCTCTTTAGTTTCCATCAGTTTCCTGGCTATAAACTCTGGTTATCCCTTCCTCTTCCCCCCCAAATAAAAAAGGATTATGTGTTTATTCTGGAGATTCAGTGAGTAAATGTAAGGTTATAAATTTGCCTTAAGTTTTACAGTGGTTGTTGGGAGAGGAGTGGTCAGGAATGGTAGTAATGGAGAGTCGATTGTTCTTGAAGGAAAAGAGAAATGTTCGTGTGTGTGTGTGTGTGTGTGTGCGTGTTGGGGAGGGGTGGAGGGATGAGCCTAAAGGTAAGAAAACTATACTAGTTGAGCCTGAGAAAAAGATAATGGCAATGGAGGTGGTAAACAGTCTCCTTACCAAAAGCTTACTATGTAACAGCCTGCAGAGGATCCCACAGTAGCTTGGAGCTAAGAGAAATTCTATTCTCATTGCCCGTGGTGGGTACATATTACCGAAGCCTCAACCTGTAATTTTAAATACATTTTCCCAGAGAATATTATTGTAAGTTGTTAAATTCTTCAGTATCATTCCTATAATACTTCAGGTAAATAATAGATTACATAAGCATAGTTTCTTTGGCAATATGTGCTTTAAATTCTTAAGACTGTATTAACAAAATGGCTTTTGGAACACAAACCATTCTTAAGTAGAAGAGGACCTACATTGGATGGTAGTTTCACCTCTAATTGTAGTATGTAGTATGTAGACATCTTGAATCACTATTCAATTAACACAAACATTATGGCATAAAAGATCAACAAGGATTTAATCATTAAGGGAAAAAGTTGATATTTAACATGATAAAAGGCTTTGATCAAAACTGGACTTTGTTTCTTTAGCACAAAAGAAGATAAACAGAAAGTAACACTTGTTAAATGCTTCTAGCTTTCAGGCTCTATGCTAAGTGGTTTATATTATCTCATTTAATTTTCACAACAATCAAGTGAAGTGGGCAATATTATCCCCATTTGTAGGTGAGTGAAGGGGGCCTCAGAGAGATTAAGAAATTTGCAAGGGTTGAAGTGAAGATTCATTCTTAAAGTTTGTTTCCTTGCTTGAGCTCCACTATATAGAGCGATTTAACAACCTGTTTATTGTAGCTCCTTCTTCTTAGGTCTTTTCCTTGACTAAATTTACCACAAAAGAATCAAATTGGGCTTTTCCATTTTTTCATCCAATGTCAAAGGTCAATTACGGTACTATAAAGGCAACTTGATTCACTCATAAAATCATCTGATATACCCAACATTCAGAAAAAGGTTATTAAGAAATTTTGAGATTAGTGTAGTTTATTGCAGCCAAAATGCAGAAGAATAGTGAAAACTGAAATATCCAGGTCTTTCAAAATGTCTAGATGTTCACATTTTGCCTTAATATTTGGTGATATTTAGACACTATTTGTACATGCCACGCCATTGAGACCAAAATAAGAAATACAACATAAGGTAAAATGAAACGTTTCATTTTATAGAAGTGTCAGGTTTTAGTCTGAAACTGTTGGTTCTTGGTGCGCTCATGGCCGAGGAATGACCAGACACGCCAAAGTTAGGCAAGTACAAAAAATGAGGTTTATTGAGGAGAGAAAGATAGGATTATAGGGCAAGAGCAAGATACAGGTTTACAGAGCATGGTACATACACCACAGATGACGACCGGACCCATTGTCGCCGCAGGGAAAGCAAAAGGAAGGACAAAGAGAGAGACCTTGGCTAGGGTCTGCGTCCTATTTTATAGTGTCCGGAAAGGGACCTCCTTTGTGGTTCAGAGGTCACCATGGAACCACTTTGATTAGACAGTTGAGAGTCACATGACCTGAGCCTTAACTACTTGTGGGCTCCAGGTCACTTTCTGGACTTTATGGTACCCATGTGGCTTGGCCCATGGGCTAGAGAGTCCTTTGCATTCTTTTGCAGCTGGTGAGCCAAGTTCTGATTGGCAGATTCATAGGTTATTCCCTCCTCCCCAGGTATGGAGAATCAGGGTTGGGCAGGACCAAGATGGGGACAACAGCGCCCACTTTCATCCCTAGGAGACCCAAATCCCTCGCTATCTACCTAACAGAAGGAATTCATAGCTGTCTAATATTCCTCTCTTAAATGAGGAAACTTGTCATACCATTATACTTACCCTTGTCCTTGTCAAGCGTCATATAACTGCCAAATGCCATGCTAGCCACAGTAGTCAGAACTATTATAAATCAAGGCAGTTATAAAGTGCGATTAATATTAAACTTGAATTGAATTTTATTTCCATATAATCTATATCAATGATCTTTGGGGGTAAGATGCATAGCATTTGAATATTTACTTTGAGCATTGGCTAGTTAAATAACAGAGAAAAGACATTTATACCACTCTTAAATGGCAATCCTATACTTGTACCGGTAGCTATTTTTCTAACACAGACCAAATTTTGCTATTAGGAATGAGATGTAACTTTGGAAGTGATTTTATCTATTGTTTTATCTATTGTTTTTGTCTATTGATTTTATCTATTGTTTGATAAATTTCAAATATCATTAATTTCATATTATCTTGCAAACTGAGTGACTATAGCAAATGAGGTTTGGCTGGGTATTTCCTCAAGGGAAAAGGAAGAGAGAAAAGTGCAAGTGCAACTAGAAAGTTTAATAACACGTGATCTATCAGGAAACCTTCAACATGTCACACTGGACCAGCAAAACATATAAAGGTATAAGGAAGAAAAATGAGTCAGGCCTAGATGATGTATACTAGTAGATCTCCTTGCATGACCACATATGGATTAGCATATTTCAATGTTCTCATATAAAAGCTTCAATTCCAAACCCTGTAATCACACACCATATTTTCCTGGCCTCCTCATTTCCATGGACATGGAATATATTATTTCTGACCCTTCCCCCCTCCACACTGCCTCTAATAACTCTTCTCCATAATAATTAATACCCAGATAATAGTTTCAGAAGTTTTTTGATTTCAATTTTAGGTCAGAAAGAAGGATTATTTCAGCTTAAGAGTTTTTTTAATTTTTCTAGATAGAAGTTCCAAAAGTATCATCTAAAGTCAAGCAACTGGAAATGCAATCTTAGCTGCATCATTAGAACAAATATAGCTCCTATCATTTTGTGGATGAATCAGACATCCCCTTCTCACTAATCTAATCAAAAGGCTCTCTATCTCTCTCTTTTTTTTTTTTTGATTCTCCCACACATTTGCCATCTAGTGTGAAAATGAGTCAACTAGAGAGTGTATTTAGTGTGCTCTTTGAAGAAAATGTTCTTGCCTAAGAGAAGAACTAAGCAACAAGAAAAATAGTCTTTATTCACTCATCATATTTAATATTTTAGGTACAATAGGTTCTCTGATATGTGTCAATTTCTCTCTTCTTTGACAGCTCCTCATTTGCAAAGTGCTGTGCATTTTGTATTCATTCAGCAATATGTTCATTGTTCCTACCTATGCCAATAGAGAATTCTATTGTAATATTTATGTAGTGTTTTGCATTATTTCTATTTGGAAAAATTTCCAGCAGAACTTAGGAATATATCAAGTTATGAGTCTTCTGGAGCCTAGAAAACAGATCAGAAATGCTTTTTCTCTTTCGACCCTTTTTATTTGTTGAATCACTTCGATTTAGTGTTGACCACAAGGCTTCTGTGACTTTGTTTATCCTTTCCATCTGTACTATCCCTTTTTGTAACCAAGCAGATGGGACATGTCACCACATCTTCAGTGACATTCCTGGAAATAATGACTTATTGGTATACTCGCAATGTTGTTACAAGACTTGAAACAGCAGCTGATTCAATTTAAACTAAACTGATTTCTTGAGGTATCACCTCTCAATGTATGGAACCCAATTATTTTAGTAAAAAATTTTAATAACAGACAAACAGATAAAACAGAAAAGAAGAGGTAAAGATGAGGTCACAAGATATAATGTATATTTTTTGCTCACAAATATTTTTTTAAAGGATTAATTTTCCTTTAATTTGATCTAAAATGTTTTAAAGGGGGTAATCTTTGAAATACTGTGACACGTTCTTTTTACAATAATTGAAATCCTTGTAGTACAAGATTCTAAAATTCTTTATAAGTGACTAAACCACTATGTTCTCAAAAATTTTAGTAAATCTTTTATATTTTAATTTTGACAAATTCTTCATAATTTGTAGATTGTCATTTATTATGTTGCGGTGGGGTGGTATTTATAAGGGAATACTATTTTTTTCATTTCTCACTCACACAACTCACTTTACCTCAGGAGCAGATACAAATTTATCTTTTTTCTTTCAGTGTACATGTTTAGGTTTATTCAATGGTGTATTAAAATATTCGTTTTTGAAGTAAGTATACATAACAGAACTGCCTTAGTCTTGTTGTTCTACCACTGGTCAAATATTCATGTCAAAATTTGACATTGCTGTTAAGTCCAAAGAAGAAGGAAGAAGGAAACCAATATTTATTGAGCACTTACTTCATGTCGGGTCTTTTCTATGCAATGTCTTATTTAATTTTCACATGCTATGGTGTGGATATTATTTTCTCAGTTTTGGAAATGAGGCACAGATAGGTTAAAAAACTTACTCAAAGCATCCCAGCCAGCATTTTCAGAGCCAAGTTTGGGCCTGTTTCTTTTCTCCAAGTATGTCTTATTATAACACACTGCATACATTTCCATACGATTTCTTGCTTTCTGAATCTTGAATCCATGTAGTATGAATGTGCAATTAATTATTCTATTTAATTTCTTGTCATTTAAAATTTCTTTCTCATTGTCAAAGTTAGGTAATCTCAGATTTTTCTATACTTACTTTATACTTAGATTTGGTTTTAGAATATTGTGATTTTAGTATCTTAGGCTGCTGAAAATACCATTTTCTATATGTATTTTATGTCGAACTGGATAAATGCTTCAGAGATCACACAAGTACAGAATGCAGAATCATAGCATTGGAAAGGACCTTAGAAATAACCTCCAGCTCCCAAGTCTATGTTTATCATTATGATCAGAATGATCTCTCTTTTTAAACTGTATTTTATTAATTGACACATGATAATTGTACATATTAATGGGGTGCATAGTGTTGTTTTGATATATATAATGTATAATGTTCAGATCAGGGTAATTAGTATGTCCATCATCTCAAACATTTATCATTTCTTTGTGTTGGGAACACTAATATCTTCCTTCTAGCTATTTGAAACTATGTAATTTAATATTGTTACCTGTAATCATCCTACAGTAGTATAGAACACTTGAAGTTATTTCTCCTGACTAGCTGTAATTTCGTATCCTTTAATGAATTTCTTCTTATCGCTCCATTTTCCCTGTCCTTCCCAGTGGCTGGTATCTGTTCTACTGTTTACTTCTATGAGCTCAACCTTTTCTAGCTTCCACATCTGAGTGAGAACATGTGGCGTTTAACTTTCTGCTCTTAGATTACTTTACTTAACATAATGTCCTCCAGTTCCATCCATAGTGCAGTGAATGATAGGATTGCATTCTTTCTGATGGCTGAGTAGTATTCCATCGCGTATATGTACCACATATTCTTTATCCATTCATCTGTTGTTGGACACTTAGGTTGATCCCATATTCTGGCTATTGTGAATAGCGCTACAATACAATGGGGGTGCATATGTCTCTTTGATATATTGATTTCCTTTCTTTTGGATATACACCCAGTTAGTAAGATTGCTGAATCATATGATTATTCTATTTGTGGTTTCTTGAGGAACCTCCATCCTGTTCTCTATGGTGGCAGTACTAATTTACATTCCCTCTGACAGTGTATAAAAGTTCCCTTTTCTCCACATTGTCACCAGCACTTGTTATTTTTTGTCTTTTTGATGATAGCCATCCTAAGTGGGGTGAGATGATACCTCATGTGGCTTCGGTTTGCATTTCCCTGATGATCAGAATGATCTCTTTAAAACTTTTTAGATTATCTCACTTCTGCTCAAAATCCCCCATAAGGCATCCCATGTCCCTCAGAGGTGAATCCAAAGTTCTTACAAGGATCTGTAATAATAATCCCTCCCCTGTCTGCTCCCTCATAGCACTGATCACATTGACCTCTTTGCTGTTCCTTGAACACGCCAGACACTTTCCAACCAATGGCCTTTGCATCACCTATTTCCTTTGCTTGGAGCATTTCCCCCCACATTCTGGTATGGCTCATTTTCCCATTTCTTTTAAGTCTTTTCTTAAATGTTACCACTGCTATTAAGGCCTTTTCTCACCACCTCATTTACGATTGCAAACTCTCACCCCTCACTTGCCGTGCCTTTTAGCTGCTTCCTCTCCCTCCATTGCACTCAACACACCCAACATACCATGTATTTATTTCAGTAGATTTTTCCATCTCCCCCTCATAAAATGTAACCTCCATGAAGAACTGAAATTTTTATCTTTTTTGTTCTGAGGTCTCCTTATCACCTGGGGCAGTGCCTGACACATGGTTAGTAGACAATATGTATTTGTTAAATGAATAAATGAATGTAAATTCTAGCACACGTTACTCAGAGAATGCCACATTGAGTTCAATGAAGGATCCTAGGAAAATAAGAAAAAAAGAAATTTAATATTCCAAGCTTGTTAATGTGAAAAGGTAAAGATAAATTTAATCTGAGTCAGCTATGTATTGGCAAGTGACTTTTTCCTATCAAAGAAGCCGCTTGAGCAAAACTCAGTGTTGTTCTAAAATAAAAGATAGCAGCAAAATCTAAAAATAAAACTACCATATGATCCAGAAATCCCACTTATGGGTATATATCCAAAGGAAATGAAATCAGGATGTTGAAGAGAGAGCTGCACTCCTGTGTTCATTACATTATTCACAATAGCCAAGATATGGAAACAACCTTAGTGTTCATCAATGGTTGAATAGATAAAGAAATTGTGAATATAGGTGTGTGTGTGTGTGTAAAAAATCTATATACAATGGAATATTATTCAGCCTTCAAAAAGAGAAAGAAACCCTCCTACTTGGGACAATGTGAAGGAACTTGGAGAATATTATGCTAAGTAGAATAAATTAGGCACAGGAAGATAAATATCACATGATATTTCAGATGATATCACATGATATGACATGAATATAACAAAAAGTCAAACAGAGAGAGAATAGAATAGTGGTTTCCAGGGGCTGAAGGATGGGAAAAATGGGGAGTGTTGGTCAATTGGTATAAACTTTCAGTTATAAGATGAATAAGTTCTAGAGATCTAATATACAGCATGGTAACTATAGATAATAATGATGTCCTATATGTTTGAAATTTGCTAAGAGAATAGATTTTAATTGTTCTCACCCCACACACAAAAAGGTAAGTATATGAAGTGATGGTTCCATTAATTAGATTGATTGTGGGACTCATTTCACAATGTATACCTGTATGAAATCACCACATTATATACTTTAAATATATACAATTTTTAATTTTTCAATCATATCTTAATAAAGCTAGAAAATATTTTACAAAGATGCTGGTGCATACATCTGACATATATTGTTCCACGGGTGGGGAGATGGTGACTACTCTTGTCACAGATGTAAATTCCATACAATCCATACAAGTCTTGATGGCTTTCGTTAATTGGGATTTCTTCAATCTAATAACACTATGAGGGAAAAGCAAAATGTATAAGCATCTATGAAGTAAACATGCACCAGTCCTCTTTTACCTGTTCTTAGCATGATTAAAATGATTGAACATAAGGAACATCTTCTGTTCAACCTTCTGATCTCATCACTGTGTAAAGGGAAGTGTCGTTTTGGTACTACAGATTGGATTTGGAGTAAGGTGAGGAGAAAGAAGTTAGTCTTCATTAAAAATAAAATAATATGATTTATTTTTTGTCCCCATGTGAGATATGTCACTCTATGACTACTGCACTGTAAAGAATGCTCTAAAGAGTTGCATGGAAATGAATACTATGTGTTTCCAGTGAAGCACAAAGTCTATGTACATTACTTAATGCCACTAACCTCTATTACTGGGAATTAGGATTGTGGCAAAGGAATGGGAACAGCTGTCAAAAAATTTTTACTTTTTACTTTAAACTGTGCAATAAATTTGTTTTTAAGTAACATAAGCTCAATTTCTAGTTCATAAAAAGCCAATTTGGAAAAAAATCATATGTTCTGTTAAGGCATATTCTACACATATGATTAACAGTGTTGGGACCATTGAATTTGCTCAATAAATATTTGCTCAAGTAAATAAATGCATGAATGACTTTTTAATTCCCAGTAATTAAATAGGAAGAGAAGACAAACGGAACTGTTTCATGGAATTCTGAAAAAGATTATAGCAGCTGTAAACAAAGAACATGGCCTATGTAAAGTGTCCCAGAGAACAGGGAAAGCCTGGACTCTTTCCAGAGTCAGACCAGGAATGCCAAGAGACCTGCAGGGCAAGAGCAGGGCAGAGTTTGGGCTTGAAGCCAGGAGACCTAAGGCAAGATCGGAGCCCCATTTGGGACAGTGGCCATAGGCTGTGTCCCAGGTCTGTGGGTAAAGTTGAAAGGACCAAAGCCAGGTTAGGGGCCAATGATCAAGTCTTGCTTATAAAAATTCATGTCAGAATAAAAGGGAAAGTATGACATTTCCTAATTCAAGGTCTGATTATATTTAGTCACTCTGGTAATTTTGAGATGAGGTATCCCAGAGAATCCCTTTGTGCTATTTTAGGGAATAGGTTAACTTTTAGAAAAATGCTCTTTATAGTCACTTCTGGTATAGATTGTCTCTATCTCAGTTAAAAATCAACAAATATTAGTCATTTGCCACATAAACATCTTTGCATTCATTGTCTTCCATTGAGATGATGTTACTTTTCTAGGCAATATTTCCTAGCTCAAATCAGGATGTGGATGATGTGGGACAGTGGAAGGTCTCTTCTTCCTGACTATAAGACACAGCAAGCTGTGCTCACAGCTCTCCATGAGGCTGTGAAGGTTCCAAAATCCCACCGAGGACATCTCTCTTCTCTCTCACAGTGTTGACTTTGAGTTTCACGTTTGGATGGATGTGCACATACCTTGGTGATCCATAGGATAATGCTATGGATTTCATTGTATAGTAGTGTGAAGATCTAGCTGCTGATACCCTGTTGGTATGTATTAGTGTGCCTCTTAGTGTGTGTTTGTGGCAAGATTAATAAGGAAAACCTTGAGTTTAATAATTTGTCTTGTGGCCAATTACAGTGTAAGAAAAAGCAAAGAAATGGAATCGGTCAATTATACAGAGTCATAGACCAAGGAGAGAAAGCACCAATTAAACTAATATTGTGCTAGTTTCTTATTTGTGTGATATATAAAGTAGTTTTTTTGGGAAATTGGGTAGTGTTTGCTCATAAAGCCAAGATACCTACACCCTAGAGGCTGAGAGTGTTTGCTACAAACTGGGTTCATTTCCTGTATATTTTAACTTTCTCACTTAGACAAAGCTGAGAATCTCACGAATGCCCAGAAGACAATGGCATCATATATAACACGGACTGGTTGATGGTACACGTAGGTGGATTTGTAGCTAGTGGAATGCTCAAATTCAAAGGATGAGGATTAATAGATGTTAGTAATCTTTGAGATGATCTTCTGGTATACCACATTGTCTTTTGGCAAATTTGCAGATGCCATAAAACAGAACGGGATAGAAAATATTCTTCATACCAAATCAGGAGCACCTCAAATCAGAGGGTATAATAAAATATATTTGAATTTATAAGGTTATATAATACTACATACAGAAAATATATGGACATTAAAACACCTAACAATATCCATATACACACAACTGTATGTATTTGTCAAGGATAGATATCTATCCAGGAATTTGTATCAAAAACATTTGAGACGGTGCCTATAGGAAGGCATGAGAGTGGGATTCCAGAGGGAAAGGTACATTAACACAATAAGCTAAGCCAAAAGAGTGATAACATAGGGTTTAACGATGATTACATGCTAAGAATTGAAGAGTATAAACATTACACCTTTTTTGCACATGATGTCCAAAGAGATAATAAAAGAGAGAAAAATAAATGAATTTACTAGTAATTAATATTAAGCCCAAAATATTGGTATAAATCTAGCTAAGACTGGCTTCCTAGCTAGATTTATACCACTACAGCAATGGTAATGTGAATGAAAAAAATGTAGGGTTTTAGTTATCTGTAGCTTGGGCCATTAGTGTGACGTGGCTACCAAAAAATGCTAACTCCAGCTGCAGTAGAGAAAGCATAGAACAAGATAGATGGTGGGGTCATTCTACTCAGAAATCATTCCCTGGTGGTGATCACCAGTCTGGTTGCCAAAGTTTAAAGATGTTAACAATGTCTCTGTGAAGAAAACAATGTCACAGAAGTAACCTCAATATAACCAATAAGAGTATGAAACTCAATGGATAATGCAGCTCCCCCAAAATGTACTTTCTTAATCAACTGTAATAACACAATGTCTGCCTTTGGCTTCTGCTGTCCTGAGTTGATGGGGAAAAGAATCCTAGTCCAACTAAACACTCCCTCCTTCTCAAGTTGTTATTTAATTCTGGGTCTTAGGCATTGCTCTGTGGTATGGGCAGCAGTTTTCAGTCATCAGTCTCAGAGGCAACTGATTCACGTCATTGTGTACACGTGCTCTTTTCAGCTTGGCTACACGCCACTGCTTCTTTGTTACCTGGATTAAAGCTGATTTTGGGTTTATCTACCCAAGGAACCACTCAACTATATTTTCTGGGCATTTGTCTGCCTTACAATTGGTCTTAGTGGGAAGTGGAGTAGAGGTCTCCTCTACTCTTGAAAGCCATGGAGTTGTCTCTCTCTTCTTTCCCCCCAAATTCTGGGAAATGTTCTTTTAGTATAGGGAAAATCTTTTCCTCTTCGTATTCTTCAAGTTCTTAATTTACATTCCTCTGAAGTATTAGACTTTTGAAAGATAGAGCCATAAAAATTTCTAAGTTCTATTTTGCCATATCCTTTTCCCAAATCCATACAAATTTAGTTATTTCTTTGAATGAGAAAAGGGAAAGAAAAGAAACATAAGCAAAATCGAAACAAAAAACAACAAAACTAAAGAAGAGATTGTGTTTTCCAGCCAGATAGGAAAGAATTTTCTAGTGGCAAGTGTTATTCAATTATAGAGTGGACTGCCTTAGGTATGAGTTTATCTTCAGAGGCTTTGTTTCTACTGAATCAAATTTTAGTCATGTTGTAGAGGTGTTTTAAGAGTGGATGAGATGACATCTAATGTCCCAGCACCATGAGAGAGTCTAGGACAATGGTAATCTCACATTTTACTAGTGTAAAGTGTTAAAATGGTAGTACATGATAACTGAGAGCTTACAAAGTAACTAATGAAAGAAGCAAATATTTAAATTTAAAATATAGTAGGGGATGGGAAAGCTTGGCACAGAGTAGGTAATTGATATATTGAGTTAAATATTATTAGGTTTTAAAGAATTTGTTTCTTTGAAGAAAATAAGACTATGTATTTTCACAAAAGTAGATAAGTATAAAACATACCTACAAAATCTATAACCCGTTTTTAGAGAAATGAGTTTTTATGATTCATCCAATATTCATGTCAGGTTGTAAGCAAGAAAATGAAAACCTACTACCTGTTAAAATAAAAATAAAATTATTCATAACAAATATTTTGACGTGTAAAGTATATTAACATATTTACTCTCTTTTCACTTTTAGCTGATATGCTTCAAAATAACCATATATTTTTTTCCTCCAGATTTTTTCAAATAATACATATGTATCTATGATTCAATGTACTCCATTAAAACAATATGAGAGAAATACGGACAAAGATATGCAATTGATAGCTGCAATCTTAAAGTGACTAGAAATTATAAGATCTGACCTGAATATGAATCTGATCTGGTTTTTCTGTTCCATCCCACTCTACAATGAGTCTAAACTGCCATACAGAAAAAGAAAGACTGAAAGAAAGCTTGCTGCTCTAATGAAAAATTTATAAGTGGTTTACTGTTTCATTTTTGAATATCATATGTGTTGCTCTTAATAGGACCAGGAAGGTCAAAGAAAAATAATTGAAGTAATTGAGTCCAGATATTATTCACTATCTTTTCCAAAAATCGTAGATAATGATGGATGTGATGGCTAATTTCATATGTCATCTTGACTGGGCCATGGGATGCCCAGATATTTGGTCAAACATTATTCTGGGTGTTTATGTGAGGATGTATTTGAATGAGATTAACATTTAAATTCTTTGGCTGAGTAAAGAAGATTGCCCTCCCTAATGTGGGTGGGCCTCATCAATCAGTTAAAGGCCTGAATAGAATGAAAAGGCTGAACCTTTCATGAGTAAGAGGAAATTTTTATTATGTGATTTTCTTTAAACTGAGACATTGGTTTTTTTTCTGCCTTTGAACTCAAACTGAAACACGGCACTTCCTTCGTCTTGACCCTGTTGGCCTTTGGACTAGAACCATGCCATCCACTCTGCTGGTTCTCAGGCTCTTGGACTCTGAGTGGATTCACATCATCCCTCTCCAGGGTCTCTAGCTTACTGATGGCAGATCTTGGGACTTGTTAGTCTGCAAACCACATGAGCCAATTCCTTATGATAAATCCCTTTCTGTCTATATAAATTTCCTGTTGCATCTGTTTCTCTGGAAAACCCTGACTAATACGGGTGTGGATCCCTAAGGGTCTGAACACTGCTTTATATTCTCTGAATAATAAACCTGATCATTAAGCAGCTTTGTTACCCAAAGATGTAAGCTGCTCTGTTTTCTCTTCAATCATTGGCGTATGGTTTTATTTGCTGCTAAAAGAGTTATGATTTCCTACACCTACCTCTTGTTAGAGCAGCACTAGTAAGTCCTAAGGAATGACTGAAAATGGTGTTGTAGGGGACAGGCAGCATTCATAACCTTGCCTTACTAAACTACTTTAAATTGAGCTGTGTAAGAAAACTAGAATTAATAAAAAAGACATTTGAAAGCATTGAGAAATATGAATATGAAAAACCTACCTTTTAACTACTTTCTCTCATTTTCCCTACCAAAATTTGTTCAGAGAAAACTCATGTATTTTTCTGAGTGCTAGGCTTTTCTTCTAGGCTTTTATATCCAGAGAGTTCTTTGAGGCAGAAAGGCTAAGAGGTTTGAATGAGATGTGCTTTGAATAACTTTATTCTGATGACAAAGAGAATAAAAATGAAGCATTACCTTTTGTTTTGTAATCACTTTCCTAATTCATTTATTTATTCATTTCATCCAGCAAATATATATTGAGCACCTACTATGTGCCAGGCATTATTCTTAGTGCTAAAATATAACAGTGAACAAAAGATGACAACAATTTCTGCCCTGTGGAACTGACATTATGGTGGGGCAAAAATGACAATAAACAAAATAAATTAGTCGAGTATATGGTATTTAGATAGACTCATCTTTGCAATTGGCACATTTCCCCTTAAGTTTAACCAAGTTACTTATTATACATAATTTTAGCATGGTTGTCTACTTTGTAGGTTTGTACCTTCCTTCTCTTTTTTATCCTTAGATAATCTTGCCACTCAATTCTATTTTATTCTATTCAAACTCACAGGTATCCATTGAGCTCACAGAGTGCTAGGTGCTCTGATAGGTGATTTATGGAAAAATAAAGTCATATGTTTTCTGCCCTCAGAGAACTTTCAATCAGTGAGAAGTTAAGCTTTTTAGAACAGCATTTACATCAAACAGAATATTCTCATGTGGCATGGACCGGAGGTTGGGAAGGAATCACAAAGGCCTACCTTGTAAAGGAAGGTGCCACCAGAGTTTTTATTGATGAGCCTTAAAACTCTGGCATGAAAGATTGGAGAAAGGAGATTATGTCAGGCTATATTAAAGGAATGATAAAAGGTGTGAATGACTGTTGCATTTGGGAGAGGAAGGAGAAATCTGACTTCCTGAAAGCAGTGAGTAACATATAGTGCATTATCAGGGATAGGCCTGGATTAAAAAAGATAAATCAAATTGCTGAGGGATTTTAATCCAAGTTAACCATTAAGATTCAAAGAGTTTGACTCAGCAGATTCCCAAGAATTAATTTTGATAAAACTCTTGTGGCTCCTCTAATTGCGTGTGTGTTCAGGGTGATGTGAGTGGAATAAAACAACTCACATGCAAATTCAAAGTGCTTTTTGTATTCTCTCGCTCAACAACAACAATCAACACAGAAGACTTCTGTGACCAAATATGTCCAAGCAATCAATTCTGTAGTGGACACCAGCTGGGTGTCCTCTAATTCATTTCTGATGCTGTCTACCTGGAGATTGCCTCAGAAACCACAGGTTGAGGGTTCAGTCCCACAAGACTGTCTCCTTCCCACCACTGGCAAGTCTGGGTCTCTGGAATGTTTGACTCACTGGCTTCAAGTTGGGGTTCCCATTACCTCCCTCTTTGGGTTTGATTAATTTGCTAGAATGGCTCACAGAACTCAGGGAAACATGTGTACTGGTTTATTACAAAGGCTATTTTGAAGGATACAGAATAAACAGCAAGATAAAGAGATAATAGGGGGAGGTCTGGAAGGGTCTTGAGCACAGGAGAATCTGTCCTTCTTGAGTTGGGGTGCCCCATCCTCTCAGCAGGTGAATGAGTTCTTGTTCACCTTCCTGCCAGCCTCCACGTGTTCAGCTATCTGGAAGCTCTCCAAACCCTGTCCTTCTAGATTTGTATGGAGGCTTCATTAATAGGCATGATTGATAAAATCATTGGCCATTGGTGATTGACATAAACTTCAACCCTTCTCCTCTTCCTGGAAGTTGGGTAGTGGGGCTAAAAATCTCAACCCTCTAATCCTGCCTTGATCTTTCAGGTAACCAGTCCCATCCTGAAGCTACCTAAGGGTTGCAGCCATCAGTCAATATCAACATAAAAAAAGAAATAACTTTGGAGATTCTAAGTATTATAGGAGTTGTGTGCTAGCAAATGGGATTGAAGACCAAATATGTATTTTACAATATCATAGGTGGGAAGTAGATAAATTGAAGAGTTCTATTAGATGTTTGTCAATAAAAGAAGGAAACAAAGTATCTTAGAATTGGTTCTTCAGTTTCAAGTGAGCAAACTGATATACATGAACTAATATGGTTTTCCCAGATCCTCCAGACAAATCTTGAATTCAAGATCTCAATCCTACTTCAGTGGAATTGTCCTAAGGGAATAGCAGAAGGATTCAAGGAGAATAACCCAAGAAATACAGTTTGCTCAACAAACTTTACATTCAATCCAGGAAGTATTTATTGACTGCCTCTTTTGTACTTAGTATTTCACTGAAGCCATGAGATTAGAAAGACAAAATATATCATGCTTGAGGCTCTGCCTCGAGGGGGGAGGGGGGCATGGGAAATATACATAACTGTAATATTTGTACCCCCATAATATGCTGAAATAAAAAAAAAAAGAAAGACAAAATATAACACTTGGTTCGTCTCTCATTCATTATGCAACACATTTTACTGAGCAACTTCTAGGTGCTAAAAATCAGTACTCTATCAGGCCTTGAAAGTATCTTGTGATGTTTCCTTAATTAATATGCTTTGCAGATAATCACCCTGACTCTTCCCATTCCTATTTCAAAATTTTAGGTGCTGTATGAGATGGAATCAGAGTTTGTCAATTAGGTTGAAAGAAATGACAACACAGAAATTTAGAAACAATGAAACCTGGATCCCTGAAGATAAATCCAAACTATGTGGTGTCTTGTGGGTGTTGTTTTAGAGTGATGTCTTTGTCATCTTCCTGACAGGTCAGTTTTTTGACATCTCACCAGTCCTCACTTAAGTTTATTCATTGTGGATGTGGAAATACCACAATGATTTAAATGAATTTTACAATTCTTCCAAAAAATGATAAGATGTCAAATATTAGCTTTTATGTTTAATGTTTTTTCTATGAAATGTCATCTTATGTGTGTCAAAATAATAATGAATATTTAACCAAAGGAACAATGGAAGAAAATCAATAAAATAGCAGAATGCTTACAAACATTTATTGAACACTAATGTGAAGTTGAAGAAAGGTAGTGGAATTGGAGAAGGGATAAGATGAGTTTGGCTGATAGATTTTCTCCATATATATTGAATGTGTGATTAATTAAACTTTAATGAATGTCTACAACACTACCATATACTAGATCTTGTGCACAGTGCTTTCTTATATAGTATCTTGTTAAATTCTTACAGGAAACCTGTGCAGTAAATACCAAATTCATTTTGTAGCTGCAGAAATGTATGTTAGAAAAGATAACTGAGTCAAGCAACTAGTTTCTGGCAGCCGTAGTTTGGAGGAAAGAACACAGCTGTCTTGTCACAATGACTGTAAAACAAAATTTTAAAAAAGGTAAAAATAAACCTGAGCTTTCAGTAGACTTCATCATAATAGAGAAGTCATTCACAGGAGCATAAACTGTCTGAACACATTGTTTTACTTTTAACATGTATTTTAAATGAATTCACACTTCATTAATTGAAAATTGATTCTATGAAAATCATACCATTGATCAGCATCACCCTAAACGTAAAGGAAAAGGCCAGATAAAGAGGAATTAAGTATGTAAAACATTCATGTTGTCATTTAGAGCATTTAACATATCCAGCCTAGTAATCTGTTCAGTTAGAAGCTGTCAAAGTGCTTGCTAATGATTGACTTTGCATTGCGTCAGATAAAATAATATGCCGCTTAAGGCAACAGTCATTCATTGTTTTCTTGGCCTGCATATTGCAGATTTTGCAACAGTGAAAATATCTTTCCTTGCCATTCTTAGACAGTTGAGGTGAAGGTAAAAAAATTTTAAGGCCCAAACGGACTACCCATGGTAGGAGCTGTTTAGCAATGTAATTTATAGGGAACATGTGATGGTTTCCAGGAGTGACATGCGTCATCTTCCCACATGAAACTATGTAGAATGTAATTTTACAGTTGGGTAAATTCTCAAGGCAGGGCACAGAGATCTGGCTGTTGGATGCCCATTAATGTCAGAAGGAGTCAGGGGGCTCTATTCCTCATGCCCCTCTTAGAGAATGCACCTGTGTCAGCCTGCTGTGAGAGGAGTCCATTCCTTTTCTAGACATTCTGAAGGCCAGTGTTAACCAATATTGTGTCAGGGATGTTTATGTGACTTTAGGTTGGTTCTTAGGATTGTCTGTGGTCAATCATGATGTGAGAATGAAGTCATACATTTTTACCCAATATAATTCTACACTTATTTTATGATTATGAAAAGGCCACTGTGAACATAAATGTGTAATATTATATGAAATAGAAGTCATATAATAGAAAATCTATGCTAATCAAGGAAAAAGTGCTTCAACATGGTCATATATAATTATAATTCTTACAAAATCATGCTCCATATAGTTTCAGTTTTAGAATAGTATTGTCATTAAAAAAGCAAAGGCTGTGCAATAATTGATAATTCCAATATCTCAACTCTTTCTTCTATTTCTTCCACACAGGGTAGTTGGCACAAAGCTCCTTGTAATACTTGTTAAAATCCCTATTTTTCTTTTTTTATTTATTACCCCTACATACTTAAGCAACCTCTAAACTGCTGCCCTCTAAAAGTCCTCTGCTTACTTTTGAATATCTCATGTTTCACTTTCTTTCTTTCCATTTTCCTTCAAAAAGTATTAGAAACATCCTGGTTATACCAAATTTGCCTTGGAGAGGTGTGATGGGCAAGAAACTGAAAGGCCATGCCATGATCCTCTTCAGAAGAAGGTAATCACAAAGCAAACAGTTATTGACTTTTAATCAATGGTACATGATAGCAAAGATTTTAAAAAGTGTCCCTTGGATATCTATTTGTTTACTCATTTGTAAAATATGTATTTTGTAAGTTCCTACCAAGTACAATAGATCACAGAGGATACCAAAAGGAATAAAATACAGAAATACACTTTCTGCTGTCAAAGAAGGGCTAAAAATCTGGACAATGGAAAGTTTCTATAATTCTTTATAATATACATTAGTATACTGTATTATGGTAGCCACTAGCCGCATGTAGCTATTGAATGCCTGAAATGCCACCAGTGTATCTGAATAATTTAGTTTCAAATAAAGCTTAATTTTTTATTAATTTATAATCATTTTTTACTTCGATTAGCCACCAACTTAAATTTAAATAGCTACCACCTTGGACAGAGCAAACCTGGAAAATCCAAAAATCCAGCTTGTGAGGTAAGTACCAGCCATTTCTAAATGATGTTAATGGTACTAGGTGAGGACAAATAAAACTCCTTAGGGCTCAGTGAAGTGAAATATCTTAGTTGTGAAAAATTCAGAAAACAAGTTTAATGTAGATCTGAAAGATGTAGGCAGTGCCATTTAGATAGAACAATTGATTTTATGGATGTGTGTAAGGGGAACACTTGCTATGTATCAGATATTTTATATACATGTTTTTTGTATATGAAATATATAATTGCCATAGCTGGGAAATATTGTCTTTACTATATAATTGATGGAATTGGGGCTCCAATGTTGATTAACATATACCTAAGTTTACCTGGCTAGGAAGTGGTGACTACTAGGTTTGAACTCAGGTCTACCTGGCTCCAGATCTCTGGTGTGTTCCACTTTGCTGTGCTGGTGAGGAAGTGAGGAGAGAATAAAAGATTATTCAAAGCTACAAAATAGGATGACTTGAAGGCTGGTGGTGTCATGATCAGAAGTGGGTTAGTCAGGCAAAGGGTTAGTTTGCAGTTGTGGACAGGATATATAAATTAGTCAGGGAGGGAGACAGCAGTGAATATTTGAGACTGAGGGGAAAAACTAAGTCTGAGCATTTGTCTCCAGATTTAGAAGCCACCTCCAAACTCTTATAATTGCTGCAGCAATGATGGGTGGGTCATCGTGCAAATAAGATAAGGGGGCTTGCATTAAAATCTTGGGAAACATGTCTTGAAATAATAAGGAAGGTGAGGAGCATGCAATGAAAGTTAGAGTTTCCTGATAGGAAATTTAGTGACTTTCAAAAGAAACAAAGCCCAGCTATTTAGAAACCCCTGACTTTCCTTAAAATTTGTACTTTCCAAAGGCCCCATGTTTCTGTGCCTGTGCTTTATACATACCAGCTGTTTTTTCAAAATTCTAAGTAGACAGGGCCTGAGTATTTGAAAAAAATAAACCTTAGGGTTTTCATGATACTTTCACCCTTTTCTCCCTATCTCTAACAACCAGTTCTGTAGCTGGGACTTAGTAGCCCTTAACTTTTGTGGGATGCATGAATGAAACTAGAGAATGGGTTATTTTTTCATGCATATTTCAGCATTTTGGGAAAAGATAATTCATTAACTGTTGAACCGCTAGGCACTAAGTATTGGTAACACAGAACAAATCTAACAATGTGAGATCTTATCTTGGTTCTCAAGGAATTTATAGTCTATATGGAGGAGGGGAAAGACAAACATACCTCAAGATTTTTAAGTACTTAATTGTATGTAACACAGCAGTGAGAGCCAGCACTGAGAGCCAATCAGTATGTAGTGGTCAGCCAACAAATGACTCAGGTGATGTTCATTTCTTTGGGTAAAAATGATTATTAATCATGGATTAATCACATATTAACCACAGATATGTGAGTGTATCTAAATTTGATATTCCAATACTAACTGTGGATTTCAGCATGCAATTGCTCAGTACACAGTGGATTTGCCAGTCCTGGCCCTGGCTTTGCTGTTAATGAGCTTTATGGCCTTTGTTAAGTCACTTTACCTCCTAGGTTTACTTTATTTCTTTGTGAGGTAAGTGGGCTGAAAGTTTACATCAGTTAAAATGATTTCTGCTGCAGGTATCAGAAAAATCCTATTCAAATGGCCCAGGAACTAAAGACATGTATCACACAAAAAATGTCCAGAGGCAGGGCAGTCTTGAGGCAGTATCCATAAAGATTCTGGCTCCATTTCTTTATAATTCTCATGGCTTTGTCCTCTTGATGTGTGGACTTCAAGCTCAATGCTAGTGGAATAAGAGGGACATTGCTTCTTTGTGCCTTTTTTTAAGAATGAAGACTACCCGTGTCTCCATCTCTGAAATATATTTCCCCCGAAGTTTCTGGCCAGAGCTCTGTCATATGCACCCATCTAAATCAATACCTGACAAGGAGATTGGGACCATCATGATTGGTCTAGATTACACCAGTCCTACCCTCTGGCTGGACATGGGTCTGGCTCTCCCCAAACATGGCTGAAAAGGGTCATGGGTACCTAATCAAAACCAAGATAGTGTTAGAAGGAAGGAGATAGCAACTGCTGTGTAGACTATTATTATTCTCTTTTTAGCAAATAAAACTGTTGACTTGTCTTTACCTGTCAATATCCCTCCCTCTCACCTCCATGCTACCAATTCAGATTCAGACTCCCAACACTTCCAAACAGGGATCATCTGTTGTATATGGGAAGGTCAGCAAGAAGAGGGCAATTGAACAGATCATTTGAAGTTTGTTCTCACTGCAGTTTGTCCCTTACCACTCCATTGCTTTAAGGAGCTGTAAGAGGAAGGGAAGAGTGGGTTAGTTCAGTGGCCCATTACACAGTACTAATGATGTCGGGAATCATGAGTTTATAACTGAATTGCATTGTTCTGATTTTTCTTTTATCAACAACCTGCCAGGTGCTGAGAAGAGTCCCTGGAGGACAGGGCAGTTTGATGTAGCTGCTACTGAGGGGGTATAATGCACTTTGGGAGAAATTCAGCTGTTAGGATTCCAGACGGGTGGGCCTCTTGGCAAGCACTGCAAAATAAGTGGGCTGTTCTTAGGCAGTCACACTGACTCACTGTATTCCCAGGAAGTGGCAAATTCAGAGAGGATTAATGAGGGTGTAGAAAAAAGTGGGGGAGACAAATCAGCTGACTAGCCAAACTGTTTCCTTAGTTTCTTTTCCCAGGGCATTGTGATCGTATTTGTTGGTTTGTATCCTGACCACTTCTTGATTTATTTCTGACCCTAACTTGTATTTATCTTAGGTCTATGGAAAAGTAATCTCATTTACTAGAATACTGACTTTACAATCAACTATCAGATCTTACATTATTATTTGCAGCTGATAATGAATCCATGGGGCAGTTCAGGATGAAATGAGCTCCTCTGTATCTTGAGGGATGGATTCAGTGACAGCACAAAGCAGTTGCTCAATAAAGGCTCCCTGAGCTGATCTTTCCCTCCCCTGATAATCTAATAGAGATGTATACCCTAGTGAATGTAACCTGTAGTCAGCTAAGCTTGTTACACACAGATGGATATTTGAAGAATTTTATATATACATTTTATATTTATATATTATATTTATATTTCAATTTGAGAGGAATTTTTTTATTTCTGAATACTATTGGGGTACAAATGCTTTGGTTACATGAATTGCATTTGTATTACCCGAGTCAGAGCTACAAGCGTGCCTGTCCCCCATACGGTGCACACCACATCCATTAGGTGTGAATTTACCCATCCCCTCCTTTCCCTTTCCACCTGGCTGACACCCCATGTGATTTCCCACATGTACACATTAGTGTTGATAGATTAGTATCAATTTAATGGTGAGTACCTATGGTATTTGTTTTTCCATTCTTGTGATACTTCACTTAGAAGAAGGGGCTCTAGCTCCATCCGGTATGATTATTTTTTTCATCTGGTATGATATTAATGCAATAAGTAGTTCACCATCTTTTTTATGGCTGAGTAGTACTCCACTGTATACACATATCACATTTTATTAATCTACTCATGTATTGATGGGTAGCACTTGGGTAGTTTCCACAGCTTTGCAATTGTGAATTGTGCTGCTATAAACATTTGACTACAGATGTCTTTTTTATAGAATGTCTCTTTTTCCTTTGAGTACATACCCAGTAGTGAGACTGCTGGTAGTTCTACTTTTAGTTCTTTGAGGTATCTCCATACTACTTTCCATAGAGATTGTACTAGTTTGCAGTCCCACCAGCAGTGTATGAGGGCTCCTATCTCTTCACATCTACGCCAACATTTGCTGTTTGGGGACTTTTTGGTAAAAGATGTTCTCACTGCAGTTAAGTGATATCTATTGTGGTTTTGATTTGCATTTCCCTGATGATTAGAGATGTTGAGAACTTTTTTCATATGTTTACTGGCCATACGTCTATCTCTTTTGAGAAGTTTCTATTTATGTCCTTTGCCCACTTTTTAATGGGGTTGTTTGATTTTTTCTTGCTGACTTTCCTGAGTTCTATACAGATTCTAGTTATCAGCCCTTTATTGGATGTGTAGCATGCAAATATTTTCTCTCATTCTGTAGGTTGTCTGTTTGCTATAATGATTGTTTCCTTGGCTATGCAGAAGCTTTCTAATTTGATCAGGTCCTATTTATTTCTTTTTATTGTAGCTGTGATTGCTTTTGGGGTCTTCTTCATAAATTCTCTGCCTAGGCCAATGTCTATAAGAGTTTTTCTAACATTTCTTCTAGAATTCTTATGGTTTCATGCCTTAGGTTTAAGTCTGTTATCCATAGTGAGTTGATTTTTGTGAGTGGTGAAAGGTGTGGATCCTATTTCAATCTTCTACATGTGGCTATCCAATTTTCCCAGCACCATTTATTGGATAGAGATTCTTTTCCCCAGTGTATGTTTTTGCCTGCTTTGTCAAAGATTAGATGGCTATATGAGGATGGTTTTATATCTGGGTTCTCTGTCCTGTCCCATTGGTCTATGTCTCCGTTCTTGTGCTAGTCCCATGCTGTTTTGGTTACTATAGCCCTATAGTATAGCTTGAAGTCTGGTAAATTGATGCCTTCCAGTTTTTTCTTTTTGCTTAAGGTTGCTTTGGTCTTCTCTGGTTCCCTATAAAGTATAGAATTATTTTTTCCAGATCTGCAAAAAAAATGATGTTGGTAATTTAATAGGAATTGCCTTGAATCCATAGATCACTTTGGGTAGTATAGACATTTTAACAATGTTGATTCTGCTTATCCATGAGCATGGTATGGTTTTCCATCTGTTTATATCCTCTGCTATTCCTTCCTCAGTGTTTTATAGTTCTCCCTGTAGAGGTCTTTCACCTCCTTAGTTAAATATATTCCTAGGTATTTTATTTTATTTGTTGCTATTGTGAAAGGTATTGAGTCTTTGATTTGGTTCTCAGTTTGACTGGTGTTGGCGTATATGAAAGCTACTGCTTTGTGTGCATTGATTTTGTAGCCTGTGACTTTGCTGAATTTAGTTATAAACTCGAGGAGTCTCTTGGCAGAATGAGAAAAGCCATATATGATAAGCTCACAGTGAACAAAATACTGAATGGAGAAAAATTGAAAGCATCCCTGCTTAGAACTGGAACCAGACAAGGTTGCCCTCTATCACCACTTTTATTCAACATAGTGCCGGAAGTCCTAGCCAGAGCAAACAGACAAGAGAAGAAAATCAAGGGCATCCAAATTGGGCAGAAGAGGTCAAATTATTGCTCTTTGCTGGCAATATGATAATATACTTGGAAATGGTTTAATACACAGTAATTCAAGTTTCTTCACATTTTGAATCATAGTCCTGAAAATCTGATTATTGATTATTGACTTTTCCATAGGCCACAAATTTATGGTTGGATAAAGAGTTATGATATTGTAAGATATGGGAAAAATGCCTTCTAAATTATCGTAGAGTCAGCCTTATGAGGCCCTGCATCGCTTTCAGATCTTGAAGTTTTTTGCTCATTTTCTCCCTTCTTTTGAATTGAGGTTTTTGATTCATTTTATAATAATTCCAATGTATCTCTTTTGTTGGTTTAATAGCAATAACTCTTTTTTAAAAGCGATTGCTTTAGTGTATTTAGTATACACATTTAATTTATTACAATTTACCCTCAA
>VBSM01001562.1:11919989-11942010 GCA_008086735.1 Cheirogaleus medius
TTTAGATTATTTATGGTTTCTTACTTCACTGGGTGATAATCAACATAAGGCATATTTCTCATGTTTGGAGCTCGCGCCCCTCAATGCAGTACCTGGGGAGATAACATCAGACAAGAAACACTTTCCCCTTTTCTTCTTCTTGGTTGCAGTATATGACTTGATTTTAATTTAGGCATTTCAATCTTTTTAACCAATTAAGCCTGATTCTCCATTCCAGAAACTGTCCAGTTCCTGTTGCATGCACTGAATAGTTCCAAAAGAATTATAAGGACAAATTATGGTTGCCATGAACTTCTCTTGCCATGTCAGAGAACTGAGAAATAAAGTGTGACAGAGGATAACATCCGATTAGCTTGAACATGCTGGAAAAATGATTGGTGTACCTTTTACCATAGATTTAGAAAGCACTATGCTTCAGCATCCAGTGAGATTTGCATACCTGAGGAATGACAGCTCAAACAGCAGAATGTGAGGTCAATCAGGAATAACTAGTTAAGAAATTCAATTGGTAGCTATTTTCCTCATGCTTTTTTTATTCTTATGATTTAATCCCAGTTGATCTGAACTGCTATTAGTAGGTACTGATAGAATCAAAAGCCTAGTTCACATTCACATATTAGCCTGTTAAACATTGTTCTACATCTTTAAGGTAAGTATACTCATTTCTTTAAAAGGCACAAAGGTCTTTTTTTTTCCCTTTTCCCTTTAAAATAACACCATAACCATTGCTTATTTATGTCAGACTAAATTTGAATACTTTCCACCAATCTTTACGTTTAGTTGCTGATTAATATACTATCTTGGTGTTTTGTTTAGTCTGGAAAGAGAGAGTTGTTTCTGGCTCAGGGTTCTAGTCTCCAAAGGAGAATACATAAATAAAGATGAATACAATGTAAGCGTTTTTGTCCCATTTGCTAATTCAGTGAGAAGTCACTGATCTCCAAATCCAATACTTTCATTTTTCTTTGTTTTTTTATTTTCCTTTTGTTGTTTCCCTCTCCCTACTCTTCCGTCTATTCCTTTTCCTCCTCCATTTTTAATGATTTTAAGTATTTCAGCAAGGACAAAGCCTTGATGGGAAGCTTGTCACTCTCCTCCATAAGCCCACACTATTCTCCTGTCTTTCTCCCTGATTCAAGACAATCAGAATCTCATAGAAAACTGTCCACTGCTATAGCCAGTGGGTAGACACTGTCTAGTGTAATTTCATTCTCTGTGTTTTACCTCAAAGTGATCAGTTGGAAAGACTGGAAATATGGAAATTCAAGGAAATTATGGATATACTTAATTAGGCAGCCTAAAAATATTCATGCACTGAGAGGAATGCAATTTATATTTTATATTGTAGCGCAGGTAACTTAGACTACATTTACAGATATTTTAAATTACATAGACATAATCATAAATATGATTTTTCTTAATATTTCTTCAAAAATGATTCTCTAAGTGAACAGATTTTTTTAAAAAAAAGCGAAAATAAATATACTGACAGATAACAATGCCCAACAATATTGCTTATAAACAGAATGTTGTAGTTAATGGTAAAGGAACTGAGTTCTGGTCCTAAATCTACCACTAACTAATATTTAAACACATTTAATTTTGGGCGTCTCTAGACCTTGGGTTTCTTATCTGTAAAATGAGGAAAGTATAAACTATGAGATATAAAGACCTTTCTTACTCAAAAATTCTATGACTTCCTTGTTTGTACTTAATAGTCTAAAATCACATACAATTTTATAATATAAATACTTTTAAATTTAAGACATTACAATTTTAATTTCTTATCTAGAGTTAGCGAAGAGTGTCTGGTACAGAAAGATCATTTCTCTCCTCGGATGCTTCTCCCAACACTTGATGCGCTGCTTAAATGCGTCACAACTCCGCTGCTATCATTTATTTCTCTTGTGGCTTCCATAGCTTTAAATACTCAACCTTCTCTTATCAGGTTTAGAAAACTCCCTTAGGCCACTAAAAGGCAAGACTTTTGAGGACCAGTGACATCCTACATGGCATCTTAGTATGTTTCACTTCACTCTGGGAAAAATGCAGATCAATCAACTGAAAACTCTGGGTTGGTGTGGCACATAAAGTAATAACTATCAGCACCTCAAATTATAGACGCTGAGCAGTGCACAGCAGGTCAAAAGAAATATATGCCAGATGAGTGAAACAGAACACAGCATATTTAATTTACATCTGTCCAAACCTTGGATCTATTAACTACCAACACTGGTAGGTGATAGAAAAATATCATCAATATATGGAATGATAGAACATCATTTTAACATCATACAGCAAGTAAAAATACTTTTTTTTTAAAAAAGGATGACTATAACCCAATCCTCAAAAGTACTAGTGATAACTGGCACATCATTTAATTGATTTTACTTTTTAAAAGTTAATTTCTTTACTTTTTATTATTAGTCATGTATTGCAGCATTAAAATTAACATAAAGGTGAGAATAACACATGATCTTTATATGTCATCTTATTAAAATGAAGCTATTTTTAATACTTTTAAGAGGCCTATCAGAAAACACAATTTATATCCTCAAAGTATATTTTGTCAGTTTCAAGTATAATTTTTGCATTCATATTCTTTTATGAATTTTAATGGAGACACTTAAATTGTAATTATTCCTCTCAGCTCAAATGCAGGTAACAAATGGAATTCAATCAGTGTTTGCGCATAATGACCATCATTAAGAGAGAAATAATAATGACATTCTCTCTGCATTAAACTTGCAGACTCTTTACACAATGATCTGAATCCCATTATTGATCTCCATGGAGATATGCAATTGTCACCTATTCTGCATAATATCTGAATTTTAAATACATTTGTTTGGAACAAATATTTTAATGAATACAGTCAGTTCCACTTAATTAACTATCTGATAACTGAATATTTTTACTTAATAATTCAACATGGAACATCAAAATTGTTCTATTTTTTATTCAAATGCACTAGAGATTAGTCATAGATATTCATATGAATGTTCATAAAATATATGTGGAATTTTAAATTCCCCTTGGCTTTCTTTAAAGTACATCCATTAGAGGGACAGTGGAGAGGTATTTTTCACCTGTTTGAAATAATTTTTTCCCCCTCACTGTTGTTTAAAATAACCCCTTGGAAGCTAACTTGTAAAATGTGTTTTCTGACCAAAACCATCTAACTTCCTTTTATCACTGGATTGCTCATAAGAGTGCCACTATTCATATTTATATACATATATACATTTTTAATGTGGGCATTTGGTTTGGGGAAGAAAATATGAATAATATATTAAATTCAACTGTGCAGCAGCCTTTAGGAAAGCCATAATTGGTGAATATTTGGCTTAATATCCTTCAAGAAAAAGAAATCAAGATCATATTTATAATAAAGATAATAATAAATACCATGAATAATGATTAGATTAATTTCAGGGGGCCATGGGAGAAGCCACACAGGCCAGCATCAACACACTGCCTTTAGGTACTATTATGTCAATCAATTCCACAAATATTTCCTGAGCACCCACCATAAGTCCCACATTGCATTTGACAGTGATGAAACCATAATGAGTCAGACACCAGGCCTGGCCTCAAGAAGCTTACCATCTAGAGGACAAGAAACACACTCATGCATAAGTTTTGCCTAGGTGACAAATGCTGCTTGAAAGAAGTGCCATAGAAGCACAGCAGTGGAAGTGAATAATGAGGCCAAGAGAAATCAGGGAGTCTTCAAATAGTTGGCAAACTTGAGCTGTGTCTTGAAGGATGAACAGAATTTTGCCCGGCTTAAAATGTGGGTAGAAAGGTTTTAGAATAAAGGAAGTTGCATGAACAAAATATGAGTATGTGGATGTTTCTTAGAACAGAAAAATGTCAGCCTAGTTCAAGTAGAGTCTGGCTTACACAGTGAGCATGAGGGGGAATGAGACTATAAAGGTTACTGTGATAACTACAACTTATTAAGCATTTTCTAGGTGCCAGGAGCTTGACATACATCTCATATCCTTGTTGAGACCTTGTACTCTATTATTTATATAGACATGGAAGTTATATTTAGAGATAAGAGAATTGCCTGATGTTACTTAGCCAATAAATAGCTGAATTGGAATTTTATACCGGGTCTACTGATAGCTAAAGGCTGAACTCCAGATGGAGTTGAAACAAGGTTGGATGGGCCTTGAATTGCATGCTAGGGGAATTGGAGAAGCATCAAAGGATTTTCCTCATTAGAATGGCATGATCAGTTGAATAATTTAGAAAAAGAGTTTGGGTCATAATGTGGGGAGCAGATTAGAAACAAGGAGATTTGAGGCAAACCTGCAATTATGAGATTGTTTCACTAATCCAGGTGAGATTCCTTAAGCAATAGGGTGATGATGGGAATAGAAAAGGAATACATTCTGCAGACTTCTTGGGGGTAAGATCAATAGGATTTGGTTTCAGTTTGGGTAACTGAGTAGATAAAAATGTCGCTAAGGGAGAAAAGAATAATTCTATCTACTATATCCCAGGAGATGAAGGAATGAATGTTTATACTAAAATAGTATTAGTTCCACAGATTGAAACTATGTTGTTTAAAAATACTTCAGTTTTATTTCTGATAAAAGGCCCTAGAGTATAGAAAATCCAGCAAGAGTATGTTTTCTTTCATATTAGCTTCCATTACAATGTTCTTTCTTTCTGTCCATTGCTCCTCAGTACCAAACACCTGATGTGAGAAGAAGCAATCTGGTTAATTCACATATAAGTACTAGTGACCTGATGTGCTAATTCTTCCAATGATACTGTGAGGTTAAAAGAAGATTGCCTCATGGAGGGAAATACTTAAAGCAAAGATTTAAAAAATATCATTCACTTATTTATTAATTTTGGGGTGTCAAGAGTGCTCCAGGCTCTTGTGATATAAAAATAATTAAGGTAATTGGTATTTTGCATGTGGAGCAGACATGAATCTTTGGGAGCCAGAATGTGGACTGTGGTAGGCTGCATAATGCTGCCCTCCTTCAAAGATCTCTGGAAGCTGTGAATGTGTTGTATTAAATGGCAAAAGAACTTTGCAGATGGAATTGAGGTCATGGACCTTAAAATAGGGAGATTATCCTGGGTAGTCTGAGTGGACGTAATACATGGGCCCTTAAAAGTGTAGAGGAAGGCAAAACAGTCGGAAAGGTGCAATTGAATAGGAGGCAGGAGAGATTAGAAGCATGAGTGAGATTTAACCCATTTTGGCTTTGCATATGGAGGAAAGTGGCTAGAGCTAAAGAATGTATGGCTTCTAGAAGCTGGGAACTGCCTTCATCTGATGTTTGAGAACTTAGGATTCTCCTACAACTTCAAGGAACTATTTTCTGCTAACAACATGAATGAACAAGGAAACAAATTATCCCCTAGACAATCTAACCTATAGACTTGCAATGTGATAAACTTTATTTTAAGTGGCTAAGTTTGTGGTAGTTTGTTACTGCAATAATAGAATACTAATACAAATGGGAATAAAAACAATGTTTTCCTTATGAAGATGTAAAGAGTATTAAATGTAGTCATGGATCACTTAACAGTGAGGATATATTCTGAGAAATGCATCCTAAGGCAATTTCATTATTGAGTATACATACCCAAACCCAGATGGTATAGGCTACTACAAGCCTAGGCTCTGTGATGTACCTCCGCAGCTACAAACCTGTACAGCATGTTACTATGCTGAAAACTGTAGGAAACTGTAACATAATGGTAAGTATTTGTGCATTTAAACATGCCATAACATAAAAAAGCACATTAAAAATATGGTGTTATAAATATGGTGTTATAAAATGTGGGACCACCATTTTATGTGGTCTGTCATTGACAGAAGTGTCATGTGGTATATGACTGTACAATAATGTATGTACTTTGATGCATAGAAAACACTAAAATCAATTAGCTATTACTTTTGTCATTATAGGACTAATTCTAAGTTTATACCTCAGTTTGCAGAGGATTTTTCCATTCTACCAGGAGTGCTCTGGGATATGCCGGCCTTCCTCTGTGTTCATGGCCTACTGTCACCAGTTTCAGAAAGATGACTCTGAACTCAAGCCTAATTTAAAAGCAGACTTCCAAGTCCCATATCATTTTTTGGATTCACCTTCCCCATAACTGATACTAGGAATTCAATGAAGTCTAATTACTTAGAGAAAAGATACAAGTTCTGCCTCTTATCACCCCTTCTCCCAGCACAATACAACATTCTCAGAGACACCTCAAATACAACTCATAATATTAAAGAGAATTATTCACTCCTTGGTCAAAGAACATCTGTATTCGTATCAATGATTATCTTATGTTTTCTCCCAAGGAATAATGAGATAGTGTTTGCTTTATATTCTGACACCAAAGGTCCAATTCTGGTGTTTAGTGTGGGGAGGCAATATGATTTCTCCCCTGTTGTTTGGCTGCCCAGGCTCTGTTCCCCTTCCTGAGGCAAATTATATGGCATTTTTTCTTTGAGGAGGCCACCCATAATAGATGCTATTGGTGCCCAGGACATGTCTCCTTGCATTTTACCATTTCAGTGTAGGATGGCCCAACTTCCAGCTGTCAGCATATATATCTTTTCCTGAGGGGCTTCCTTTGATCTCCCGAGTTTTTTCTTTCTCTGTATATGGTAGGGCAGAAGTGTGGAGGAAATAATTCCTTTTGGAGTTTGTCTCAATCAGTATCTGATGGGAGTTGGTGTAAACTCTCCCCAGCTCTCTTGAGAGTTTCCCAGTAGGAGTAGGCTCCAGTTACCAATAGTGGTGACTTGTTCAATTAGTTATCACTTACTTGCTGCCTTCCATTCCTATCTAACTTCGTCACTCTCCCATTGGTATTTCCTTAGATTGCCTTCCAAAAAAGAAAAAAAAAAATATTTGCACTTGAATCATTATCTCAGAACTGGCTTCTGGAGGAAACTCTGATAAGATGCAAACCTTTCTCCACTTTCTACAGATGTGCTTTGATTGAAGATGACTGCATTTATAGGTCTAAGGATAGAACACTTGACACACCTAAGACTCTATGTATTCCATTCTCCATCCTCACCCAAACCCTGTGATTGGTTTAGAGAAAAGAACATGATTTTATCAGAGCCAGTGGTTATAGACATTAGTCTCTAAGCCAGTGGATACATATTTTGAACCAGTACTATATTCTAGGTCCTTATATTAGAGTAGGAGACTAGGAGACAGGGCTGAGACTGGATGTAGGTGATTGAAGATCAGTGGAGGTGTTAAAGTAAACAACTTTTAAACAGAAGTAACTAGAGCTGGTAACTGCAGATAAGAACCATCCTTGACCAGCTTGTTAGCTATTTCTGCCACTTTACATGAATTTTGGCTAAGTAAAATATCATTTACATTGTGGTTTTAAAATTTCTCTGCCCTTGAAATTGCTAATACTTCCAAAACAACCATATAAAGCAAGAAAATGGGAGGGAATCCAATTCTAGGAATTACTACCCGAATTTTTAGTAAAAGCCAACCCCTTGGCCTTAAATATTCCTCCTCTCAATTAGTAAGGGTATGAAAGCTCTAACACCACCTCTTCTCAGGGCAGCTTTTCTCTTTGAGCTTGCCCACTCTCTTTCCTGAGAGCGTACTTTCACTTTCTATAAGACTTTTGCTTGCTTGTCTTGCATGGTCCATCCTGAAATTCTTTTTTGTGATGAACACCAAAAACTTGGGAAAACTTCCACTCGGAGGCCAGTGACATTTAGAGTGAAAACAAAATAATGTATATGGCACCTCTTCTGTAGTTTTACTATCTAGGAGAGAGAGATAATGATTAAACAAACAATTTTTCAAATAAAATATGTAATCAAACTTTCATGTAAGTACTATTTCAGAAGAATAGAGTATCATGGTATTATTAAATGAAAGTGTCTTTCAGCTTTTAGCAGTCTATTAGGTATTAAAAAACTCAAAATTTTCAGGTATGGTAACTTATCTGGTTAATATATTATATACTATAAAAATAAAAATGACATCTACTACCAATATAACTTTTCACCATAGTTCTCATTTCTGACTCCTTAGACTAAGAAGTAAAGATCACAACACGTAATAGTCACATATAGTGGTAAGGTTGACTTTCAGTTATGTGAATATCCATCTGCTAGAAATTTCATCACTAGCAGATGCTAAGCATCCTGTTAGGAAACATAGGAAATTATGAGGAAGACTGTTTCATTGAATGACTTTTGACTAATAATGAAGAACTAATTAGATAAGTGAAAATTATGAAAACTAAAGGGAAAAAGTGACCATGTTATACATTAGTCCCTAATTGTTTTTTTTTTTAGAGAGTGTGTATACATTGTCAGGTGACTATTATCAATTTAAGGAAGGCAGACTTTACGTATTTCAGAGAAAAGACCCCAAGACCAAAGCCTCTAAAGTGGGAGGCAGTTTAGTCTGGTTGGAAGGCTCTCTCAAGAATAAAATTCTGACTTTACCTACAACAGCAAGTGGTCCCAGTGAGTAATAAGCAGAGAAAATGTTTGAAGAGACTAGTGAAGTTGCCTGGGGGAGTAGCTCTAAAGAACTCAGATTTTGAAAGCACATCTAGAAAAGATGGAAGTTGAGACAGAAAATGAATATAAAAGAGTGACACAAAACTGCTATAGTAGAGTCTAGGAGGTTAAAGTTTAGAATAACTTCAACTTGTTAAAATATTAAGGACCTCAAGACAGGTTTTTCTAAAAGTTTATTTGAAATTAGCAAAACAAGAGACATGTATGTATATCCATATAACTTTTACAATGTATCAGGAAGCTTTTGCTAGGTTATGCTGAATAATAAACAATACCCCCCTTTTTCCCCATCACATTTCATGTTGGTTGTGGATCGACTGGGGTTCTATTCTTATCCCAGAGTCCAGGGTAAGAGAGCAACTGCTAGCACAGCTAGCCCTATCTTTCAGCACAGAAAAAAAAAAAAAAGAAAAGAAAAGAAAAGAAAAAATTGACTGAACAATGCTGAATCATCTTAGGATTCACTAAGAAGCAGCACTTGAGTCAAATTAATTAGTTGATATTCATACCCCTCTAAAATTTGAAATAAGACATTTGATGATCCATCTCTACTCATGCTTCTATTCTAAAATGGCTGCTAATGCCAAAATTCTTACAAATGCACATCGTTTTTCTTCTCAATATTTACATGTCTCAACTTCTTATCCTGCTTAGTCAATTTGGTAACTGCGCAACTTTTGCCATGTGTCTGTGACTATGTGCAGCATTTTGTAAAAGTCTGCATCAGAAACACCTTCAGACATAAATAACACATGAAAATGAATTAACAACAAATTTTAGAAAGTTTTCAAAACAGAACTTGTTTTGTATAAAGAACTAATTAAAAGGATACATGAGAAGATAAATATTTAAATTTTGATATTTAACATTCAAAGTTATAGTTTTAATATCATTTGGATTCTCTCTTTCACCTTTAATCCCTGACATGTTGCCCCATTGTGGATGATAATGCCTTATCAATGTGAGACCTTGTGACATTCTTTGAGAAACTCCTTTCCCTGTTGTTTCTCTCTCTGTCTCTCTCTCTGTCTCTCTCTCTCTCCCCCCCTCCCTTCCTCCCTCTCCCTCTCTAATGCCTTCTGGGTCTTCCCTATTCCTCTGGAAATTCTGACTACATAAATAGTTGACTATTTGCAAGGAGCAAGAACATGCCACTAAGATCTGAGCATTCCTGAGTGCTCACTGAGAGTCTGGTAAATTCCCAAACCATATTCTCAGCAAGCCAAGGCATTAGATTTGCTTAAAGTTCATTCCTACAGGTCTTTGAAGATATTGTTCTATGCTGTCATCTATCTAATATTTTGGAGGAAAAATATAAATCTCCTGGAAATTTAAACTTCATCAGAATATGTCTTAGTGTTAGTCATGTTTTCTCAACATAACTTGGCTCCCAGAAAGGTATTTCAATTCAAAAATTCAATTCCTTCAATTCAGGAAATATTTCATTGATTATAAGTTAAATATTGTATCTGTTCTACATATTCTATTATCTTTTTAAAAAATTGCTCAATCAAATGGAAATTGATTTCCATTTGCATGGAATATTTTTAATTAAGAACAATTTGAATCTCTTCCTCCTTAACTGGTTTGTATTTTAACCTCAATGTTTATTTATTCAGTAGGTAACCTGAGGAAATTTTTAACAATTCTAGAATAAAAGAAAATTAAAGTCTGAGAACTTTGTTTTAGTTTGATTATTCTCTTAGTGATCATATAGAAGGATATCAATTTTAAAAAATATATGACAATCTCCACCTTTTAGTTTGAGTGGTTAGACAATTTATAATTAATGTGATTATTGATATATTGGTTTAAACTTTTTATACCATTTGTTTTCCACTTATCCCTGCTGTTTTTTATTCTTTTGTTTCTCCTTTCCTGAATTTTTTTTTGGATTGAGTATACCTTATGACATCATTTTTTATGACTACTATTGGTGTGTTACCTATACCATTTGGATTTTTTTAGTAGTTTCTCTAGAGTTTAACATAGTCTACATTCAAATAATGTTATACTACTTTACATATAGGTAAGAACTTTATAATTCTATTACTCAATATGTGTTTCCCATCTTTTGTTTTATTGTCTTATATTTTACTTCTTCAATTATTGTAAACCTCAGTACACATTGTTATAATCATTCTTTAAACATTAAGTAACTTTTGAAGAAATTAAAGATTGAGATAAATTATATTTACCCACATATTTATTATCTCCAAGTTCTTACCTGATATCATTTTATTTCTGTTTGAAGAATTTCTTTTAATATTTCTTGTAAGACAGTTATTCTTGTGATAAATCTATCAGCTTTTGTTTACCTGGAAAAAAATCTTTATTTTTACTACATTTTTGAGAAATATATTCATTGAGTACAGAATGCAAGGTTGGCAGCTTTTTTCCCCAACATTTAAATATGTCATTCCATTGTCTTACTGCCTGTAATTTTTCTATTCAGAAGTATCCTATAATTCTTATTTTTGTTCTTTGTGTAATGTGTATTATTTTCCTCTGACTGCTTTTAAGATTTTCTCTTTATTGACAATTTTCATAAATTTAATATAATGTGCATTGGTGTAGATCTATCTATCAAATATATTTACTTATTTTGCTTGGCATTGGTTGAAAATCTTGTATCTATAGACTTATAGCATTTGTCACATTTGAAAAAAAATTTAGCTATTATTTCTTCAAAATTTTTGGAGCTTCATTTCTGTCCTCTTTTTTGGGGAAGTTCAATTATACATGTTAGAATCCTTAATATTGTTATAAAACTCCTTAATTTTTTTGTGTGCTTCTTTTTAGCTAGTTTTATTGCTATGTCTTCCAGTTCATTGATTTTTTCTTCTCTAGTATCTAATCTACTCTTAATCCTATTTAGTGTTTCATCTCAGATATTAAATTTTTCAAATCTAGAGATTTCTTATATCTTCCATTCTTCTTATCAGTATGTTTATCTTAGTTTTCATGCTTTTAAGCATGTTTATAAGATTTATAAGAGCTATTTTTGTGTTGACTTTTATGTTATGGCCTACTAATTTCATCATGGCTGTTATTTTTGGTCCATTTATAGGTTTTTCTTCTTGTCATATTTTCATGATTCTTGGCATGTCTAGTAATTTTTGTTCCTAAATTGAAAATTATGAATCTAACATTGTTAGGTGTTGGATTTTGTGGTAGGCTTTTGAAGAGTGTTGGATTTTGGTCTAGCATACAGATATGTTACTCTTTATTAAGTGTTAACCCTTTGAAGCTTACTTTCAAGCTTTGTTATAGCAGGTCCAGAGCAACTTTTTGTATGGAGCTAATTTAGCTTTACTACTTAAATATGATCTTTCTAAAAACTCTACAATTTGTCTTTGTGTTTCAAAATCTTTCTACTCTGACTGATTGAAACAAAACTTTTTCTACCTATGTTTGAACTCTGGGAATTGCTACTGATTTCTCACTGTTTTTTTCTACCTATATCTACCTATATCTTGCCCATTTTTCTATTCCAAATTCTAAGCCCCACTCCTTTATGAAGCATTCTTTTATTACTTCAACTTACACTGAACTTTCTTGGCCTGCAACTCTAGTTGGGTGTGCCACTCTACTAATAATAACTTCCATTTTCTAAGCCTCTTTTCTGCTATATTTATCTCCACAACACTTACCATCATCTAACATACCATATATTTTACTTGTTTATTTGGTCTATTTTCTATCCACACTAGAAGTTAAGCTCTATAAAGGCAGATATATTAGTTCTCTGGGCTGCTGAACAAATTACCACAAACTGGGTGGCTTAAATAACAGAAAGTTGTTTTCTCAGAGGTCTGGAGGCCAGAAGTCCAAAATCAAGGTGTTGGCAGGGTTGGTTCCCTCTGGAGGCTCTGAGGAATAATTGGTTCCATGCCCCTTTCATGGCTTTTGATACGGCTGACAATCCTTGGCATTCCTTGGTTTGAGGCTTCATAAATGCAATCTCTGCCTTTGTCCTCACATGGCCTTCTTCTGTGTCTCTGTGTCTTCTTTTCTATCTCTTAAAAGGACATTCTTAAGAAGGCCATAAATTATTAGATTTAGGGCTCACTCTAATCTAGGATGATCTTATCTCAGATCCTTACCTCATTTACATCTGCAAAGACCCTTATTATAAATAGGGTTACAACCTGATTCAGGGTGGACTTATCTTTTGCAGGCCACAGTTCAACTCACTACAGAAGGTATAATATTTCTGTTGTGTTCACTACTGTATCCCGAGCATCTGCACCAGAGCCTAGCATGTAGTAAGTGCTCAATAATTATTTGTGGTATGAATGCATTGAGGGCCTACAACATGCCAGACACAAAACTAGGCACTTAGAGCATTGCAATTTAACTGTTCTCTAAGTATAATTTCTCTCCTCAACTCACATATAAGCTAAAACTTATAAAACTCTCTCTTACAGTTTTTGCACATTTTGGATTTCTTAGAACAACCACTGTGTGTGTAGTTGATGATGCACAAATAATAGATATATGAATGGGAGGAGAGTCATTCGGGATGACTGTGAATTTGGTTTATCTTGCCATGAAAACATCTTGTTCCTCCTTCCCTGCTTGCTTTTTTCCTTTTGAAAGATGCACTCTTATGAAAAGAAGACAGCATTTTTATATCCAAGAAAACTATTCTTTATTCAAGAGTATATGAATGTGTGAGAGAAATATGTAAATAAAATCTTATATATAAATTCTAATATCTAGGTTTAATGATGAACTTTGTCACTAAGATAATCATATCATACTTAAACTGTATAATATATTCATGTTTTCTACTATTTATATGTTAAAGACGTATAGTGATTTGAATGTACAAAATAAAAAATCAGAAAAAATGAAGATAAGTCAGAGATTATCACTAATAAATTATCTCTTTTTCCCCAGACATGTTTGCTAAAAATGCCAAAGATCCTAATTTATCTATTTAAATTCACATCAAAAAGCATTCCCCAAATTGCCCATTTCCTCTGTGATCTCTATAAGTCAGGGAAACTATTCAGGTCTTCCACTGTGAATGTTACATAGAATTGATAGAACAACTTCTTTTTTGTTATGTTATACTCACCATTTAGTTACTTAATTTAGAGTCTGAAAATATGTTTAGGATGACAATTTACTCATATATTTTCAGAACAAGTTTTAGCATCCTACATTCTCCTGAACAAAAATCTCACTGGAAGAAAAGAGGTAGGAAATATACTTTATAGCATTTGAAGTTCGTTGCCTTATGCCAATTTATCTGCTTTCTAATATTTTTTATGCCGGGAATATGTAATTAAAAGATTACATTCCTTAACCTTTTGTATATATTATAAATATTACAAAATACATGGGCGACAAATATATATTACATTTCTTTTCTCTTTGCCACCAGCAACTATTCCCATTCAAGTACTCATATTAGATGGCAAGAGCCTTGAACATCACACAGAAAATTTTCAGGTGAAAAACATAGGTCCAGGAGAGTTAACTCATTTGCTAGTGACTGAACATACTCACACACAAGACCCACTGACAGATTAATAACAGAAAAAATTGCGTGTTTAAACAGAAGTGAAATTATGTAAAAATGTCTACCCAATTCTGTGATAAAAAATATCACATATAAAGCAGCTCCTTCAGGTACCAATAGTCAGTATTCAAAAGCAAAACAACAACTAAGTTTACTCCAAAAACAAAAACTGTGAGAAAAAAGTGAACCTATTATAGACTGACTGGTTACTAGGGTCACAGGCATGATTTTTAGCAAAGTCTTATAGTTTCGAGAATGGCATCCAGATGCTTTCTTAGGTATGGGTGTCATTATTTTTAGCAAAAGAAACCTTTCACCCTTAGTCACGTCAAAGCACAAAGAATTCCATAAATCAGTGCAAGGTTTGTTTTTAGTCCAAAATACCTGACCACATATATATTTATGTCATGTAAATTTTATTGCCTTGTGTTCAGAATAAGAATTTAGAAGATTAAAATGGCCTTTAAAATGCAAATTTACTTTAGCACTCTTTTTTATTTTTCTTTACATCTAAAAATTTCTTTTAGTTTGGGTAATGAAATTGGACAAGTCAGCTTGATTTTTATTGCTAGTCAGTTTCACCTCTGAGATTCCAGAGAACAAACCCAAGCTACAAAATTTCTACTGAAAACATTGTAAGAAGTGCTTAAAACTAGACTCTAAAAAGCATGTAAAAAGAAACATTATCACAAGCTTTACGAATTAAAAAAAACCTATGTTTTACTTAATTCTAAAACTGTGCCCCTTTTTGTCACTGAGAAGTATAGAAATATTTGAAATTCCTCAATAATCTTGGGCTCACAAATGGAAACATTTGGTGGTATTCGGTTCACAAGAACGCTGGGGCTTGTCTGCTTTTGTTTCTGTGTAATTAGAATGTACAGATTTGACATCAAATGTACTATACTGTAGTTACAATGAAAAGAACTCAGGACAAATGTGCAAAAGGTTGGATGCAATTTAGACCATAATGTTCTAGAAGTGGAACGAGAAAGAATTAACAAGCTAAGTGAAATCCCTTGTGTCTGTACAACAGATCAACACACTGACCAGCATTCAAGACTTGGCAATTATTTTACTCTGACCAATATATTAGAATAATAGAAGGCCTGGCTAAGTAAATCAGATCCCAAACTCCACACTAATGGTAATTATTTACCCTGTTTCCAGATAAATTTAGCTGGCATCCAAATTTGAGTTTGACTATGTCTTGTCTATTCATACAAAATTCAATTAATTAGTCCACAGAATTGACTGAATTGACCAGCCCATTTAGACACATATTAGGAGAATTTAAAGAAAACATATGATGAGAAAAAACCTGAAAGGTTTCTAAATAGCAACCTCATATCTAAATCTATCCATGACTTCATAGTTCTTCATTACCTGGGGGAGATAAAGATTTATTTTCTCACTCAGCACTAAGTTCATGGCAGACCCCTGTAACAAAAGACAGATTAAAAAGAGAAAAAGATACAAATTAATGTAAATTTAATGTGACACAGGATCCTTCAGAAAGGAAGAGCCAAAGAAATAGGGGAACTTGTGTATTTTTATGCTAAGTTTGATGAAGAAGTAGATAGTTACAGAGAAATATGATTGGTGGACAAAAGTGATATGATCAAATGGTAACAAACTAGGGGAAATTTAGCAAGGCCCTTTATTAAGAATCTTCATGGTATTTCTATGGATAAAGGAAAAACAAAGGAAACATTGAATAATACCATATGAAGATTTTAAAAAATAAGCTTTGCTTATTTGGTAGGGAAATATGGCATTGGATAGCTGTTTTAATTTGCATTTCTTTAATTAGAAGAATAGTTTGATGATTTAAAATATATTTATTAATCATTTGCATTTTCCCTTGCAAGTTCATATTCTTTGCCTTATTTCCTAATGAAATTTTTGATTCCTTCTTTATTTATCTGTATGAGATTTTTGTCATATGATTGAAAATACATTTTCTGATTGTTTTTATGTTGCTTCTGCTTATGGTATTTTTTGATGTTTGCAAGTTGGTGTGAATATATGTTAATGTAGTCAAAGCTGTCAATTTTTTCCTTAATTTCTTCCTCTTCCTTTATGCTTACAAAGATTTATTTTCACTCAATGCATCAAAAGATGAATAACTATTCATCTATATTTTACTCTAAAATCTAATGCTTTTTTATATTTAATGCTCTTGTCCATCATGAATTTATTTTGACATGTGGTGGGAAGTACAAATCTAACTTTAATCTCAACTTTTTTTTCCCCAAATAATTAACCTATTCTTGCAGCATAATTTACAGAATAATCAGCCCATTCCCTTCAGATCTTAAATGTCACTTCTTATCATGTACTATAATATTAATTACCTATACACATATGTATTAAAAATCTATTCTTATGCTACTGCTACATTACTCTAATTATAATGGTCTCATATGTTTTCATATCTGACAATGAAAGTCCTTTCTTTTTATAATCCTTAAAAAATTTCTGAGTTAGTTTACTATTTGTGTTTTCAGCTATATTTTAGAATCGCTCTGTCAAGTTAAAAAGAACTGAGTTGTATTCAATCTGTAAATCAATTTGAAGACTGTGGTAGGCAGAATAAGGAACACAAAAAGTTGTCCATGTCCTAATCCCTAGGACCTGTGAATTTGTCACCTTACATGGTAAAAGGGATTTGCTGTTGTGATTAAAAAAATTAAATATCTTGAGATATTTTCCAGGTTTATCTGGGTGGGCCGAAAGTCATAGCAAGGGTCCTTCTAAGGGAAATAGAAGGGAGGCAGGAGAGTCAGAATCAGAGAAAGAGACAAAAGAAGTAAGGGACAGAGAATAGAGAGATTTGAAAATGCCACGCTACTGGCTTTGAAGATGGAGGAAGCCCACAGCCAAGGAATGCAGACGGCCTTTAGAAACTGGAGAAAGCAAGTGAAGGAATTCTCCTTTAGAGTCTCAAGAAAGAAAGCAGCCCACTAACGCATTGATTTTAGACCAGTAACAGCCATTTCAACTTCTGACCTTCAGAACTCTAAGAGAATGTATTTGTGCTGTTTTCAGTCACAAAATTCCGGTGGTTTGTTACAGTATCAGTAGAAAACTAATACAGAGAGAAATGACATCATTGCAATGCTGAACTTTTCTTTCAAGAAAGTACTATGCGGGGCCAGGCATGGTGGCTCACGCCTGTAATCCTAGCACTCTGGGAGGCCGAGGCAGGAGGATAGTTTGAGCTCAGAAGTTCAAGACCAGCCTGAGCAAGAGCGAGACCCCGTCTCTACTAAAAAAATATAGAAAGAAATTAGCTAGACAACTAAAAATATATATAGAAAAAAATTAGCTGGGCATGGTGGTGCATGCCTGTAGTCCCAGCTACTCAGGAGGCTGAGGCAGGAGGATTGCTTGAGCCCAGAAGTTCGAGGTTGCTGTGAGCTAGGCTGACACCATAGCACTCTAGCCAGGGCAACAGAGTGAGACTCTGTCTGAAAAAAAAAAAAGAAAGTACTATGCCATAGCTTTGATTTATATCTTCTTTTATGTTCTCAAGCCAAGTCTTTGTTTTTAACATCTTTGTTCTTGAGAAATTAATTTCTAATGATTTAGATTTTACAGGTGCCATTATTAATGAGATGTCTTCTCAGTATATTATAAATGGTTATTTATGGTACATAGGAAAGCTGTTGCTATCTTTCCTAGTCTATTTCTTTTCCTCAACTGATATATCTTTGTTTTATTTGTATATTTTGATTTTCTGTTTTCCTTTTTAAAAATTCCCATTTCGCCAGCACTGTGGCTTGGGCCCATAGTCCCAGGCACTCAGAAGGCTGAAGCAGGAGGATCACTTGAGGCCAGGAGTCTGAGGCTGCATTGTATTATGTTTGTGCCTGTGAATAGCCACTGTGCTCCAGACTGAGCACCATAGCTAGACCCTGTCTGTCTCTTAACAAAAATTTGTTTTAATTCCTGCTTTTCTTAGGTTTGTCTCAGATTTTTGTTGCATTTATTCTTGAGTGCCTAATTTATTCGTTTTTTTTTTCTCATTTAGTATTGAAAATATTTGGTGTTATGATTTGCTTCTGCTTTTCCCATGTCTTGTGTTTTGATATGTAGTTTTTTAAAATAATAATTTTAAGTATTCTTTGATAAATAATTTTGAAACTGATTTATTTAGATGAAAATTTTTATTTATGTTGCTTAAAATTTATTTTACTTCTTTTTAAAGTGTATTTCATATAAAGAGTCATATATGATTTTAAATTTTTGAAAATTATGGAGGGTTTTTACCTATGATCTAATATTTTCTTCATTTTCACATGTATTTAATGGGCCGTTGAATAAAAGCTAATATTTCTAGTTTGATTAATATCAATTAATCATGCTATATTAAGTATGTATAGTAGTATTGATCGCTGATTTGTCTTTGTATCTGTCTGCTATATATTCTCCCTCAGTTTTTTTCCCCACTAATCTTGTGAATCATCTTGTATATGTAAACAGAACACTTGTATAACTAGATTTGTTTTTGAATTCAATTAATTCATTTTTGAAGGTAAAGAGACATGAATTAAAGCAGTAGCAGATGAACTTGACAGATGTATCTGAGAGATGTTTTAGGAGGTAGAATTGACATGACCTGATGCCTTGTATGAAAAGAACATCCTTATATAGAGTAGGCAAACAGAAATTTTGCAGGGAATCTTAAAGGATCTGTTTGAAATGTCTGGAAGACATACAGATCAAGTATATTTCATAGGCAATGAATAAAAATATTTTGAGCTCAAGCTATAGTTTTTTCTTTTTTTGACAAAAAGGCAGAGTTTTTCATTTAATTTCATTAGAGGAGTAGAAGCAATAGACTAAAGATAAAAAGATAAAAGATTATTTAATAGAGGATAATCCTGGGTCATGAGAAGGATAGTGGATCTAAAGCATAAGTAGAAGTATTTGTCTCAGAGAAAAGAAAGGACTCTTTAGGAAAGGAAATATATTAGCATGAAAGAAAATAATTTTTTAACTGGGAAAGTGAAATAAGGAAGGGAAATGTTGTTTATTCCTGATTATTTGTCCATGTCCTTTAAACTACGGTGGAATCCCTGCTTAATCTTCCTTCTCACATACTATCAATGAAACACTCAGCCGCTGTCTGGTCAGTGGAAGCATTTGGGGTGTGCACATGTGACTCACTCTCCCTTGTCGATGTTTTCCATTATCACAGGTGATATTTCTGTGCTAATTTCCTGGTTTTGGAGTGCAGTGTGAGCAGGTCTCTGTGATGCTTCTGTTTTGTGAAAGCAGAGGAAGCCATGTCAGTTGATGAGGGGCAGAAGACAGAGGTGGAGTGGTTGATTTGTTAAGATAGTGATAATTTGAATTTAAAGAAAGATAGACAATTTGGAGAGAGGACAGGATGTTCTGGACATCCTCCAGGTAGGCCAAGATGCCTTGAAGAGGCAGGATTATAATATTATCTTCTCAAGTATTTGGAGATCTGGGAACAGGAACACACCCATTGAATCAGTGGCTTTATTTATAGATGATCGTCTGCAGAGAAAGTATGGCAGCAGATCAAAAGATAAGAAGGTCAGGGACTTAAGGGTGGTGGTGAAAATTATGTACTTTACGGATCAATTTTATAAACAAACAGACATACAAAAAGTGGACAAATCTTTAGGGTAGAGCTCAATGAATTGGTATAAAGTAACCACACTGTGTATCCATCACTTAGATCAACAAATAAAAAATTATCTGCATAGATATATGAAAAGCTACTCAATATCATTAATTGTCAGGGAAATGCAAATCAAAACTACAACCAGATATTACCTCATGTCTATTAGAATGGCTACTATCAAAAAGATGAGAGATAACGGGTATTGGAGAGGATGTAAAGAAATAGAAAACTTTGCACACTGTCGGTGGGAATGCAAATTAGTACTGCTTCCTGGAAAACAGTATGGAGGTCCTCAAAAAAAATTAAACATGGAACTACCAAATGATCCATCAATCCCACTACTGGGTATATATCAAAGGAAATGAAATCAGTATTTTGAAGAGATATTTCATTTGGAGCATTATTCACAATAGCCAAGATATGGCATTAACCTAAGTATCAACAAATGAATAGATTAAGAAAACGTGATATATGTACACAATGGTATACTATTCAGCCTTAAAAAGAGGGAAATCCTGTCATTTGCAACAACTTGGGAGATCTTGGAGGACATTAAGTGAAATAAATCAGGCACAGAAAGACAAATACCACTTGAACTCACCTATATGTGTCATCTGAAAAAGTCAAACTCTTGGAAGTAAGAGTATGGTGGTTAGCAGGGGCCTGGGGATGGGGAGAGATTGGGTAGGTGTAGGTCAAAGGATATAACATTTCAATTATATAGGAGGAATAAGTTCAGGAGATCTATTGTACAACATGATAGTTGATAACAATGTATTGTATACCTGAAACAATGTATTTTATACTTGAAAATTGCTAAGAGAATAGATTTTAAGGGTTCGTGCTACAAAAAAATGTGAGGTAATGTTTATGTTAATTAGCTTGATGTAGTCTTTCTACCATATATACATATTTTAAAACATCATGTTGTACACCATAAAAATATACAATTTTTACTTGTCAATTAAAATATGATAAAAAGAAAAAAATTACTCATATCTGTGTAAGAAAAGTACCCCCCACATAACCCCAGAGAACATCCCCTCCAACAGCAATCACTATTCTGACATCCATAGACACAAAAGATTAGTGTGTGTCTGATTTATTTTATTTACTATTATGTTGTAGAATTTGTCTTTGTTGTACGTAGCAACAGGCCAGTCTTACTTATTACTGTAGATTATATTAATATATCCACTGCCTAACCTATACTCTTTGGCTTTCAGTAATACAAATAGTGCTCCTAGGAACATCATTGGGTTGCATATGCATACATTTTGGGGAAATATACATATATATACCTAGGACTGGAATTGTTGAGTCATAGGTATGCATATGTTCAGGGTGGATATGACCAGTTTTCTAAAGGGCATGAGAGTAGCAGTGTATGAGAGTGCTCTTTCCTTCACATCCTGAGCAACATGGATTTTAGATATTCTGGTAGATGTGTAGTGGTATCTTGTTGCATTTGCATTTCCCGCATGGCCGTATTGTTATCCTTTATTATTTATACTCGTTCAAGAGTTTGCTCATTTTTTCATGGGTTTCCCCTTTTTACTGATTTTTAGTCATTTTTTTGCATATCTTAGCTATGAGTCTGTTGTGAGGTATGTGGTTCTATAAATATCTTATTCTTAGTCTGTGACTTGCTTTTTTCTCCTCTTGATGGTATCTTTTAAATAACACAAATTCATTTTTCTTTTATTGTTAGTGCTCTTGGGTCTTGTTAAGAAATTCTTGTTTACTTCTTAGGCTATGAGATATTTTACTTTGTTTTCTTTTAAGTTTTATGTTCCATATTTAGATCTATAATTCATCATGAATTTATTTTTTAGTGTAGTATAAAGTAGGTATTAATATATATATTTTTCTTTTGACCCAGGTCCATTTATTGAAAATACCAGCCTTCCCCTACTGTACTGCAGTGTAATCTTTGTCATGATTCAAATGATTACATAAGTGGAGGGGGGTTGTTTCTGACTCTATGTTGTCTGTCTTTGTTGTATGAGTCTATTAGAACGTCACTGTGATTACTGTTGCTTTTAATAAGTCTGAAAAGTTCTCCAGCTTTGTGTTTCTTCATCAAGATTATCTTGACTATTCTTGGCCCTTGGCATTTCTATATACTGTTAGGAACAGTCAAATGCCAACCAAGAAAAACCTTACTTGCATTTTTATTGGATTTTTGTTGAATATATGAACCAAAGTCTCTAAAAACTGAGAGTACTTTTTCTGCATTTCTACCCTATACTCTTTTTTTTTTTTTTTTTTT
>VBSM01001562.1:11942110-12001817 GCA_008086735.1 Cheirogaleus medius
CCTCTGTCTCCAAGGCTGGAAAGGACGCTAATTACCAAATAATATAAAATGTGCAGATAAAAGAATTATAAGGGAATACTACAAACAATTCTATACATGGAAATTTGGTACATTAGATGAAATGGACCTGTTCCTTGAAAAGTAAAAATTACTACAAATTACAACTCACTTAATATAAAATACATAATTTGAGTAGCCCTATAACTACTATGCTCCCTATAATTTAAAGAGAATTTAAAGTATAATTTAAAACTTTCCTAAAAATTAATCTCTAGGCCCAGATGCCTTCACTGGAGAATTATACCAAATGCTGAAAGAAGAATTAACACCAAGTTTATGCAATCTCTTCTAGAAAGTGAACGTGGAGAAGGGAACACATCTCATCTCATTCTATAAAGTTAGTATTCCAATCTAGAGAAAACCAGTATAAAAAAGGTAAATATACACCACTATAACTTCATGTATACAGATACAAAAATTGTTTACAATGTGTTAGCAAGGAGAATTAAGCAATATATAAAAATAATTATATACTAGGACTAAGTAGATTTATTCCAGAGTTTCAAGGCTTGTTCAATATTAGAAAATTAAACAATATAACCTATCAAATTAATAAGCTAAAGAAGAAAAATCACATAATCATGTCAACTGATACATAAAAGTCATTTGACAAAATTTAATACCCATTCATGATAAAAATTTTCAAAAAACTAAGCATTGAGGGATATCATTAACTTGATTAGAAAACATATACAAAAAACTACAGCTAACATTATGTTTAATGGTAAAAGACTGAATGCTTTCCTGCAAAGACTGGGAACAAGGCAAGAATTTCTAATCTTACCATCACTATTCAACATAGTACTGGAAGATTCAGCCACAATGATAAGTCAAGAAAATAAATAAAAGACTAGAAAGAAAAAAAAATAATGAAACTGTCTTTGTTTGAACATGACATGATGGTCTATGTAGAAAAATCTCAGGAATCTGTTAAAAAAAAAGCAACAAAAACTTCCTAGTATTAATAAACAAGTTTAGCGAAAATGGAGGATACCAGATAGACCTACAGAAATTAAGTGTATTCTAAATGTTAGCAGCAAACACATGGAAACCAAAATTAAAAATACACTACCATTTGTAGTGTATTTGCTCAAAGAATATAAATACCAAGGTGTAAATACAACAAAATATATAAGTGACTTATATGCTAAAAATGCTGATGAAAGAAATTAAGGAAGATCTAAATAAATGGAGAGATGTTTCATGTTCATGTATTGAAAGACTCAACATTTAATATATATAGACACAGAAAATATATTGAATATGGACACAGAAAATAATGGAACAGAATAGAGAACCTAAAAATAGTTCTATACGATAGGTTCAAATAATTTTTAACATGAATATAAAAGCAATTTAATGGAGAAATAATATTTTCAACACATAGTGCTGGAGCAGCTAATTATAAATATAGACTAAGAAAACCCTAAAAACCTTAACTAAACATCATACCTTCTATAAAAGTTAATTCAAAATAGATAGCATATTTAAATGTCTAATTTAGATTTAAATTTTAAATAATTTAAAAACTTTTAGAAGTTTATAGTTTATTTCATCATTTTATTTTGAAAGAAATATTAGCTGGCTCTAGAATTACTGGTTAGTAGTTATTTTCTTTTAGTAATTTAAAGATGTTTTGTAATTTTCTTTCATCTTTAATTTTGTCATTTGAGAAGTCTCCTTTGAAGGTAAATGTGTCTTTTCTCCCTCTCTAATTACTTTTAAGATTTCATTTTCTTTTGTTTTCATTAGTTTTGCTATGTTGTTACTAGTTGTGATTTACTTTCCCTTTAGTCTGCTTAGGGTTTGTTGTTCTCAAATTTGTGACTTGTCTGTCATTAGTTTTAGAAAATTCATGGCCATTACTTTAAAATATGACTTTGGCCACAATCGCTCTTTCTTTCTTTCTGATATATCAGTTACACATGTATGAATTTTTACCACCTATGTCCTTTGTGCTTTTTCTGCATATTTAATTTTCTTTTATATCCATGCTTTTTAGTCTGTGTATTTTCCACTGAGCTATTTCTAATATGATTCATCCTCTTTTTATGTGTCCAATCTAGATTTAAATACATTTATTGAGCCCTTCATTTCAGTTATTTTTTAATTCTAGATTTTACTTGATACTTTATTATAGATTCTATTTCTCAGATGAAAATTTTTATTTTTTTTATTTAAAACTATAGAAATTACAGTTATTTAAAAATTCATCTCAGGTAACTGCTACATCTGGGCCAGCTGTAGGTGTATTTCTATCATTATTTGTTATGGTGGTTTTGTTTTTGAGTTTTAAAAATCAAGTCCTTTTCCTTGGTGTGGCAGGTAATTTTTGAATAATTGTTGGATATTGTATATGAAACATTATGATATTGTAGAGACTCTAGATGATATGTTCCCTCAGAGAATCATCTAGAATAGGATAGTTATTCTAACAGGAAACTAGAGTAGCATAGATCCCCACAAACCAATCAGGGACTGAGATGATATAAGATGGGGTTTCAGTCTTTCTAAGGCTTCATTTATCTCTGGTTTACCCTTACTCCTAGAATCTTCCACATAAGGTTTCTAACTGAGAGTCCTAGTTACTTACTAGACTCTCTCCCTTCTGGCGTGTCCTGAACTTCAATTTTTCTCTTTTGTGTACTATTAGACTACAAAAATTATACATTTTAAAAAATGCTATCTGCTTGGCTTCTTAGCCTTTTGACCTATGAAGCTTAAGAGTTTGGCAAATTTCTTAATGGGAAAATAATTGTCAAAATTTAGGTTCATATCTTTGAACTTCATTTTTCTCACAGATCTTGCTAGGTTCCTCATGTCTTGTTGCTTTAGGTGTTGGGAACTCTAATTTTTGTCTTCCTAGCTTCATGACATTACTTTCAGCTCTATGGCCTTCTATGCCTCTTAGCAGCCATCTTCTTTTTTGGCCTCTCATTCTACTCCTTCTGTGAATTAGCATATGCCCCAAGTGGAAAAGAGGCATATAGAATATTAGATTCACCTTAATTAACATTACTTGCTTGTGATATTTTGGGCTTTCAAGTGTTGGCTGCTTTGGAAACTCTGAAATACCTGAATTATATTTTTTTTAAGTCTCTGTTAGTGGGAACATTGGTCTACTATAAACTATTTCATCATAACTGGAAACAGAAGTTAAGTCCACATTTTTTAAGGCAATGTAACTGATTGTACCATAATATGAAGTCATTAAGAGCTAGGACGTGTCTGATTTTATATATTGCAAATCCTTCGATTAATAAGGATTCATTAGAAACTTTCTGAATGCTCAGCACTGTGATGTTATACATCTGTAGCTAATGGAAAATAATGTCAAACATAGTTCCCAATGTCTAGAATGTTACAAGTGATAGGTAATCTAAAACAGGAAAGACATTGGAGATTAAGTATTAGGACTATGAAGGATTATCTGCTAATTAGAAAGGGAAAACTGGGCTTTTCCAAGGAACAGTTATCTCACCCATCACTTTAAACACAAACAAAATTAACATTATCAATAGTCAAACAGTCTGAAATTATGTAAATTCTCATGTGATATATAGGTGACAGCTTCACCTATGAAATATGCTTGCCAAAAATATTTGAGAAAAATTTAATCAAACCTTTTGACTTATTTTCCTTTTATACAAAATTCAAGGAGTAGATCAACCTTTTAAATTATAGCATGAGGTACCAAGTAGACAAATTCAGATTGTGGGATATTATCAAGCACTCATGGTTGAATATCTTCAAAACTATTTTAAAAAGTGAGTGGATATTTCTATACCAAAGGAGACAGAGGTCAGGGTGGGAACACCTTAAAGAAGAAAAGAGGAATAACAAGCGAATGCTAAATGCAAAGCATGACATTGATTGGATTTTCCAGGTCAACAAAACCAGCTACATAATTGTTACTTGGGAAATTTGTGTGAATTTTAATAGATCATTTTAAATTTTCATAGGTATGGCAATTTTATTGGGGCTGTGTAAGAAGGTATCTTTGTTCTTAGGAAGTGTATGCTAATGTACTTAGGGATGAAGTACCATTATGTCTAAAACTTATTTAGAAATGGTTTAGCAAAAAATTAAAGATAAAGAAAATATATGAATTGTTGATTTATGTGATGAATATATGGTGATTATTAAACTATTCTTTCCTATTTTATAAGTCTAAAGTTATAAGAGAAAGTCAAAGCGTACTTTAACGTTGTGCACTGACCAGTTACTTGAAGGTCTCAATGTGAGCTCAACGCATCAGTGACGACTTCACTGAGAATTTGGGGGTTTGGATTGGGCTTGCAAAACTAGGTTGAAGTCGGGTACATGGAATAAAAGAGGGAGGTCATGCCTGTAGGGGAAAAATTATAAATAAAAGCCAAGAGATTAAGATGAAAATGATATGTCACTTTCAACTTGCCTCAGTTTACAGTTATGCCAGGGAGCTCTTTCCTAAGCTTGGTAAAGCTGACTCTCTGAACTTTTATGTATGATTATGTTGTAGTAGTATCAATTTCCCCTAACAAGAGGCTCCATGCTGAGTGGGAGAATTTTGGAGGAATTTATTTAAATGTCTTACTTTAAGTACAATGAGTCATTCCACTCTTTGTCAGTTCCTTTGTCAAAGTTACCATGTTAAGGATCACTACACTTCTCCACTCAGAAGTGTGTTTCTTTTTGTAGAGCAGCATGAGAAAAATACATTGCCTATATGATCATGATGGTTTTGTTATGCTACGCGAACATTTAAGAATCAGGATGCTACACATCTCTTAATATAACCAAAGCCTCCAATTATTACTTCAGGGTCTGCTGACTAACTAAAATGAGTTTCTTAGTAAAACTTCACGTTGCTCAATCATATTACCGATGGCTTCCCTTCCCAAATTCTTTGGTATCCCAGTTACAAATAATCATAATGATAGCTCCGTACTCAGTTTCTTACCTTCTGAATAATAGCACCACCTAGCACTTACACTGTATTTGGTTTTCCATTTTCAAAGTGCTTTGCAATCAGTGACTAGCTGAGCTCCCTTACCCATGAAATTTATTTCTTGATGAAAGAAGGAACTCGTTCTTGGCATCTGGCTATGACCACTATTGGTACCATGGAGCAGGGAGAAAATCAGTGCTGTGGATTGAAGAAGAGGTTAGGGGTCAGGATATCTGTGTCCTATTTTTGACTTTGCACTTGACTTCTGCACATCCTGGTTTAATGCAGGCAATTGCACACTACAAATTTCACCAGCTGTACAAAAAGAAGGATGGAATACATGGGGAAAAGATGAGAAGTTCATCTCTGTGATAAATAGGATGCCCTGAATTTGTAGTAGGACTCTGGTTCCTAATAATATTGCCAACAGAAGGATATATGAAGACTATCCTTTCTTGATGTGGGATTTTCTACTAAAAGACTATCTAAATTTCTGAAATTATATGGTGAATAAAAACATTCACTTGTTGTATTCTTCCGCTTCTGATAAGACAACAGTTCCAGAAAAAAAATAGAAAGATTACAAGGCTGAATCAGTTAGTGGTATAAAGTACACTATGTACTATTTCTATGTGTCACTGTAATTGTGGTAAATTTTAATGAATATAAACAATAGTTAATGAGACTTTCTAGTGATATACATGATAAAACACTTGGGGTTAAAATAAACAGCCTCCCCTCATCTAATTTTAGTATTTTTTCTCTATTTTCAGTGAAAGTGGCAGGCTAAATTGTAACAGATATGTATTAATACAGAAGAAATGAAGACAATTCAGAAGAACAAAAGATAATACCAATAATTCAGAAAAAGACAGATGTATTTATCTGGATACATGCTTCTATGTGCAGATTAATATGTATTTCTTTTTTTATGACAGATGTTACTGGGGTTCAAATGTTTGTCTTCTATGGAATTCCTATATCCAAGTCTCTCTGTCTCTATCTCTCATGCAATAAAATATCTCATGTAGATGTTTTAGTTAGACACATTCTATTGTAGAAACATAAATGATGAATATTAAGTATAATGTTTACTTGATTTCTCATAAAAATAAAACCAAAGAAGGTAAAATCCTGATTTAAGGAATTCTAAAGAAAAATGTGAGATGATTTGTGGAACTGGGAAAGAAATCGTATGATCTCATGTTGGTCAGAAAACACAACCATATAACCCCACAGAAGGTGGCTTTTGCCCCATTTCTCTTCCTATTCAGCAGGGAGAAGCTGTTTCTATTAGAACAGGGGCACTGAATTTGCACTGAAGTCCCAATTGGGAGAATGATTTAAGGTGGACTTAGGAGGTCAGTTAATGAAATTATTAGTTTTCCACATAGGTAGACTCCATAGTCCTGGTAGACTCCATAGTCCTGTCTTGCCATATTTGCCTCTGCTCTGAGAAGATAGATCATGTGAAACAGAATATTCCGATCAAACCTCAAAAATTTGGAAAGAGGGCCAAATGTTTTCATTTATCTAAATATTTGATACATTTGTAACCAAATATATATGGCTTATTTTTAGTTTACCACTTCAGAGTAGCATGAATATTTTAACTGGTATTCAGGTCAGATGAGGAAAAGAAGAGATCAGCTCTTCTACATATTAATTTTGGGACTTTGTGGTTATTCACAATGTGGTGATTCTGCTTGATTCAGTGATGTTTCAGATAATTATTATTATTTCTTCCCCTTTATTCTCTAAAACATTTGGGACCAATGTTAAGAAAAGTGCTAATCATCATTCTCTTTGAAGAAAAAATGACAGATTTGATTCTCATATCCCCTGTAATATTGGTAAAAATTAGCAAATTGTATCTATATTACAATTACAAAAAATGAATATTATTGACTTGTTCATCCTCATAATTCAATGGTGGAAGTAGAAATTAGGCTGAGCTTCTGATTTTTTCCTATCACTATCTGCTAATTTTGAGAGAGAAGTAAAATATTATATAGTGTACTCATTTGGTAATTAGTGCTTGTGTCAGAAGTGGTCTGTTAGAAATGACAAGAAATTCAGTACAAATACAGGATGACTTCATTTGGTAGAATAATGCTTTCATTTCCAGTTTTTCTTGATTTCTTTTTCATTCTGTGAATTTTGGAGTACCTCTTTAAGCAGAAAATTCAAGTGTTAGGCCAAAATAAATCTATGCATCTTTATTAAGTAAAAATAATTGGTATGACTACTCTTCCATAAAATAATTTCACAAATACTAAGGTTATACTTTTGAAACTGTTTTGAAAGCAAACAATGTTCTTTCTTCAAAACACTTGAGTACACTAATTCAACCTCATCATAGCCTTTCTCTGTACTTTAGCAACTCCTGGACCTTGGGTGGTTCCATCAATGGCCACAACCAAGCTTCTACTTGACTTCTGGGGATGATGATCAGCAATCAGTACACCATCTGAATTATCACATTGAACTTGAACAGTTTAAATTCATACACAATGTGCCCTAGAGGTCTAGCTTGAGAGATTATCCAACATTTTAAACACAAGAGTTTCATCTTGTGGCCCTGAAATTAGTGGCTTCTAAACACACAAGAAGCAATATTTAATATTTATTAAAAACCCAACATTCTTCCCAGAGTTTGCAAAATACAATTTCTCCGGGGCTATTGTGGCCAAGGTCTAGAAGTGGCAATAAAAGTTAAAGGCAGAGGAAATCAAACTTGATGATATATAGTTAGGTACTGTTCCGGGACCATCATCATTCAAACTGGTAAGAACATCTTTTATGGACATGGATTAATGAAATGGGCTAAAAAAGAAACTAGCCTGTGTTTTAAGACCACAAATCTTGTGCTCATTACTACATTCAAGAAAAACTAAGGAAAAAAAGTAGCAATGTCCTCAAACAGATGTTTATGTGTTCCTAATGACTATAGGCTTTTCAATTAGGAACTCGAATAAATTGACTTTATAAAGTTTTCTTTCTTCTTTTTTTTGAGACAGAGTCTCACTCTGTTGCCCGGGCTAGAGTGCTGTGGCATCAGCCTAGCTCATAGCAACCTCCAGCTCCTGGGCTCAAGCGATCCTTCTGCCTCAGCCTCCCAAGTAGCTGGGACTAGAGACATGTGCCACCATGCCCGGCTAATTTTTTTTCTATGTATTTTTAGTTGTCCAGCTCATTTCTTTCTACTTTTAGTAGAGATGGGGGTCTCACTTTTGCTCAGGCTGGTTTCAAACTCCTGACCTTGAGCCATCCTCCCACCTCAGCCTCCCAGAGTGCTAGGATTACAGGCGTGAGCCACCGCACCTGACCCCTATAAAGTTTTCTAAATAACACTTCCTAGTAAAGCCTTGATAGTTGAGAACAGAAAGAGCTCATAGGAAAATTTAATTTTAAGTAACATATAGCCTTGTAGTAGAGTTTGAAGTCTGGTAATGTGATGCCTCCAGATTTGTTCTTTTTGCTTAAGAGATTGCATCAGCCAAATATAGGCTCTTTTCTGGTTCCAAAGTGAAGGATTATTTTTTCTTGATATGTGAAATATGGCATTGGTGTTTTTTTGGGGATTGCATTGAATCTATAAATCATGTCAGGTAGTAATGGGCATTAAAACAATATTGATTCTACCAATCCAAGAGCATGATATGTTTTGCATTTGTTTGTGTCATCTGCTATGTCGTTCCTCAGTGTTTCGTACGTAGTTCTCTTTGTAGAGATCTTTCACCTCCTTGGTTAAATATATTCCTAAATATTTTATTTTCTTTGTAGCTATTGTGAATGACATTGAGTCTTTGATTTGACTCTCAGCTTGAATGGTACTGGTGTATAGAAATGCTACTGATTTGTACACTGATTTTATAATCTGAGACTTTGCTGAATTAATTTATTTATTTAGTCCTTAGGGTTTTCTAGATATAAAATCATATCATCAGTGAAAAGCAGTAGTTTGACCTCTTCTTTCCTGATTTGGATACTCTTTTCTTTTTCTTTCTTTCTTTCTTTCTTTCTTTCTTTCTTTCTTTCTTTCTTTCTTTCCTGATTGCTCTGGCTAGGACTTCCAGCACTATGTTGAATAGAAGTGGTGAAACTGGGAACTCTTGTCTAGTTCCAGTTTTTAGGGGGAATGCTTTCAACTTTTCTCTGTTCAGTATGATGTTAGCTGTGGGTTTTTCATATATTGCTTTTATAATTTTGAGATATGTTCTTTCTATGCCTACTTGGTTGAGGGATTTTGTCATGAAAGGGTGCTGAATTTTGTTGAATCTTTTTTCTGTATCTATTGAAATAATCATATGGTCATTGTTTTGCTTTTGTTTATGTGGTCAATTACATTTATTGATTTCCATATGTTGAACCATCCTTGCATCCCTGAGATGAAGCCCACTTGTTCCTGGTGAATTATTTTTTTCATGTGCTGTTGAATTTGATTTGCTAATATTTTATTGAGTATTTTTACATCTATATTCATAAGGGATATTGGTCTGTAGGTTTCTTTTTTTGTTGTGTCCTTTCATGGCTTTGGTATCAAGGTGATACTGGCTTTGTAGAATAAACTGGGGAGGATTCCCTAATTTTCAATATTATGCAATAATTTCTGCAGCATGGGTACAAGTTCTTTGTAGCTCTGATAAAATTTGGCTATGAATCCATCTGGTCCAGGGCTTTTATATGTTGGAAGATTTTTTATTACTGCTTCAATCTTGCTACTCATTATTGATCTGGTCAGGAGTTGTGTTTCTTCCTGATTGAGACTTGGGCGGTTGTGTGTTTCCAGGAATTTGTCTATTTCCTTTATGTTTTCTAGTTTATGTGTGTAGAGATTTTGTTAGTGTTTAGACATGATATTTTGTATTTCTGTGGTATCAGTTGTAATATGTCCTTTTTCATTTCTGATTGAGCTTATTTGGGTCCTTTCTCTTCTTTTCCTGGTTAGTCTAGCAGGAGGTCTATCAATTTTGTTTATCTCTTCAAAGAACCAACTTTTTTTTGTTGTTGATCCTTTGTATTTGTTTTTTTCCATTTTGTTTATTTCTGCTCTGAACATTGTTATTTATTCTATTGACTTTGGGTTTGGTTTGCTCTTTCTTTTCGAATGACTTGTGATATGTCACTATATTGTTAATTTGTAATCTTTCTGTCTTTTTGATGGAGGCATTTAAGACAGTAAGGTGTTGGCACAAAAAAGAGACATACACTAATGGAACAGAAGAGAAACCCAAATATAAAGCCATCGATATACAGCCAACTGATCTTTGACAAAGCAGACAACAATATATACTGGGGAAAAGAAGCTGTATTTAAAAAATGGTACTAGGAAAATTGGATAGCCATCTGTAGAAGAATGAAACAGGATCCACAACTCTCACCACTTGCAAAAGTTAATTCAAGATGGATAAAATACTTAAATATAAGGCATGAAACCATAAGAATGCTAGAAGAAAATGTATAAAAAATTCTTCTGGATATCTGCCTAGCCAACGAATTTATGACAAAGACTCCAATGACAATTACAGCAACAAACATAAATACATAAATAAATAAATAAATTGGACTTGATTAAATTAAAAAGCTTCTGCACAGCTAAGGAAATAATCAACAGAGCCAATAGAAAATCCACAGAATGGGAGAAAATATTCATAAACTATATATCTGATGAGAGGTTAATAACCAGAATCTACAAAGAGCTCAAGCAAAACAGCAAGAAAAAAACAAACAATCCCATTAAAGAGCGGGCAAAAGACATGAATAGAAGCTTCTCCAAGGAAGATAGAAAAGTGGCCAATAAACATGAAAAAATGCTCAATGCTACTAATTATCAGGGAAATGTACATTAAAACTTAAATGAAATAACACCTTACCTCTGTTAGAATGGCTTTCATTAAAAAGTTCAAAAACAATAGATGCTGGTGTGGATTCAGAGAAAAAGTAATGCTTATACACTGTTGGTGGGACTACAAATTAGTACAACCTCTATGGGAAACAGTATGGAAATTCCTCAAAGAACAAAAAAGTAGCCCAACGATTCATTCCAGTAATACCACTTCTGGGTATCTACCCCAAGGAAAAGAAGTCACTTTATCAGAAATACTCCTGCACTTGAATGTTTATTGCAATACAGTTCGCAATTACAAATATGTGGAATCAACCCAAGCATCCACAAATTTATGAGTGGATTAACAAAATATGGTACATGTACACTGTGGAATGCTACTCATCCCTGAAGAAGGATGACTTAAGGCCTTTGCAACAATTTGGATGGAACTGGAGACCATTATCCTAAGTGAAGTATCTAAGGAGTGGAACAACAGTCACCACATGTACTTGCAATTAAATTGTAACTAACTGATGAGCACACATGTGCACAGAGAGAAGTAAACTCAGTGTAAATCAAGCAGGAAAGAAAGGGGAGGAAGAGATGGGCAAAACCTACCTAACAGGTACAATGAACACTATTTGGGTGATGGGCACATTTCTACCCATAACTCAAGCATTACAAAAGTGATCCATGTAATCAAAAACATTTGTACCTCCTTAATATTTTGAAATAAGAAAAAATTTAAGTAAAATAACAATAAATATCATTTACCTGTACTGAATTTGTAGAGATTTTATTTGTTGGTCTGGATATATATGTATCTATATTAGAGTGGTGGTTTTGTAGGTAATTTTTTATTTTCTTATTTTTTTCTGCTTTTTAGTAGGGTTTGTATTACTGAGCCAAAAAGACATGGAATTAAAGGTAAGCTTTGCTACATATTAGCTGTGTGATTTGGATAAAAGTCAACTTCTGTGAGTATCAGTTTTCTCATCTATAAGATATCCAATAATTTTAATAGCTACTTCATAATATTGTTAGAATTAATGCAATGACATAATGTATCCAGGATATGCAAGTGATTTAATATATGTTATTTATCAATACTGTAGTTTTATCTGTACATTTACAAATAAACAAATACTCATAAAACAGAAATCCCAATAAGAGTTATTAACTTTAAAAAACTCATATGAAAATTCACTTTTGGTTTTTCTTGTTTTCTCCATTGAAAATATCTACCTCAGTTGTTGCATACTCGTTTCTGTGATAAGCCATCAGTTATGACAAATGCACACTCAATCTTTTATGTCTTTATGTAAATGCTTTTCTAGTTATACTTTATATTTTTCTTATTCTTCACTTATCTATTAATATTTAAAATATTTTAATCTATATTAAACTGAAATATATTCTTATAGGTGTACATATCTCACATCTTTACTAATTAGACTATGAAATCATTGCCTTAATATAGTTAAAGAAAATTAAGAATTATCCCATGATTCAAATATAATTCAGGAAATATCTCCATTTGATCAGCTCCTCAGGTTTATACATGAAACTTTCCCACAAAACAGGCTGCTGCCATATGTGTTTAAACGAGATGACCATTTGGCTAAAGCTTGATGCACAAGAAAAGCCCATTTTACAGTCTGTTCACACTTGACTTTATGGCATTTCACCAAGGAAAGGTAAAACAGTTTAGACATTCACAATGAGAACCAACTTGAACCTTATTTAACTTCCAAACCTTCTAAATTTCTTTAAGGCTCAAATAATTCCCACAAAGCCTTCCTCACTTTCTCCCTGCACATACCACCTGCCCTCTGGGAAATTAAACCACCCACTTACTGGAAGAAACAAGCAATACTGATATGCTTCCATACAATTTATGGTTTCCCACATTTTAGGACAACTTAAAGAGATGAATACTTCCTCTTAAAAATAATAACTCTATCAACAATGCCTACATGAGATAAATTGGAGTTTATATTTAATATTTATTTTCTATATTCTAACCCTTAAATGTCTATAGACAAAACAAAGCATGAAGTATAAAAACACAATTATGAAATTGATTTTTATATATGGCTTGGGACAGTGTATTTTATACACCACTCAGAAAAAAATCATATAGTTACTACCATGTTTTTAAAAGACATATTAACTAACGGCCGTTAACAAATGGCTAATTGGAAGTTGATCATGCAGTGGCTGTGTCAGTTTTACCTTCAGTGTGCTGTGGAAAAGAATGCTGAACAGATGCTTTCTAAATAATCATGCTATAATTATACCTTGTATTTGTGGAGGGCTTTCATTTTGTTCCCTTCTCACATTTGTGGAATTCTATGCTTACTGTTAAATAAAGCAAATTCACACTGAAGTAGGATATATTTTTATGTAAGCACTAAAAACAATGTTGAAGGTGGGAAATGGTGAAATAACTGATCCTATAATATACAGAATATATAATACATTAAAAATGAAAGGATCAGTAGTGTTTAGGAAGTGTGGAATCAGTACTCTACCCTGATCCAAATCTGCATGCTTGCTCTCTGATCAGAAATGAAACTGATTGACTACAGGAGAAACTGCAGCACAGCAGCTATTTGTAAAGGGAATTCACAGCGATATCGAAGCAGGGCTTAACCTTAAGCACTACAGGAAGATCAACCACTGATGATCGCAGTGTTGTCTGCACAAGGATTGGTCTAGCCAAAGATGTATATTTGTCCTTGGAAATCTTTTTGCCTCATATGGATGCATTCACTCCCCAAAGTTTCTATGTATTTGTATTAATAGGCATAGCCAGTATCTCTGAGGATAAACATAAGTACAGGAAAAAAAATGAAGTAGTCAAATATTAATATGCTAGAGTAAATTAAGGAAAATAAGGATGTAAAAGGAAATAATATTTCTCTTCATTAATATTTGTAACTTGAAAAGTAAATAGATTTGTGCATATGTAAATTTATATATATATATATATATCTCATAGGTGACTTTTGGTATTGTAAGTGACACTTATTAGTCACTTCTGACAATACCTATATACACTTTTTCAGTGAATTTGTAGAGGATTGTTTCCAAGTATTTCATGGAATTAGTTACAGGGATTTGTAACTCAAATGATCCAGAATTTTCCCAATTATACAACTCTTTTATCATGTCGTAAATATTCAAGTTAATATTTGAAGATTTAATAATGACTGCAACCTACAGGGTGATGTGTAGTGACTCTTTGCAAAAATATTATTCCCATTTTTATTTTATTTAGCTAATTAATTTATTTAAAAATATTAAGGGGGTACAAATGTTTTTGATACATCGCTTGGGTCAGGGATGTACATGTGGCAATCACCTGAATAGTGTTCATTGTACCCTTTAGGTGGGTTTTTGCCCACCGCTCCCTGCTTGATTTCCTGTGACTTTTACTTCCCTCTGTGCACTTCTCTGTGCCCATCAGTTAGTTCCAATGTATTAGGGAGTGCATGTGGTGTTTGTTTTCCCATTCTTGAGATACTTCACTTAGAATAATGCTCCCCAGTTATTCACACATTGCTGCAAAAGGCATTAATCTCCATCCTTTTTATGGTTGAGTGTACTCCGTGGTATACATACACCATATTTTGTTAATCCACTCATGAAATCATGGGTGCTTGGGTTGATTCCATATCTTTGTAATTGTTAATTGTGCTGTAATAAACATTTGAGTGTAGGAGTCTTTTTGATAAAGTGACTTCTTTTCCTTTCAGTAGATACCCAGTAGTGTGATTGTTGGATCAAATTGTAAGTCTACTTTAAATTCTTTGAGAAATCTCCATATTATTTTCTATAGAGGTTGAACAATTCGAAGTCCCACCAACAGTGTATAAGCTTTCTTTTCTCTCTGAATACACACCAGCATCTATTGTTTTTGGACTTTTCAATAAAAGCCATTCTAAGAAGAGTAAGGTGATATCTCATTTAAGTTTTAATGTGCATTTCCCTGATGATTAGTGATGTTGAGCATTTTTTCATATGTTTATTAGCCATTTTTCTATCTTCTTTTGAAAAGCTTCTGTGCATGTCTTTTGCCCACTTTTTATTGGGGTTGTTTTTTTCTTGTTGATTTGTTTAAATTCTTTGTAGATTCTGGATATTAGCCCTTTATCAGATGTGTAGATTGCAAATATTTTCTCCCATTCTGTGGATTGTCTATTGGCTCTTTTGATTATTTCCTTAGCTGTGCAGAAGTTTTTTAATTTAATCAAGTCCTATTTATTTATTTATTTATTTATTTTATTTTGTTGCTGTAATTGTTATTGGGGTCTTCTTCATGAATTCTTTGTCTAGGCTGATGTCTAGGGGAGTTTTTTCTATAATTTCTTCTGGGATTCTTATGGTTTCATGCCTTACATGTAAGTCTTGTATCCATATTCAGTTAATTTTTATAAGTAGTGAGATTGAAGGTCCTGTTTCATTCTTCTACAGGTGGGTATACAATTTTCCCAGCACCATTTATTGAATAGGGCTTCTTTTCTGCAGTGTGTATTGTTGTCTGCTTTATCAAAGATCAGTTGTCTGTAGGTAGATGGTTTTATATCTGAGTTCTTTGCTCTGTTCCATTGGTCTATATCTGTTTTTGTCCTAATACCATGCTGTTTGGCTACTACAGTCTTGTAGTATAGTTTGAAGTCTGGTAATATGATGCCTCCATATTTGTTGTTTTTGCTTAGGATTGCTTTGGCAATTCAAGCTCTTTTCTGGTTGTAAAGGAAGCATAGAATTATTTTTTCTAGATCTGTGAAATGTAGCATTGGTATTTTGATGGGTATTGCATTGAATCTGTAAATCACTTTGGGTAGAATGGTCATTGTAACAATGTTAATTCTACCCATCCATGAGCGCAGTATGTTTCTCCATTTGTTTGTGTCATCTGCAATTTCTTTCCGCAGTGTTTCATAGTTATTTTTGTAGAGATCTTTTGCCTTTAGTTAAGTATATTCCTAGGTATTTTATTTTCTTTATACATATTGAGAATGTTATTGAGTCTGTGATTTGACTCTTAGCTTGCCTGTTATGGATATATACAAATGCTGCAGATTTGAATACACAGATTTTGTATCCTGAGACTGTGCAGAACTTATTTATCACTTCTAGGAGTCTCTTGGTGAAGTCTTTGGGATTTTCTAGATATAAGGTCATATCCTCAGGGGAAAATGATAGTTTGACCTCCTCTTTCCCAATTTGAATACCTTTTATTTCTTTCTCTTGCCTGATTGCTCTGGCTAGGACGTTGAGCACTATGTTGAATAGAAGTGGAAGCAGTGGGCACTCTTGTCTTCTTCCAGATCTTAGTGGGAGTGCTTTCAATTTTCCCACCCAATGCTGGCGGTGGGTTTGTCATATATAGCTCTCATAATTTTGAGATATGTTCCTTCTATGCCTAGTTTGCTGAGGGTTTTTATCATGAAAGGGTGCTGGATTTTTTTGAATGCTTTTTCTGCATCTATTGAGATGATCATATGGTCTTTGTTTTTGCTTCTGTTGATATGGTGAATCAAATTTGTTTATTTCCATATGTTAAACCAAACTTGCATCCCTGTGATGAAGCCCACTTGGGAATGGTGGATTATTTTGTTGATGTGTTGTTGAATTCAGTTGGTTAGCATTTTATTGATGATCTTTGCATCTATATTCATAAAGGATATTGGTGTAGTTTTCTTTTTTGTTCTGTCCATTCTTGGCTTTGTTAGCAAGATGATACTGGTTTTATAGAATGAGTTGGGGAGGATTCCCTTCTCAATGTTGTGTAATTATTTCTGCAGTATGGGTACAATATCTTATTTGTATGTCTGGTGGAATTTGGCTGTGAATCCATCTGGTTTGGGGCTTTTATTTTGTTGGAAGATTTTTTTTTATTACTGCTTCAATCTCACTGCTCATTATTGATCTGTTTTGGAGTTCTTTTTTTCTTGATTGAACATTGGAAGGTTGAGTGTTTCTAGGAATTTGTCCTTTTATTCTATATGTTCTAGTTTATGTGTGTAGAGATTTTCATAGTATTCATGAATGATGTTTTTTATTTCTGTGCTATCAGTTGTAATATTTATGTTTTCAGTTCTGATTAAGCTTATTTGCATCCTTTCTCTTTTATTCCTGATTAATCTAGCAAGAAGTCTGTAAATTTTGTTTATATTTTCAAAGAACCAAATTTTTGTTTCAGTCACTTTTTGTATTATAGTTTTTCTGTTTACCATTTCATTTAGTTCTTCTTTGACATTTGTTATTTGTTTTCTTCTGCTGACTTCAGGTATGGCTTGCTCTTCCTTTTCTAGCTTCTTGAGATGTGATATTAGGTTGTTAATTTGTGGTCCTTCTGACTTTTTGATGTGGGCATTTAATGCTATGAATTTTCCTCTTAGGTATTTTTTTCTGGGTCCCATAGATTTTGACAGCTTGTGTCTTTTTTGTCAATCAGTTTAAGGAATCTTCTGATTTCCATCTTAATTTCATTATTGACCCAATAATCTTTCAGTAGCAGGTTGTTTAATTTCTATACCTTTCTGTAGAATTGAGTGTTACTCTTGGAACTGATTTCTAGCTTTAATCCACTATGGTCTGGGAAGTTACATGGTATGGTTTTTTTTCTTTTTTAAATTTGCAGAGACATGTTTTCTGGCCTAAGATATGATCTGTTTTGAATAATGTCCCATGTGCTGATGAGAAGAATGTGTGTTCAGCGGTTTTTGGTAGAATGCTTTGTAAATATGTAGTAGGTTCATTTGTTCTAGGCTCCCAATTAAGTCCAGTGTTTATTTATATTCTGCTTTGATGATCTATCCAGCTCTGAAAATGGGATGTTGATGTCCCCAGCAATTATGATGCTATTATTTATTTCTTTGCTTACCTCTAGTAGAATTTGTTTTATGTACCTGGGAGCTTCTATGTTAGGTGCATATATATTTACAATTGTTATGTCCTCTTGTATTCTTGTCTTCTTCCTTCTTTTATCATCATAAAATGATCATCTCTGTCTTTCTTTACCATTGCCAATTTAAAGTTAATTTTATCTGTTATGAGAATGGCTACATCTACTCCTTTTTGGTTTCCATTTTTGTGAAATATTTTTTCCATCTTTTCACATTGAGCCTGTGTGTGTCCTTGTGGTTTAGATGTGTCTCTTGGAGACAGCAGCTAGTTCAGTTATATTTTTTAATCCTTTCAGCCAGCCTATGACTTTTGAGAGTGCATTCAAACCACTAATGTTAAGAGAAAGAATTGATATGTGAGATGCTGTTCTGTTCATCCTGTTGGGATGCAATACTTTATTGCTCTGTTTCCCTTCTTGTAGTATTGTTTTATAAGAGTTGTAAGCTTTAGCTTTTTTTTGGTGGTTTTACATTGGTGGGTATGTATTGTGCTGATTCATGTATAATGCATTTCTGAATATTCCCTGCAGGGCAGGTCTGGTCATGACAGACAAATTCCCTCAGCATTTGCTTGTCTGGAAAAGACTTAATTTATCTATCAATTGTGAAACCTAGTTTTGCAGGATACAGAATTCTAGGCTTGCAGCTGTTCTGTTTAAGAAGGTTGAATATAGGGCCCCATTCCCTTCTTGCTTGTAGGAATTCCATTGAGAAATTGGCTGTTAACTCGATGAGTTTTCCTTTATAGGCCATTTTTTGCTAGCTGGTTGTAGAATTTTCTCCTTCATTTTGAGTTTGGCCAGGTTGATTACTATGTATCTTGGAGTTGACCTATTTGCTATGAATCTTCCCAGAGTTTGATAGCATCTTGTAGCCATCTCTGGTGATACTGAGAAAGTTTTCCTCAATGATTCCCTTGAAGAGATTTCCATGTGTTTAGCTCTTTCTTCTCCCTCAGGGATATCTATAATTCATATGTTAGTTTGCTTCTCATAGTCTCATATCTCTCTAAGTGGTTGTTGTACCTTCTGTTCTCTTCTCTGCCTCTTTAAATGACTGGGTTAGCCAAGATCCTTGTCGTCAATCTCTGAGATTCTTTTCCTTGGTTTAGTCTCTGTTGGTGATGCTTTGTGCTGTTTTGAAATTCCCTAAATGACTCTTCCATTTCATCTAGTTTTATTATATCCTTCTATATGTTGTCTAGCTCTTTAGTGTCTTATTCATTAATTTCCTGAAAATTTTTGACTTTTTTTGTTGGTTTTCAGCTTTCTCTTCAATTCCATTCATCTTATTTGCCCTCCATTTTCTGAATTCCATTTTCTATCATTTTGACAATTTCCTTTTAGTTGGGGTTCACCTCAGTGACTCCATTGTAATCCCCTAGGAGTGTTGATCTGTTTTGATTTTTCATGTTGCCAGGGTTCTTTTGCTGGTTTCTTCTCATCTGAAATCTCTTATCTTGACTCTGGGCTAATTGGTTTGCAGGGCGCTGGTTCTTTGCTGGGAACTCTTCTGCTTAATTAGAAGAAGGGGAGATCCCTAAATGGTGCTTTTCCCCCCTACTCTGGAATGTTGACACAGCAGGGAAGAGAAGTGTGCACTAGCAGACTGTAATGTATCTGTTCTGATTTGATCTGTTCACCTGAAACTGCCTCTGTTCAAGCCTGTGCTAGATGCTGTTTGTGCTTTGTGTTGAATTGTTCACCAGATAGTTGTAGGATGTTCGAGTTGGGGTGAGACCCTCTTCACTGAGGCTGGTGTTGTGGGGATTGCTTTGCCCAGGGTCTCCCCATAGAGATGGCAGTGACAGCTGGGTGAGGCTATCCAGGGAGTGATCATAAGTTCCTGGGCTGTGGGCATTTACTCAAACCAGGTCCCAGTGTACTGGTGGCTTGAGACTGGGGGATCCTTGACAGGGCATTGGACTTTTGAACAGTTTTGCCAGCCCTGTGGCAGTGGTGGAGGATCTGTGGTGGGGTCTTGGGGCCCAGGTGCAATGCTGGTATCTCGAGGGCAGTGTCGCATGCCTGATTGGAGCTCTGGAGGCACAGACATGAAGCCTCAGGCTCTGGCATGTGAGCCTCAGAGCTTAGACTGGGGAGGAACCAGAATTAGGTCTTTTGAGCTGGGCCTCAAAGCCATAAGTGGGACCCTGCAGGCAGCAAGGGTGATTAGACCTGGAAGGCAGGGTCAGGGCTAAGCAAGTGGCAGGAAGTTGGTACCTGGCATGTAGAGTTGGGGTTAGGATTAGCCAGTGGTGGCAACTGTACCCTGTGCCTACGCCTGCCAGCAGTCGTGGAGGAAACTTTCCCTGGGTGGAGATGCATGCTTGCAACTTGCTTGGCACTGGATTCCTTCCCTGCAGCTGTGGCTTGTCCAGCTATTCTCATTAAAATTCAACTTTTTATTCAAGTAATAATATACATGCAGAGATACACATAAATAATAAACATAATGCTGGATGAATTTTTTTCTTAATAAGTTGAATGCACACACACAATCAGGACTCAGATTAAGACAAAAATCGTTACCTCCACTCAGAGGCACCAGTCACTGTCACCCTTCAATGTCAATTACTATTGCTACCTTGCTTTTAATTCCATATATTACTTATGCCTGATTTTGAAATTTATATACTGTAGATGAATCACACTGTATGTATTTTTTTGTGTACTTGCTTTTCACAACATTAAGTTTGTGAGATTCATTCATTTTTCATTGTTATACAGTGTTCTATTGTTTGAAGTACTATTATTTATTTATTCATTTTATTGTTGTTCCTTTGGGTTGTTGCCCCCTTGGTTCTACTATAAACAACACTGCTATAAGCATTCTTGACATATTTTTGGTGTATATATCCATAGAGAGGAACTGCTAGTTTATAGATGAGGCATATGGTCAGCATTAGTAGATACCTCCAAACTGCTTTCCAAAGGGTTGTGCCAATTTTACACTCCCAAAAAGAATCTATAAGAATTCTATTTGCTCTACATTCTCATGAACTCCTGATGTTATGGTTATGCTGGTAGGTGTGTCATGGTAATTTATCTATTTATTTATTTTGTGGTAACTTATTATAGTTGTACCTGCATGTCCCTGTTGACTAAAGTGGTTGAGCACCTTTTCAAATATTTGGTGGCATTTTGGTTATTCTCCTTTGAGCAGTGCCTAATCAGAAAGCAAGATTTTCCATTTTTACTGGGTTTTTCATTTTTTATTGATTTGTAGAAATTATATAGTCTGGATACAAATGCATTGTCAATATCTCTCTCCCTCTCTCTCTCTCCCCTCCTTCCCTCTCTTTCTCTGTCTCTCACTTTCTAATTCTGATATATTTTTCTACTCATAGGATTCCCTTTTTACTCTTTTCCATATTTCTATTGAAGAAAAAATAAATTCTGAATTATAAAATACTCAAATTTATCACTTTTTAACTTATGATTCATGCATTTGTTGTCCTGATTCTAGAAGGACATGTTTTCATCTAATGAGTTTTTGTAGACATTCACATTAGATGTACAAAATATTTCGAATTGATTTTTATGTGTAATATGAAGTAGGAGGTCAACATTTACTCTTTTTCATATGCATAGTTAATGGATCCAGCATCATTTACTAAAAATCTATAGGATCAATATGATTCAGGTTGGAGTTTTTTTCCTATCACCTTTAACTTTTTTTAATTGAATTTTTAAAATTAATTTTTAATTTCAGAATATTTCAGGGGTACAAACACTTTGGTTACACTTTGCACTGCCTGAGTCACAGCTATAAGCATGCCCATTCCCCAGACAGTGTGCACCACACACATTAGGTGTGAAATTACACACCCCTCCCCTCCCCCCTCACCTGCCTGATATCCAATGAATGTTACTTCAATATATGCACGTAAGTGTTGATCAATTAGTACCAATTTAGTGGTGAGTACATGTGGTGCTTGTTTTTCCATTCTTGTGATACATCACTTCAAAGAATGTACTCCAACTCCATCCAGAATAATACAAGAGGCATTAATTAACCATTGTTATTTATGGCTGAGTAGTACTCCATGTTATGCATATACAACATTTTATTACTATACTCATGGATTGATAGGCACTTGGTTGGTTTCCACATCTTTGCAATTGTGAATTGTGCTACTATAAACATTCTAGTACAGATGTCTTTTTATAGAATGTCTTTTATTCCCTTGGGTAGATAGCCAGTCATGGGATTGCTGGATCAAATGGTAGTTCTACCTTTAGCTCTTTGAGGCATCTCCATATTATTCTCCATAGAGGTCGAACTAGTTAGCAATCCCACCAGCAGTGTATTAGTGTTCCTATCTTACTGCATCCACACCAACATTTGTTGTTTTGGGACTTTTTGGTAAAAGCCATTCTCGCTGGAGATAAGTGATATCTCATTGTGGTTTTGATTTGCATTTCCCTGATGATTAAAGATGTTGAACATTTTTTCATGTTTGATGGCCATTAGTCTGTCTTCTTTTGAAAAGTTTGTGTTCATGTTCTTTGCCCTCTTTTTAATGGGGCTGTTTGATTTTTTCTTGCTGATTTTCCTGAGTTCTATATAAATTTTAGTTATCAGCCCTTTATCAGATATGTACCAAATATTTTTTCCCATTCTGTAGGTTGTCTGTTTGCTATAATGATAGTTTCCTTGGCTGTGCAGAGCATTTTAATATGATCAGGTCTCATTTATTTATCTTTGTTGTTGCTGTGATTGCTTTCAGTTTCTTCTTCATAAATTCTTTGCCTAGGCTGATGTTTATAAGAGTTTTTCTAACATTTTCTTTTAAAATTCTTATGGTTTCATGTCTTAGGTTTAAGTCTCTTATCCATCATGAATTGATTTTTGTGAGAGGTGAGAGGTATGGATCCTGTTTCAGTCTTCTACATGTGGCTACTCAATTTTCCCAGTGCCATTTATTGAATAGGGATTGTTTCCCCCCAATGTATGTTTTTGTCTGCTTTGTCAAAGATCAGGTCGCTATATGAGGATGGTTTTATATCTGGGTTCTCGGTCCTGTTCCATTGGTCTATGTCTCTGTTGTTGTACCAGTACCATGCTGTTTTGTTTACTATAGACTTGTAGTATAGCTTGAAGTCTGTTAAATTGTTGCCTCCCAGTTTGTTCTTTTAGCTTAAGGTTACTTTGGCTATACGTGTCTTCTCTGGTTCCATACGAAGCATAGAATTATTTTTTCTAGATCTACAAAAAATGATGTTGGTATTTTAATAGGGATTGCATTGAATCTGTAGATCACTTTGGGTAGTATACACATTAACAATGTTGATTCTGTTGATCCACGAGTGTGGTAGGGTTTCTCATCTGTTTATATTCTCTGCAATTTCTTTTCTCAGTGTTTTGTAGTTCTTCCTATATAGGTCTCTTACCTCCTCAGTTAAATATATTCTTAAATATTTAATTTTCTTTGATGCTATTGTGAAAGATATCATTTCTCTGATTTGATTCTTGGATTGACTATTATTGGCATATATGAAAGCTACTGATTTGTATGCATTAATTCTGTATACTGAGACTTTGCTGAATTCATTTATCAATTCCAGGAGTCTCTTGGTGGAATCTTTGTGGTTTTCTAGCTATAATATCATATCATCAGCAAAGCGCAATAGTTTCATCTCTTCTGCCCCCATTTAGATACCCTTGATTCCCTTCTCTTGTCTGATTGCTGTGCCAAGGACTCCTAACACTATGGTGAATGGAAGTGGAGGTAGTGGGCAAACTTGGTGGGAATACTTTCAATTTTTCACCATTCAGTATGATGTTGGCTGTGGGTTTGATATATACAGCATTAATAATTTTGAGGTATGACCCACCAGTGCCTATTTTGTGAAGAGTTCTTATCATAAAAGGCTGCTGAATTTTGTCAAATTCCTTCTCTGTGTCCATTGAAAGGATCATATATTCTTGTTCTTGCTTTTCTTTATATGGTGAATTACATTTATAGATTTGCATATGTTGAACCATCCTTAGATGTCTGGGATGGAGCCTACCTGGTCATGATAAATTATGTCTTTGAAAACAGTTGAATTCGATTTGCTAAGATTTTATTGAGAATTTTTGCATCTATATTCATAAGGGATATTGGTCTGTAGTTTTCTTTTTTGTTGTGTACTTTCCTGGCCTTTGTATCAAGGTTATATTGCCCTCATAGAATGAGTTGGGGAGGATTCCATCATTCTCAATGTTGTGGAATAATTTCTGCAATATAGGTACCAGTTCTTCTTTGTAGATTTGGTAAAATTCAGGTGTGAATTCTTCTGGTCTGGAATTTTTTTATTAGAAGATTTTTTTATTGCTGCTTCAATTTCATTGCTTGATATTGGTCTGTTCAGGAGGTCTATTTCTTCCTGACTGAGCCCAGGTAGGTTGTGTGTTTCTAAGAATTTGTCCATTTCCTTCACATTTTCAAGTTTTTTGGCACAGTGGTTTTTATAGTATTCAAAGATGGTCTGTATGATATTGGTTGTGACTTCTCCTTTTTCATTTCTAATTGAGCTTATTAAAGTCCTTTCCTTTCTGCTTCTGGTCAATCTATCAAGATGACTATTGATTTTGTTTATCTTTTAAAAGAACCAAATTTTGGTTTTATTAATCTTCTTTACAGTTCTTTTTTCTCAATTTAATTTAGTTCTGCTCAGATCTTGGTTATTTCTTTTCTTTTGCTGGGTTTAGGTTTTATTCTTGCTTTTCTAGTTCCTTGAGATGTTTCATTATTTTGTTGATTTGTGATCTTCCTGTCTTTTGGATGTGGGCATTTAAGGCTATTCGTTTTCCTCTCAGTACTGCTTTTGTTATAACCCACAGAGTTTGATAACTTGTGTCCCCATTGTAATTTAGTTCAAAAAATCTTTTGACTTCTACCTGAATCTTCTCCTTGACCCAACAATCATTCAGCTATAGATTGTTTAATTTCCATGATTTTGTGTAGAGATGATTGTTTCTGTTGAAATTAATTTCTAATTTTAATCCACCATGGTCTAAGAAGATACTTGTTATAATTTATATATTTTAAAATTTGTTGAGATCTGTTTTATGCCCTAGAATATGATCAGTTTTAGAGAAAGTTTCATGAGCTGATGAGAAGAATGTATATGCCATGTTATTTGAGTGGAATGTTCTGTAGAAGTCTGTTAGACCCATTTGTTCTCGAGTTCGGTTTAAGTCCAATGTTTCTTTGCTTATTTTCTGCTTGGAGGATCTGCCCAGTTCTGTCAGTGGAGTGTTGAAGTCCCCAGCTACTATGGAATTTCTATTCACCATTTTTGTTTAGATTAAGCAGGATTTGCCTTATATATCCAGGTGCTCCTATGTTGGGTGCATAAATATTTAGGATTGTTAAATCTTCTTGTTGAATTTTCCCCTCCACCATGATATAGTGACCATCTTTTGCTTTCTTTACTTTTGTTGGTTTAAAGTTTATGCTGTCTGATATAAGAATGGCTACACCAGCTTCCTTTCAATTGCCATTTGCCTGGGAATTTGTTTTCTATCCCTTCACCTTGAGTCTGAATGAGTCCTTGTGAGTAAGATGCATTTCCTGGAGACAGAAGATACTGGCTTGTATTTTTTTAATCCATTCAGTGAGGCTATTTTTCTTCAGTGGATAATTCAAACCATTCATATTTATTGAGAGAATTGATATTTTGGATGGATTTCTGTACATGCTGTGGGGTAGACTCTTACTGTTTTGTTTTACCTCTTGAGCCATTGTGAAATCATGGTTCTGGACTTTATATTTTGAGTGATTTTATACTAGTGGGTGGCTATTGTGCTGATCAGCATATAATGCAAGTATGAATACTTCCTTCAGGGCTGGCCTGTTCTTCACAAATTCCCTCAGCTTTTGGTTGTCTGGGAAAGTCTTTATTTCTCCCTCATATAAGAAGCTTCATTTTGCAGGATAAAGAATTCTAGGCTGGCCATTATTCTGTTTTAGAAGACTGAGGATGGATACTCAGTTCCTTCTGACTTGTAAGGAACAACTACTATCTGTAGTCTGATAGATCTTTCTCTGCAGGCTACCTGTTGTTTTCACCTTACTGCTTGAAAGAGTGCTCTTGCATGTTTACTTTGACCAGCCTAATAACTATGTGATGTAGTGATTGTCTTTTCACATTGAATCTCTCAGGAGTCTTGTACCTGGATATCTAGATTTCTGGCTAGTCCAGGGAAATTCTCCTCAATTATTCCTTTGTGTGGATTTTCCAGCCCTTGTTTATTTTCTTCTTCATCCTCATAGATGCTCATGTTTCTTATATTTGGCCTCCTTATATAATCCTACATTTTATTTTATGCTTTGTTCATGCCTCTTGTTTCTGCATCCTTTCTGTTCAAATGATTTGTTTAGCTTATAGGTGTTATCTTCAAGCTCTGAGATTCTTTCTTCTGCATGATTCAGCCTATTAAGACTTTCCACTGTGTTTTGTAATTCCTTGAATGCATCTTTCATTCCCAGAATTTCTGTTTGGTTTTTCCTTAATACTTTTATTTCTTTAGAGAACTTTTCATTCTTTTCCTGCATTGTTTTTGTGGCTTCTATGTGTTAGATTTCTATTTTCTCTTGAATTTCATTGAGCTTTCTTACAATCCATATTTGAAATTCTTCATCTGTCATTTTAACCATTTTGTTGGTATCTGTTGCTGAGGACCTAATTATTTCTTTTGGGAGTGACTTTTTACTCTGTTTTTGCATGTTTCCTGAGTTCTTTTGCTAATTCTTTCTCATGTGGCTTCTGGGCTTAGTGCTGGGGGTACTAGGGATGGTTTATCACCCTGTCTCCAAGTCCCCAAGGATTGCTCCCTGATAGTGCTAGATAGAGGAGTACTGGTCCTGAATTGCCTTAGGAGTGTTGAAGCAAGTTTGATGAACCTCTTGGGTTACCTTTGACCTTTTGTCTTCACCTCTTCCCAATGGAGTGTAGTGAGTTTGGTCCCCCAGCTTAAGCTCAAGGTTGGTGGATTATACTTGTGGGTATGAATCCACTGCTCCCTAACAGCTTGAAATGGAAGGCACTATGTTTAGCTATGGGGTTGTTCCTGCTGTCATTGATTGTATTTTGCATGGAGAAGCCAGTTACTGAGGTAATTTATTGTGCCCATGGTAGGTTCTTGGTCTGCAGGTGGGGTATACAAATGCCCAAAGCTTTGGGAGGGACCTTGTAGCTCACAGGGGTTGCTGGATCCTGCTCCCCCTTGAGGTGGGGAGAGGAGCAAGACTGATCATGGTGGGGATGTTAGAGCCTGGGGGTGTGTGCTTCTATGGGGCTCAGAGGTTGCTTATCCATTCGCTAGGGGCAGCCACTGATAGGAAGTTCAGGGCTATCTCTCCAAGCTTGGAAGGCTGCTCCTGATGGGAGGGGCCTACTCTTGTGATTGCTGAGGCCTCTAGCCAGGTTTTTCTTTGCATGTCCACAAACCCAGGCACTTTCCCCTTTGACAAGTCCACTTGTGTTTCCTCTCTGCACAAGACAGACTCTGGAGCTTCCGCACAGTTCATGTGTCTGGCCCACTGTTGTGAGTCTCCACATGTTGCTGGTAGATAGGGAGATCTCCAATTGTGCACCCCTTTTCTGCCACTAGACCTCAAGGTGAGGTGGGTGGGCCTCCCTATCCCCAGAATTCTCTGCCAGGAGGACGCTCCCACTGGTGGAGTAGCGGCAGCTCAAGGAACTCTTGGTTCACACTGAACTGCCTATTAAAGTTAGTGGGGCTGGGGGCAGCTGCTCCAACTTAGCCTGTGGCACTTGGGGCATTTGGCTGCCATAGGAAACAGTACTTATGCAAATTGAGTCACCATGGCACAGCAAACTCCAATATGGCAGTTCTTGGGGGCAGGGGCAGGGGTTGGGGCTCACCCACAGAACCCTGCTCTCTTGTGCTCCTCCACACCCTCCTGATGGGCACAAGCTCTCACTTGCCTCCTGACTCTGGAACCAGGATTTCTCCCCAATGCCTGCCCACCTCACCATCTAGGGGTGGAAACGAACCCCCCCAGCACTGAAAGCAGGTCACTCAGTGCACAGTACTCTAGCTGCTGCCATGGTTTGGGGAAGGGGCTGCAGACCTCCTGTACTGCTCTCAAGTTTGGAAGGGCACCCATCCTCCCTCCTCTCCATGCGACAGCTTTGGCAGCCCAACTGCCCTCCTCTCCAAGACACAGTGGTGGCTATGCTGACCGAGGCAGGGCCAAGTCACTCAGCGTCAGGAACTTTGGCAATTGCTATGAGGTGGGTGTGGCCACACAGCTACAAGTATTTTGAGTCCAAATTACTTCCTGGGATGCCAGGAGTGGAGGAGTTGCAGAGGAGGAGCCATCCAGATGCAGGGATGCCAACTCTCCAGTCTCTTGTGGCACTCCCCCATGGGATGAGAGCCCTGTGTCCTGTTGCTGGCTTGAGGCACCTGGGTGGGGAAGGCGGGGAGGCAGGGGGAACCTCACACTTTCCCTGGGCTCTAGACCTCTCTGAAATTAGTTTGTGCGGATTACTCCCTTTCATCTTCCTCTCTCTCAGCTGCTCAGTTCTTGCTGGTGCTGTTCCTGGACTCTACTGGTGTCTATTGCTGGAGTTCACTTCTGAGCAGTAGTCACTTTCTGCTCTCCTGAGCCCAGTCCTCAACTCTTCTGCCAGGATGGTCCAACAGGCTTTGTCTCTAGATGGCCATCTTGGCTCCTTCTCCCTATCACCTTTTACTTGAAGGAATTATTCTGATGTAGGAATAAACAGGCCAATAATTAGCAGACTTTCAATAATAGTTCATTTCATTGTTGGTGGGAGGATTGGAAATCAACTTTAGAGCATACTCCATCAGACTAATTATAGTATTCAAATACTGTAGCTGAATTTTTGCAGTGATATCTGTGTATGTCTCCATACATGTCCATTTTCGATGGCAGGTTTCTTTATTTCTTCAGTATTGGATGGGCAGTGGAGACTGGATTTGTGACCTTGTCTAAATCTAAAAAGAATGCAAAAAAGAGTAAAAAATGAGTTAAGTCTAGGCCATTTGGGGACATTATTTGGGCCAGATATTGAGTGGAGCGTAATCTACTTTTGGATAGTTTGAACTTTTTACAAGAGAAATTAGGAATCCCTTTGCTCTGGCTAGTGTCTTACTAATGTCTAAAGCTAACTCAAGGCCTAGTTAGCTTTGCTGATGCTATTGTTAGAGAAAGAGAATCAACTTGTTTTTTCCTTTATTATTCCTTTTACCTTTTCAGCTTAGTTCCAACTTCTTCCACTGACCGTAAATGATAACGGAGCAGGTAGATGAGACAGTGCATACTCCACATGGTTTTAGGTATAAATTTATACCACATTTATCTTCCTCTTTCTGTTTCTCTATAGATCTGTGGATAATACTGACATGCTATGGCAAAGAAGTTCTAGAGCAAGTATGAACAAATCATCATATATTTTTCATTGTATACCTAATCTAAATTCAGTGAGAATGTTTCCTTAAAATATTAGTAAAATTATCCCATCTTTGTATTGTTCTATTTTTAAATGCATCTTTGATTGAACTTTCTTTGCCTAATGTTCATGAATAGAAGAAAATCCTAAGTTTTCTGAAACACTTTGAGTATCTTGGGTTTAAATTTGCTATTACTTTTTGGAAGCATAATCCTTTATTCTTTAAAATAAGGTTATCTGAAAAGAAATGCGGACAAAAATCTTAACCATATATGCATTAATATTCATATAAATAACCATTTCAATTAAGGCTCTAACTTCCTTGTTTGGTTGAAGTGAAGAAGAAACTATATTTAATAAAAACCTTTAACCTAATTTCTAATCCTTCACACTGACTCAGAGACTGCAATTTGCACTAATAACATTTCGTTGACGACTTTATAAAAACAAACAAACAAAAGCATAGTCATATTTTGCCAAACCACATATAATTTATTTGAAAGCGTTAAATGAAGTTAGTGATTTGGAGGTGGCCCATCATTGCTTATGCTGAATATACTTAAATTTCTGTAATTGCTACATGTTACATTGCTGTAGTTATGACCTAGCCTGACCAAGTATAAATACCATCTTGCAAGCAAGTGGGCAAATATTAAGGAAAAGGAAGCTTGTTTATAATGGATTTTTACCCATTCATTTTTTCATTGTTTTTATGTATATTTTTGGTTTTTAAAACCTTGATCCTCTGCTTATATAACTTCCGCATTTTAATTTACTCATCTTCATTATCATTAGTTATCATCATTGTTATTTTAGTTGTTATTGTTATCATTGTTATCATTGTTATCATTAGTTATCATCATTATTATTTTCACTATGCATATTTTTACAAAGTAATGATGCATGATTGCACTTTCTGTATTTATTCCCAGGTACTTCAAAGAGCACATTTGTAATTTATAACTCATTTTTGGGATTCTTCCATTCATCGAATCAATAGGTTGTATCTTACTGGGTATTTTCTCAGGAATATATTGTAGTAAGGTCTTGTGACATAGAAACACCTAACAGTATGAGCTGTCTAATACTGTTGCTCTTTTTTCTTCATGTTCTCTCTCAGTTGAGCATTGTTATTGGTTTTTCTATTTTAATTAACAGTTTGACATTAAAAATAACTTTTATTTGAAGTATTATTTATTTTGCAGGTTTTAGCAAGTTTACATATTTTATTTGTAACCCACGTAGAGAAATTTTGCAGTGAGAGATATTTGTTTTGCCTTCTTAAATTTGTAACATGTGAGGATGATTTCAACAATAAATTTGTTACTAAATTATATGAGATACATAAAACTTTTACTGGTCAATATATTTATTGCAATTAAAATTAAGATATTCTTATCATTAAATTTAAGGTTACGAATGGGTCACATGGCCATCATTAGTTTAATGTAAGATACATAAATAAATATGTATTGAATTTAGATTATAAATCAGATATTTTAACATAAATTATTCAGCATAAACATAATAGCCCAAATATATGTCTTCTCTCTAGTGTAAATAACAGATATAAACTCACAACACCATGAGAAGTAAATGCAATTTTGTTGAATGATTTTGAAATACAATATTTACATATATTTATTTTAAGCTTTCATACCATTTTTGTTTTTGAATAAAATATTAGGCAGACCCCTAATATTTAAAAGAAACAAAATTTAAAATGTCTTGTTAAAATGGGATGTGTGGTTCAGAGATACAGTTGCTTAAATCCACTCTACTCCCTGGGTTCTAAGGTACAGGCTTTAAAAATCATCTAATAACAGAATTTTGGAAAGTGCCTTAGAGTTCATCAACTTCAGTATTATCCAAAGATGGTCCTTGTAACACTACTCTCATTAGATGTTCTCCAAAAACTAGAATCCATGATATATAAATCTGAGAACATTTTTATGCCTAGTATATTCTCATTTTGGACCAACATGATGTGTATTAACATATTAGTGGCTCTGAAGTATCACATAGTTAAAAAAAACAAAAACTACTAACTGATTTTCAAAAATGAATTTCCTCAAATTATTTAATAACAAATTTATATATTGTGTGTAATACTGATGTCCTAAAGAATTAGTTTATCCCACAATATAATTTTATGATAAAATAATCATCCTTTGATCTAATGCAACAATTGCTTCTACAGTGTCTTAAATAGATAATGCTTTAAGGTATGATTATATAATTTGGAAATGGGAAACTGACTTTCAGTCATTTGAGCGATTCTAATGGTTAGAAAGATTTTTACTATAGGGATTATTTGTTCCAATGAGATATTAGAAAGAGTTTTCCAGCTGTAGTATATTTTCACCTAAAAATCATTTCTGTCACTCATCTGAGTGCTCCTCATCCTGCTTCAAATTTTAAATTCATGAAGATTAACAGAGATCCTTAGATGAGATATAGGTAATTATTTTAATGGTAGAAAGGATTCACTGACTTCAGTGATTCACTGACAACTATAAACCTGAAACAATTAAAGATAATGATCTGAACCAGCATCACATATGATTTATCTTTGCCGTAGAATTCATGTTTTGCATTTGAGGCTTCAAAAGCTGGCATTTATTGATCTGGACACACTGATATCAAGTGACTTTTTGGTGATTGTGCTGAACTGGGAACCATTGGACAGCACAAACAGGTGGCGTAATATCTATCTGTATATCTATTGCATATAACCTGTGCTTTTCATGCCTTGTTTTAAAACTTATGATGTAACATTGAAAAAGGTATGTAACACTGGCTGCCTAATTTCAAACTCATGAACTTTATGTACTTCCTATTAGTAATACTTTTTAAAACTTTTGAAAGGCATTGGTTTTGTCTGCCATTCATTTATCCATTGAATTAAAACGATGTGTCTAATATATGATAGGCACTGTTCTTGGAATTGGAGAAATAACAGTAGATAAAACCGCAACCCTTCTGTGATCATGCTGACTGCCCTGCTTTTTCAGAGCTTAGTTCTCATCGATGACAGGTAATAAACAAACAAATAGATAATATAATGTCAGGTAGTGGTCAGTGAGGGCATCTCGGAGGAGGTGATACTCGAATTGAGACTTGAATGAAGTGAAAGAGTACTGCAGATCGGAGAAGCAGCAAACAATAGGACTGGAATTTCTGTATTGTTCGAATAATTTATAAGAATACATTCGTTATTATTTGTGGAGATAAATACAGAAAAACCTATGTGCAATTTATTGAAAAGCTATACATGATCATGTTTAGACATTTGATATGAAAGGATATTGAATATGGTTAAAAGCAAAAGATTTTAAGCAATATATATATATATGGAAGTATTAGAAATGTTTAAAAAGAAATAAAATATATTCTTTCGAGAAGTTTGAAGTGCAAAAGCACGAATAAAGAAGGAATAATCAAGAAAAAAATATATATATTCTTTCTTCTTCAATTAGTAATACTGATGGGGGAAATTAATTTTACTAATTTTAGTCCTTAGCTAAATAGAGCTTAGTATTAACATTATGTCATATGCACTCTCTAAATTTTAAAAACAAATATCAAATGTATTGTATGCATTGTCAATTAAGACAAATACAAAAGCAAATAAAAGCAAAATACCTTTTAGAACATATTGATAGATGATGTCTTATGCAAGATGACCCAAATTTGCAATAGGGACATTAAGAAAGACGGTAAATTAGTAAGGTCAATAAGACACTCCTATTATATCAATGTCTAACTGTAGCCATATGAAATTGTGTATTAAAAACTGCTTATGTTCATACCACTTTAAGAAAATACAATAAGCATATACATAGACTATCAACTATTGCACAGGGGAGTTTTCTTATTTTTCTAGGTTGAAAAATTCAACCTAGATTTCCTTGAAATACTCACTTATTAAGGTCACTCAGGACAGATTTTTTATTTACAGTGATTTAATCATTACAAAACTTTTAGGAATGCACCCATTGCATAAAGTGAAGCAAATTATATAAGAATATATATGTTGTATATATGACATTATCTTATCATAATTTGATTGTGACACATTTAAGTATAATCTACAGGATTTTGGCCATGGAACCCAAACATTATCATGCAGGGAAAAAAATCCTATATTGTACTAATAAGAACAATATACTTTTTAAAGAAAGGATGTAAGTATTCCTGTCTATAGACAAATTTATAAATAAATGAAAAGAATAAAACGAATCAATTAAAGCCTGTTTTCTTGATAGATACCTGTGCAATGTACACGTCACCTGATTAAGTTACATAGAACAATATTGATCCTCCTTATACAAGCCTGTTTGCTTCTAGGAATAGAAGTATCTAAACCTCCCCCTCTGCCTCCCTGCATTTGTCTTTGATATACACAACTCCCTTTGAAATTGGTGGGATATGAGGGAGTGCAGTGGGGGATAAAAATCTGTGAATTCAGTGGCCATTTCTCAGGTGGAAGATTGAGAGAGCTGCCATCTAATGATGCTTCTCAGTGGGAGACCCAGTTTGATGAGGCTGAATAGGCTTGAAAGAATTGACTTCATGATATAAAGAAACAGAGAATCAGAGCGCCTCACCACTTTCAGAAGGAATCTTGAAACACTGAGTGGCATAGGCTCCCTTTCAAATCAAATTAATTGAATTTGTGTAATTTCCTTTTCCCTCTTTAAGAACTCCCACCTTTTTTAAAAAAACCATCACTCAGGATCTGTCATTTCTTAATGTTAAAACTCATTCCTTCAATTCCTTCATCTCTGAGACTGTCAATAACTACCAGTCTCTTAATTATTCTCTTTCATTATATGTAGGAGCCCTGTACCTAGAGTTATTCTAAGATGCTCACATACATCTCCCATGAATTCAGTGGTTCTTTAAGATGTTTCTAGTGGTTTTCTCATCTTAGTAATTAGGTATGTGATTAGAATAATTTTTATGTTATGTGGGATTTCCTTTATACCTGACTATGTTATGAAAGGGGAGTTTCTTTAAAAAAAACTAAGAAAAAATATAAACTTTTAAGTTTTAATAGATGCAAATTTACCAAAATGATAAATTTTTTCTTTCCTGGATATTGTTTGAAATCCTAGATGGTTTGAACATCACCTATTTTCCCACAGTATTAGAAGAAATACATTCTATATTCTTAACATCTTTTAGATCCTTGGCACCTTATGTTGTGATACTTGTGTTATATACATAATATCTATTATTTGAAAGCCCAGACCAAGAAATAACAGATAATAGGAAAGATTCCTATAAATGCAAGAGCCATTGAATAAATGTTATCTGTATATATTTTTGGTAAATAAATCAATGCAATCAATCCACACACTGGAGCAAGGAGTAGACACTCAATACTGTTGAGTGAATTAAGAAATTTATCAGTCATTTGGTTGAAATCCCTTTGGAGCAGCTGTGTAGGACAATTCCAGAAGGTAGAAAAGGAAGAATTTTGGGCACATTTAGTAACCCTGCCTAAAACCCAGCTCTCTTTTTCGATAGGACCTCACTAAAACCCAGTAGCCAATTGTAATGCTTATCATAATCATAACCTTAAAGATTTTCAAAGAAGACATTTCCCTCAGCTGTCCTTAGGAGCCTATTTTAAGTGATTAAAATTCAATGCTGTCAAGTAGTTCTTACATTATGTCAACTTAAATTTGTTTTGCAAGTTAAGCCATTTCCTGCTGTAGTCCTGAAGAACAGCTGGTCACCATCTTCCTTATGATCGTATTCCTTAAGCTTGAAGATAACAGTAAAATCACCCAAAGCTCTTTTTTCTTTTTTTAGCCAGTCATCACAACTTATTCATATTTTTTCAAAGGTTGTTATTTTTTCCTAATGATTTCTAATTTATTTTCAGGGCCACTAAGCTTTGTGATATCCCTGGGAGATTAGTAGATGGCAGCAGCACTGTTCCTTTCCACCACAGACAGTAACTTGCCAAAATGATTTCAAATTATGGCCGCCTATCTTTTAATACACTGCCAATGACATAATGTTCCCTAAACAACACAAATATAATTGACATCTGTAATTAACATTAGGTCACACTTTTCTCTCCCACATTAAAAATGTCATCTTTGAAACATTATTTCACTGGTTATGTTTGTGCCAATATAGATATATCCCAGATATATTAGCAGTGAACCATGCAACAGAGAAAGCTTAAATCTCCAAATGCCCTTCACACACTGACTATTTTTAAATCCTTTGAAACATGATGTGAATCATGGCCTATGATAAAGATTTTTTTTTTTTAAAAGCAGGACATAGTAGGTCTGTGTCCTCACCATGCTAATTATGTGAATGAAAGGTGGATAGTTAGGTCACTTATCTTCATACATCAAGATTGATGCCTCTGCCCCAAATTTTTCAATGGCTCTTTGATAGTTTATAGAGTCTATATAGAATTGCATGGCTTGTTGAATGATTTTGGTGCATTTGATCAGTATAAGTAAGTAATCTAGATAATGTAGACCCTCTGGCTTCAGTTATTCATTCAATTATACATTTCTTCAATTATACATTTAGCTTTCAAACACAATAAGCTTTCTTGATAATTATTCAAAATATCCTCACAGTTTTGCCTAGGGAGCTTGAGTAAGCTTGTCAGGTTTATTAAAGATTCCCTCTAAATCAGAAAAAAGCAAATAAGTTATGTATCGTACTGCTCTGGATTCTCTACTACAGTGAGATAAAGTCAGGTAGCTCTTCTCTTTGTTTACCATGGTTTGCCTGCTAAATTTTATGATTATATCTCAAGTTAGTGGTATACCAACTACTGCTGAATAAAGCAAGCAATTTCTGAAACAAAACAGACTAAAATCCCATATTCGTTAAAAAAGAAATGTGTGGGTGTGTTTATGCACAAGACAAGTCTGGAAAAATAACTACAATATAATTAAAGTGATTATCTCTGAGTTTTGGGATCATGGGTTATTTTTATTTTTTTCTCTTTGTTTGCATGCTTTTTAAGTTTTTTATAGTGAACATGTATTACTTATGTAATAATTAAAACAACCCTAATTTTAAATATTTTAAAGACTAAGTCAGCTAAAAATATATGTTAAATCTAGAATAATCATTCAAATGGTGTTCTAAAAATTCCAGGGTATTTGAGTTAGACTATGCATGGTAAATAGATACCTTGCTCCATGTACTGTTTCCTCAAAGCCTAGCATGCTGTGAATACTCAAACACATTACCCTGAAACAAGTGTTGCTACGTTAACTAGAGAAATTGAATGAAGTTGTGAATCATTCTTTTTTAATTTTTTTTCCACAAGCAAAATAGATTTTACTTTACCTCATTGTAGTTGGATAATGGACATTAAGGATCGACAACCAGAGGAAAAGAGCCAAAGGGAGATTTCAAGTCCTAAGAGAATATTCTGGGGCATTAGTTTCTACAAATAAACATTGAGTTATGTCAGGAATGTTATGCAGCCATAATGCTGTCCATCCTGTATTCCCAGCTTTGTGGCTGGAAGCACTAGTTCAGTGTTCTGAAATTTCACAGTTGTGAAAAATTTTCTTCTCGAAACTCCTACTTAATTGGAGTTAATTCTACATTTTTGGAGAGTGAAGAAATAACGTTAAAAATAGATCATTGCAAACACTAAGACTACATTTAACCTCATGATATACTAGGTGGAATGTTTGAAAGTAAAGAATCTAATCACAGTTTTGTGGTTTTCTTTTTCATTCCTCATTAAGCTGAAACTTTTAATTACTTTGCTCCACGGTTTTGGTCTTGCCAAGAGAGCTTTGGAAAGAGAACTAAAAAAATGTTTTTCAACAGTGAAATACTGGAAAAATAATGAAGACTTCTAAATGTGATTCTTATTTATTCTTTTATCCATATAGAGACAATATAATGTAATGGCTAAGAGCATACCTTACAAACAGACTTCCTGGCTTCATGGTCAGGCTCTAACACTGGCGAGATGCGTGAATACGGAGAAGTTGTTTGACCTCTCTAATCCTCAATAAAAAAATCCTCTATAAAAAAGTTAACAATAACTGTAAATGTGTCATAGAATTGTTGTAAGCATACATTAAGTTCTTAGCACAACTCCTAACATGTAGAAAATATTCCACATGTTAGCTATATTTAATATAACAGATATTTATGAAGTATTTACTATGTGCTGGAAAGTATGTTAAATGCTAGAAAAACAAAGATGAACATTAAAGTCATGGTGTCTAGATTCACAGAGCTTTTAAGCTCATGAGGAACAGGAACAAACATGCAATTATGAATCACTGAGATGAATGTGATGATAAAGGTGATTCAAGGCACCATGAATGTAGATAGAAAGGGGCACCTATACTGGTTTGGAAAAGATTTGTTCCAGTAGTAGTGTCTACATAGAGGCCAGAGTAGAATGAGTAGGAGTTGAGTAGGTGAAGAAAAGCTTCCTTTCTGAGGCAGAATTTTTTTTGCGGGTAACCCAACTTGGATGGGCTAACAAATATAGGAGCTTATTAGCTCTGCTTTGACTGTTCTCTGGATTTTCTCATGACGGCAAAATGATTATGTCAGTTTTAGGCCTGATATTTACACACCTAAAAATAGAGAAGAAAATGTTGCTGTTGTTGTTGTCTTCCTTCAGCCATTAAACAAGAACTTGGGATTAATTTTGATTGATCAAATTAGGTCATCCCTGGACCAATAACTAAGACATGGGAGATGAGGTCACAGTGAGTAGGTTGGCCATTCAGCGTATTCTTTAAACATGGCATATTCAAAAAGCTGAAATAAGTTCAGTGAATCTAAAACATAGTGTAGGAAGAGACTGGGAATGAGGAATGGCAAATTTGGAATTAAAAAGCAAGCAAATGCCAGATGACACAGGGCTTTATAAAATATCTTAAGGAATTTGGACTTCTTCCTGATACAGCAAGGATAGAAGTTTTTAAGCAGGGGAGTAAACAATAATGATTGTGAAATCTAATGGGAAGAATGGATAAAAGAAAATAAAGCAAATATTATCAAATCTAAAGAAAGAGATAGAGTCCAATACAATAATCACTGGAGACCTTAACACTCCACTTTCAGCATTGGACAGATCATCCAGACAGAAAATCAACAACGAAACATTGGACTTCATCTGCACTATAGAGCAAATGGACTTACTAGATAGTTACAAAATTTTTTCCCCGACAGCTGCAGAATTCACATTTTTCTCCTCAGCTTATGGATAATTCTCAAGTGTAGACCATATATTACACCACAAAAGTCCCCCAAAATACAAAAAAACTTGAAAACTTGAAATCACACCAAATATTTTCTCTCACCACAATGGAATAAAACTAGAAATCAATAACAAGAGGAATATTGCATAATATACAAACACATGGAAATTGAACCTTATGTTCCTTAATGACAAGTAAGTCAATGAAGAGGTTAAGAAGAAAATTTAAAAATTTCTCAAAACAAAATGACAACACAACATATCAAAACCTATGGAATATGGCAAAAGCAGTAATAAAGGGAAAGTTTATAGGAATAAGTGCCTACATCAAAAAAGCAGAGAAGTTTCAAATCATAATTGGGAATGGCTAACTGTCTAATGCAATAGAAATGAAGTAATATAAATCTACTGGATTTAGCAATAAAAGAGTTGGTAAATGCCCCACTGAAAGTAGTTCCAGTGATGTGGTAGAAATAAGAACCAGATTGCAGTGGATTGAAGCATCCATGGTAGGCAAGTAAATAGAGATGTGGATATAGACAACTCTGAACTTGGCCATGAATGATTAGTTGAGATACATGTTATTATTACTGTTCTTTAAGATGAAGAAGACTTGAATATTTAAATATCATAAGGAAGGTTTTTACATGAGGATTTATCTAACTAGCATTTATCTCATACTTATTGTACCAGGCACTGTTCTCAGTATTTTATATTTATTAAATTTTCCTAATCCTCATGATGACTCTATGAGATGGGGGCTATTAGCATAAATATTTTATGATTGAGGAAACTGAGACACAGACCTTAAGTTTCTTGCCCAAGTTCACCAGCTAGTAAGCTGTAGAGCTAGAATCAAACTGATGGTAGTCTGACTCTGGAGTCTGTGCTCTTAACTACTGTGCTATATTGCCTTCCGTGGGTTAGGCTGCCTTCACTTCACTGCCAGGCCCAATCAATGGTAGTGGTAACATGTATAACAGAGAAAAGAGATGCATATCTGATGAAGCAGGAGATGAGCTTCAGTTACAAGTGAAAGAAAACCTAGGATAACTTTGTCCTAAATGAGATGAAAGCTTATTTATTTATTTATTTGGCAAGTAAATGTACTGGTAAGTATTATGGCACTGGTGTGGCACCCTTTCTGAGTAACCTGATTTCGTTACATATTATTGCTTCATTGTACATGGCTAAAAGCCTCAAGGTGGAACTCTATCCCTGTACTAGCCAATGTGGTAACCACTGGCCACATGTACTATTGAGCACTTGAAATGTGGCTAGTGCAACTTGAAGCATGCCTTAAGTATAAAATGCACACTGGAATTTGAAGACTTGGTTCAACAAAATGTAAAACATCTCAATAATTTTCTATATTAATTACATTTGGAAGTTAAAATAGTTGGGACATACTAGATTAAATGAAATGTAGTATTAAAAGTAATTTTACCTGCTTCTTTTTACTTTTTCAATGTAACTAGTAGAAAATTTAAAATTGACTTATGTGTCTTGCACTTGTGATCTGCATTATATTTTTATTGAATATTGCTGCTCCAGACGTTACATCTAAGTTCCATACAGCAGGATGAAGGGAGAGGGAGAAGGTTACATCTACTGCTTTCAAGGATATTTCCCAGAAATGACATACATTCCTGCTTTCATCCCATGGTCACACTTAACTGAAAGTATAGATGGAAATTGTGGTCTTGATTCTGGATGCCCAGCCACAATTTTGCAGTTATGTTAATTCAGAAGAATAAGGAAATGGATATTGGAGGACAATAAGCAGGCTCTGACACAACTCAAAAACACAGATAGCAGAGTTAACCTTGGTCTTAGGTGAGGGGAGGAGCACATGTATTCCACTTGAGCAGAAGAAAAGATGGACATCTTTACAAGGAGTTTTGTAGGTTTGGTATTAAGAAGTTAAGAGAATTTTTCTCCAGTGACTTCTATTTATTTTTCCTGTACACAGGAAATGATGTCCCTTTTTTGTGAATGTGGACTACACTGAATCAGATTCGAGAAGAGTGATGAAGATAAAAAATGCTGTCTTGAGAGTCAGGTTGAGATTGGAGACCATGAATGTATATAAAAACCAATTTGCACAGTTGTGTAATTTTCACTAGCAGTGATCAGCAGCTCAGGTCCATCTGAGAGAAAAGCTGGTAGTTGATTTTATTCAAAAGTGAGGTTTTATTGGGAAAATGCCAAGGAAGGAAAATGGGATAAGTGAAGATGTTGACAAAAGAGCAGTTGAAGGGAAGGGCAGTGGAGTCTAAACTGGAAAGGGAAGGAGGTGGAGACAAATGGCTGCTGGTAGATAGGGATGAAATAGGGGAATTGAGGGAATGAGGACCTGAAGAGGAGCAGCAGGTACTAAGTGAGAGAACTGAAAGAGGAAGATGTTGTGACCGAGATTCGTTGATATTGAAATTTCAGCGATGGCATAGGTCTGGGAGAAGACACGGTACACAGTGCACTACAAGAATGAATTGCTTAATTAGAGTGGAAGAGGTCATTGGGGGTGAAGAGGTCAAGAAATTAAGGAGTTAGGGATTTAGTGGGGGAATGTGGTTCTTCAGGTCTCAGCCTAGTCTGGTTTCAATAACTGTAAAACAAGAGGTTCACAGCAGATAATCATTGGGAGACAATTCTTCATGAGTCCCTCTTATTTCTGCAGATTTTGCAAGCAGGAACATGACTTTTATTCTGGATTGTCATTACAAGGATGTTTGTAGAGCAAAAGCTTTGAAAGGTAGAGATAGTGTCTCCCTTTGGAATAAAGGGCAGGCATGCTTATTGTTTATTATAAAAGATGAGAATATCTTAAGTTCATGGTTGCTCTTCTGTAATACAACACACTTCATGTGCAGGTGTTACCTGGTCCTCTTCACCTTGCTCTGTGGAATTGGGGCATGGGGAACCACCACAAATGCTGATACTCTGGCAACTGCTATTGCTGGGAGTTATGAAATCCTTCATTTCTGACCCAGGGGTCTTGTGTCCTCCGCCAGCATCCATGAAACTGTTGCATGCTAACTTCTTAGCCTATATATAGTATAAAACTCTCAGAGTCTTCACAGCTCTTGATAATCATTTCCAAAGTTTATCAAGCTCTAACATATTCCATGAACTTTCTTTCTCCATTAGGAATATTTGTGTCCCCTCTCTTTTATTATCCTTCTATCCTGAAAACCAGATTTCCGTTGTCTTTTCTCCCCCTCAGTACAATATCCTCATTAGTACTTATAGATAGTGTGGTATGTGCATCATTTTTAAAAAGTGGAATGTTCCATTTTTTATTGTTTTAGCTTTATAAATGATTGTTCTGGATAATTTTTCCCAAGTATATTTGATATGAAAGCACTTGCTAAACCTCAGTACTTTGGCAGTTCCAAAGCTTTACCACAATTGGTGCAATCTTTTACATCCCATATACTAACTAAAGCAGGTGGATAAAATCAATTGGATGTGTAAATTCTTTAAATAATGGCAAATGGAGCAAATTGAATTTCAAAGTGGAAAAAAAGGTGAAGCTGAAAAGCAGTGGTAAGAAGGTCATCAGCAGAATTAGCAAAAAAGTCTGGCAAAGTTACAGTTAGGCAGCCAGTAATACTCTATTGATCAGACTTTCTCAATCAATGAGGCTGTGCCTAGATTATTGATGCAAAGGTATTAAGCAAAATTTTATTTCAGCTAACTTGTTGGCTCAGATGTCAACTGAAAGTCATTTCCCCAGTCAATCAAATATACAATAAGTCTGAGCAGATTTAGCTCTTAAACATTTTTGTGTCCACTCTGCTTTCCAATCATACAATTATCTTTGAGAGGGTAACAATTAATATATAAACTAACACATGGGTAACATACTGCATTTATACAAAGAACACCAAATATCATATTCCTAGTGGAAAAAGACAGACATGGAATATTATTTTTATTGAACTTTTGAATTGAAACTATTTGAATGATATATATTTAATTCTTATTTTAGTTCACAATTATTGTAGAGTCAATTCCCAGCATTCATGTATATATTTTATAACATCCACTGTAGTATATGGTACATCTAAAAGTTGGAGTTATCCCTTCAGTGACAAATCACTGACAAGAATTACAGACAAACTGTCCTGATAACATGAGTTGTTTTGTTTTGTTTTGGCTGGTGGGGTAGCCATTCGGCAGAGCACTGACTGGTGCATTCCGGAAAAATAAATTTTCCCTTCCTTGGGGTGCCTATTTGGTTGGAGACATCAGTCTTCTTTTCTTATTTTTTACTCATGTCTGAGTCTATGCCTCGTCATTATTTCCAGTGTCATCTGGCTTCTGATAATACTGATATTTTAATAATATTAGCTACTTTACTCTTCTATCACTCAGCTCTAATTTTGTGATTTTGCATATTTTGGACCCCCACCCTCACTGCCACCCCAAAGTGATGCCCATTTGTCTTTCTTTCTCTCTCATCCAATACCTAGCCCTTTCGTCAGTGCTAAGGAAGAATATCCATGCACCATGCCCATCCCTACTCACAGCTCAGATCCCCAGGGGACTTTATCCTGCAAAAACCTCTCCTTTAAATAAAAATTTAGAGCACAAAAATACATACCCCAAGCTGACTTTGGTGTTGCATCTGTAAAATTCCAGCCTTTGCTGCATCTATATAAATTTTCAGCTGACATCAATATGTAACTGTCATTGAAACTGTGAGTGTGGAAAGCCATCATTCCACAGTTTGAGGCTGAACCTGTTTTGCTGTATTGTTTCCCAATCGTTCAGTGGATATGCCCTATATCCTCTCTTCTCAGATAGATTGTAAACTTCTTTTTAGATAAAAAAAATAAATTTTCCATGTCCTTATATTATCTGTAAAGCCCAAACAGGGATGGAGACAGTAAGGGTGTTTATAAATACTTGTTGATATGGCTTTGTTATTATGTAGATGAAAAATGAAGACTGAAATTTATTTTAAAAATAGTTAATAGCTGGTAGTTTTGAAGTCCTCATAAGACACTGCCCAATACCTAGAAAGCTTCTGTATTTTGCCCGACTGACTTTGAGCACTTCTTAACCAAAACAAGGCACAACTAAAATCATAAAATAATTCTACTTTTATTCTTGATTATGCCTCTTTCACTTTTCAAGACACATAAATATGTCATAAAGAAAGCATTTAACTCAAATTGATAAACGATTTCCTCCAAAACAGCATTAAAATTAAAACATGCTTGCCAGATCAAGGATGTTGTTTTTCTCATTTTAAATGAGAACTGGCCAAGAATCAGAAAAAAGAAAAGCAAATGCCCCAACCATTATCAAATACTTTCCTCTACCAAAGATGAACCATTTCTAAATTTGCAAAGTGAACTTTCTTTTTGAGAATTCTTAATAAGCCTTTTAGGAAGAAAATACATTTTCATAAATTAAAAATAGCATGCCATAGTCCAAACTGATGCTAGTTTTACATCTTTAAAATGCCATGCCTTACAGCATCTAAACCTCAGGCTGTCTTCAGTAGGACACTGGAATTAAAAGCTGTTGTCCATGAATGCAGGGTGGCTGATAAGATACTGTCATATCAAGCTTCATTCAATACTATTCATGTTTTCTTTTACAACCAAGGTAATATGAAGGATACTGGCTAGGGACTGCATTAATTTCTTACGGCTGCCCTAACAAAGTACCACAGACCGACTGCCTTAAAACAACAGAATTTATTCTTTCACAGTTCTAGAGGTTAGAAGTCTGGAATCAAGGTATCTGCACGGTCATTCTCCCTCTGAGACTCTGATAGAATCTTCCCTGGCCTCTTCCTATCTTCTAATAGTGTCTGCCAATCCTTAGTGTCTGTTGTCTTGTAGCTACATCACTCCAATCTCTACCTCTCCCTGTTTGTCTCTGCCTTCACATGGCATTTTCCTCTTCTTATAAGGATACCCATCATATTATATTAGGGCCCACCCTAGTGACCTCACTTTAACTTGATAATATCTGCAAGGGCTCTATTTTCAAATAAGAGAGCTCTCTGAGGTTAGGACTTCAATATGTCTTTTTGAGAAACACAATTCAACCCACAACAGGGATTTAGGTGACAAGTTTAACCTTAAGAATTAACAAACTTTTAGCATCAGCAATAGTTCTATTTGGTCTCTTTAAGTCTCGTTTTAATACCAATTTTATTTTGTTTTTAGAAATTGATCTTTATTTTAGTGATTAAGTAAGACAGATAATAATGCCAGAAGATAATTTATGATAAATAGGAATATAAATAAATAACATATATGAGAATGTATAGTTTCTCCTTCCCTGAAATTTGACTTTGTGAGATAAATACTCAGTGTAATTATAGTACCTCCATTGTAAAAATGATAAAACAAGATTATCATACAAGCTGTGTCTACATGTGCCAACAAATTGAATTTTTTTCTGTTTTTTCTGAGGTTACTTTTAAACTAAGTTGACTGGATATCAGCTTCTTATTGTCCTGGTCAGAATGATTAACTTGAGGTTTCAGTAGCAGATAAATGTATATATTACAATGGAACATTTCAATTTAAAAGTCTTTATAAATCTATGCTGCAAATTTTAATGATGTTATGAGCTTTAAACTTACTTCCTAATTTTATATATTTAATCAAAACATCAAATATAAATTAGCATATGTTTATATGTAGTCTTATTATACTTAATGGAAAAAACAGAAATTGCCTTAAGAATACAACGTGTGGTATGAAAAGCCCAGTTGTGTCTGTTTGTGATTAACCATAAAGCTTCCATATGTGGTATCTCTTTTTGGATTCAGGCTGTCCACAGTAACTTGATCAGGGGCATAATTACACCCTGCTTGAATCAAGAAAGTCAAATAATGTCAAAAACAATTATTTTACTTGGAGATGTCTTGAAAATTAAAAGCTGAAAAAATGCAGATAGCATGATGTTAAAATATCACTGAGTCAAGCTGATCTCTTAGTAGAACCTGGAAACTAAAAAGGTTGAAAGCTCTGTGGTAAAATAATGCCATAAGGAATCATAGAAAAGCTCATTTAAAAAAAAAATATATATATATATTTGACTTTTAATTAGTGTCTAAGTTGTTAAATTCCCAAATTTTCTTAAAATATTGACTGCATTGGTACTATATCTTCTGATGTACTTGGCCTTTCTTTATCCCACTTACAAATAGTTCATTACTCTCAGAATCAATAAAATGATAGCATTGACCCAAGTAATATCAAACTGAAATCATAACATATATGAGATTTTAATAGTGATATAATTCAGCCATCACATTTCATAACAAATAATCCAAGAAATGGAAAACTCAGATAACTTACCAAAAACACACCACTAGTTTTTGGCAGAAAAGAATTTCTAACTTCTAGGATAGAACTCCTTTTTAGGTATGACTATAGCTTTGTAAAGTCAGTTATCCCAGGAAGAAAGCCTATACAGTGTAAACTGAAGGGGTAGATTGGTCTGCGTCCAGGATTAAGAAGTTGGAGAAGTCAAGTTAGGACCGAGTCGAATAGAACTATTACCAGAAACCCCAAGTTAATGGAATCAGCCAGGAAGGAGTAGAGTTAATTCAAAGCCAATTGAGCAGATGTGGAGACAAGGTGTGCTATTAAGCATGGATCACAGAATTCAGAGGAAAAAAAGTTTTTTTTAAAGTCAAGGTTATGATGCTTCTTGCCTAGGCTTCCTGTTTTTAATGTGAATGTCTTCAATCTCTTGAATGTGTGCATTGGCCAGTTTAAGCTGCCTCTCACATATCCTGAGATCTCTTCAACTTGACCTGCTACTAGTTTATTGTAGTAGCTATACTGCTATAGCTATACAGGCTGTATATAACCAATAAGCACTGAAAAATTCCTAAAACTAAGAATTGGGGAATCATATCACAGTAGAGATTTTCTCAGACACATGGCGTATTACATTGTAAACACATGCTATTTCACATTTTCCCAAATTAGGTTTAATTCAACCTCTGTGAAATAGACAACAATATATTTTTTCATCTATATATTTAGTCTCTATATTTAAATGAATCGTACACCACACATGTAGCATATTGAAATTTCCTTTCCTTTCAAAACAAAGGATAAAAGCATATCTTGCTTAGATTATTTCTACATAAAAATCAATAACAAAAATTTAAACTTTATTTTAGTTAAACTGATTAGTTTTGTGTACTTATACATATCAAATTATGATAAAATATAATAGTTTCTCTTGGTTTTACTTATTAACCACAAAATTATAGATCATTTTGGTCCTATCTGTTCTCTCTCTGTCACTTTCTCTTTCTCCTGAGTGCCCAGGATCAGCTAGAGTTATAGAAGTAGAGAATTACATTTTGGACACTTGACAGAGAATATCCTCCCAACAATTCTTACCAGGTTAAACTCGGGACAATTTATGACTGAGTGCTGTCTGCACAGGTTGTTCATGGGCCAACTTAGGTTGTAAGTTGATTCCCAAGCTATAGAGGTCCTGCCCCATTATTTGACATTCTTGATTCAAGCAGTGTGTAATTATAGGCCTAATCAAGTTTCAATAGTCAGCCTTAATAAGAATCAGAAGCTTGAATTTCATTGTCAACCATCATTTAGTTTTGTAAGGAAATGGAGTGCTGAGAATGATGTGGCCTTTAGGAGTGAGTTTGCTGCATTATATCAGCTGAATTCTCCAATGTACCACCTCTCAACAATAGTCATAAATAAACTGCAGAGGAGCAAAGTCTGTCTTATGAAAATACTGCAAAGAGGAAATGATTTGGGGTGCCTAAAAACATTTAGATACCTTCTCGGCCAAATTGACTCATGCCTACATTTGATGTTATGATCTTAATACTGCTGCGGTAGAGCGATGCCCAGAGATCTCTGAGTTACTTACATCTTGGCTTGAATGGGCTTATTTACTTATTTCTTGGAATAAGTTTGATAGAGGACTTGGGGAAAAAAAAAAAAAAGAAGTGGAAAGGGGAGGCCAAAGGTGAAACAATTTTGCCTTTAACCGGCTTACATTGCAGTCATTTTGTCAAGAAAAATTCTATTATAGGCTCTGACTACTCAAATATGTGAGCTTTTCTGATTGGCCATACTGTAAGGAAAACAATTTAGCTGAGAATTTACCTCCAGGGATAAAAATGTAAGCGTCTTGTAAGGAAGGAAGGTGTGCTGGCAAAAATCTCCATCTATCACAAATATTTACTGACCCCTCAGCTGTGCACACAGCACAGTACTTGGTTTTCCAGAGTTGAAGGGATTTAAGATTTGTTACTCTTTCTAAGATTCTTCGTCAGCTGTAATAACACCTTTTTAAAAAAGTAATTGCTTTTTTGTTTCACCTTTTGTTCTCTGCCATTCTAAATGGTTTTGTTGATGGTAAAAATCCTACTCTTCTAATTTGGATTTTTTCCTCCAAATTGAAAGGTATTTGTCATTATATAATTTTACAAAAAAAATTTGTCGTTTGCATGACAAAAATACGAGTAGAAATTTGCAGGTATACTGCTGTTTATGGTGTCAAAATTATGTTTTGCACAGTAAAAACTTATCAATTATATTATAAAGGAAAGATTGGTCAACTGCTATAAACTCCATTTTTATTTAGTAGACAGCTTTAAACAGTGGTTAAGAGTATAGAATTTTAAGATGGACTATGTGGGCTCCAATCTCAGTTCTGTCATTTATTAGCAATATGACTTTAAGTAAGTTATTTAATTTTTTTGTCTCTCAGTTTCTTGATCTGTATTTATTAAAATGATAATAACATGTCAATCATAGGGTTGCTTTGAGGATTAAATAAGTTAACTTTTGTAAGGCACTTAAAATAGTGCCTGGTACGTTAAAAATACTTATATAAGTGTTTGCTAAATAAATAAACCTGAAGACATTCAATAGCTCAAATCATATTCATTGTCTCTTCATATATTTTCTATTAATTTTTAGCACACCAACTCTGAAACACTTAGCCTCCAAAATAATACCATCATAACAAATGCTTAGAAATTAATGTCAACTTAAATTATTTGAGAATTAAAAAACAAGGAGCAGCCAGCCATCTTGTTATAATTTTTAAATTAGACCACCAAAGTTTAGAATTGCCTTTTATAAGTTTCTTTACCCAGTATGCTTAGACATAAATGGGTATGATTGCCTGGGAGGAACCTCTCATTGCCATATTTAGTGTGATACCATATTTAGTGCGATACACTGTGCTGCCTTCACATGGGAGGCTGATGAGTTCTCCAAATGTTTGTCTGGAGGCTTGATGATTGAAGTTAAAAAAGTGATACATAGAAAATATGTCTGTTGAATTGATATTGCTGCTTTTAAAATTAGTATGATACAGCTTTTCAATAGTTCTAATGTAGTAGTATCATAAAAGTATAAACTTGGAAGATGTTCTCTTTGCTTGGTAAATAAAAAATGTTCATAAGTTCTTGTTTAAATATCAGCTGTTTAGCTGTGCCAGGGAACTTTGTTACTCAACAGTTATTCAGCACCTCTTCATTCTAAATGTCAAGTACAAGGTAAACAGAGAAGCACACATCCAATATTTTCTGAATCGAATAGGAATTGTCAATACATATATCTTCGTTTTATACATTTACTAACATTTGAATCTATATCTCATCAAATCACACCCTGCACTAAAGAGATCTCTTACATATCTCTTCAGATAGTTTTTTATGGCCATGGTAGATCTCAAAAGTAAAGCTAAACCAATTGCTCCATCAGTTTACCAGGAAATCTCATATAACACAAAAGCGAAACCACAAACTTTAATGTAACACCTCAAGATTCTAGCTTCACCATAGTTGGTTATATGTACAACATAAAATGGCTTGAATATTTAACTTCTGATCCCCCATCTCTAAAATAGAAATGATGTAACCTAATGTCTTCAGACTGCATGTTTATCAAATAGAAACAACTATCTAGTCAATTCTATGTCATATTACATGTCTTAAAAGTTAACTTGGTTCATCAAGATGTTCTATATATATATATATATGTTTACATGGGAAATGAGTGGTATTTTTCGGACAGCATTCATAAAACCTAATGACTTCTACACAACTCAAGGACTGGCTAACATCAATAACATGGAAGGGAAATTAAAATGATTACATTTATATGGTAAACCATTGCCAGGCTGAACTGCCCAGCTATGATAATTCCTCAAAGGCAAAAATGTTGCATTCACATAAGAAGCAGAAGAAAGAAAGATGGTGCATATAGCGGGATGCTCCTTTGGGATCAGGTTGATTCCAGTAATGTTTATCAATGCTCTGAATGATGGAAGAGAAAGCATCCTTATTAGATTTTCCAATAACCCAGTTAGGCAGGAAAAAAGAGGAAATTAATTCAAAGAGACTTTGACAAATAAGAAATGACCTGTCAACACAAGTTCAGGAAAGGGCAAGTGCAAAACAAGTATTAGGCTCAAACTATCACTAATCTGATAGAAGATGGGAATGGCCAGAATGAGTGGTCAGAACTAGACCTGGGGCTCTTAGTAAGGTGAATAAGAGTCAGTAATGTAGTGATGCCACTGTGAAATATGTGCTTATTGAATATTAGGGCATATGCAATAGTAATGATAGACATTATCTAATGGATGAAAAATAGACCCAATCAGGAAAGGGTAAAAAGACCATAAAGCCCAAAGAAGAGAAGGTTAAGGAGAGGCTTTACTATATAATATCTGTATACTAGTAAATTATTCCATTTTTGCATAAGCTATACCATAGGAAATCAACAAATTGTGCTGTTAACACAAAAGTCTTTCCATGTACAGCAGGTACTTTAATAACATCATTTCATTCAATGTCCTTTTGTTATAGCATTGATGAGGAAAAAAGTCAGTTCACAGCAAGGGCAATCTGTGGAATTTGCATTTTCTTCCTATGTCTGTGTGGGTTTCCTCCCATATCCCAAAGACGTGCATGTTAAGTTCACTGGTGTGTCTACGTTGTTCCAGTCTGAGTGAGTGTGGGTGTGTGAGTGTGAGTGCCCTGCCATGGAATGGTGTCCTGCCCAGGGCGGTGTCCTGCCTTGTGCTCTGAGCTGCCAGGAGAGGCTCCAGCCACCGAAGAGTCTGAACTGAAATAAGTGAGTAAATAATTATTTTACTTGTTTTTCTTAATCTTCCTTAAGTGTATGTATAACTCACATTTATTTCAACATTTAATATTGGAAGTCTATTGGTCTTTATTTAGAAGTTTGGTGATGTTTTTGTGACCAGAAATATGCCATAGGAAGTTAACTCTTGTTTATATCAGTTAGCCTACGGTAAAATTGGTTTTATTATACATTTCACTTAAGGTTGCAGTTTCCGAGAACCTATGACCACATTAGGTGAGAATTTACTGTATGCTCCTCAAGTAGAACTGTTTGGGAAACAATGGTACTATACCCATCACCACCATTACTACAAGTGGTTATTAACCAGTTTTCAAAATGATTAATCTTTTAACTGAGGATGACCAGTGCTCTTTTTCCTCTTTCCAATTGGAAGCATAGCATACAAATTGACATATATGGTCAGTTCCTTCGTCCAGTCCAATATTTGGAATCTAACTATGCCCCAAAGGATATTCTCCTGAACAACTGCCCTCTTTGATGTTAGCTTCAAACACTAGAATGTGCTCTTTAATATATCCTGGATTTTAAAACTCATAACCCATTGTGAACACGTCAGCTATGAATTAAACTAAAGCTTTTTGCAACTATCTACATTATTAGGGTGTACTACTGCTTGCATAATGAGTTTCATTTATTTAGCACCTTATGTACCAAAGTATCACTTTATTTTTCTTTATGTGTCCTGAGCTTACTTCTTTAGAGGTCTAAGTTTTGGTTCTAAGATTCTAGTAATTGATAAACAAGTCTAGTCTCTCTTTTCAAACATTTACCACAAATGTTTTTAACATTTCTTTTTCTAGATGTCAAAAGCCCATTTTTTTCAGTCTATCTTTATAGAGCACCCTCCATTCACACCCCATCCTTTTGGTTATTTTATCTAATATCCTTAAGCTTCCTTGGAGTGTGTTAACTGTTGACTCAAAGAGCTTGTTTCCTCTTGGATTTTCTTCCATTCAATAATTGTATCATACAGGAACAGTGAAGCAATGTGGGAGCACAATACTTTTAATCCATTATATACACTGAAACATCTCAATCGGTGGATGTGCCACAGGCCTGCAGTACCTGAGAAGTATAAGATGATACATACTCAGTACCGTCTCTTTTACCTATGATCTGAGACTATCACTAAGTGATTTCATCACTTACACACTGTATAAATCCCTCCCTGACTTCTTTCTAGACCTTCCTTCAAGGGAGAACTAGGTATAAAGTAAATCTATCTTACTCCACCTCTCAGGGTTATTTTCCTGATTTTCCTGTGGCTTTTCCCATTGTGTCATCAACACAAGAATAGAGGTGCATAGATACTGCACCAAGAGCAGGGCCCACACCGCTGATCTCGAAATTGCAGATAGTCTACTAATTCACTTTGATAAACTCCAACTATTTTCTTATTTTCTCCCACTTTTGCAGTTCCTAGAATGTACACATTACTTAGTCTCCTTCTGACTGTGTTGGTTCTCCACATTGTCTTAAAAAATCTTTACCCTTCTTAAATTCACTGCTATAATGAATTCCATTTCTAATAACCAATATATCTGCCTTCTTCAATACATTATGTAATACTAACATCCTCCCCACATCTTTTTAAAAATTTCTTAACTTTCTTCTTTTTTTTTAAAGCCTATATTATAGCACATTTCCCTTTTCAGGTTGATATTACATGCAATATTCCTGGATGGATATACCATTGATAACTGCATGTTGTAATGTTATTTAAGGCACCAACCCCATTTTTTTTTACATCTAGTTTATTTCTACTGAAGATTAACTTAACATTTTGCATTTAGTTTCCATTATGTTTTATAATGCTCCACATTTTTGCACAGTAGAGAAGCTGGGATATTTTTAGGGAAATGCTTACAATGACTTCAAAGTCCTTTCCCTGAGGATTAGCTGCAAGATCAGAGCCAATTTTGCTAGAAGAATTTTTGAATTAATATTTTCGTAGATACTTTGGTCCTCATTTCAAGTAATCTGTCTATTTTATTTTAGCTCCCTGATCCATTTACCCATCTATCCTTGCATCTTTCTGTCTTTCACTTAGTGAGTGCTTCAGGCCCTGTGTATTGGTGCTGGTCACACAGCAATAAAAGATAGTATTCTTGTCCTCAAGGAGTCTACAATCCAATGGAAAATTTTATTCAAGTTCTGAAGCTCTTCATCTAGGTTTTTTGTTTCATTGGCTTAACCAAAAAAGGCTTAGGGTTAAATGCAGACTTAGAGATTTAATTATATGCTATGTGATTTAGATAATTTATTTTAAAAAGTCAAATAGATCCAGCCTCAGCACAAATTTTTAATTGAAAGTACTTTATCCATCAAAATTGCCATTTATTTATAATCTTTGTGCCTAATTTTTAAACCAGTAATTTATTCATGATAAAACATTCCTCCTATTCTTTGATGATTTCATTTTCTAGAATAATAGCATTGAGCAGAAAACTACCTTCCTTCCTTCCTATTTTCCTCCTTTCTCTTTCTTATTAAGTATTTCATTTATTTAACCCACAGGTTTCAAGCACATGCTTGTTACTGAATTTCAAATATGTATTTTTGCTTTTTTTAATGGAGAAAATTTTGGAATGTCTAAGTTAATCAAATGCAATTATGTAATATTTCTCATTTATGTATAGTTATTTTTCCTCTTCATTCTCCATCCAGAAAACAATAACAACAAACCTTCTTATAGATTTCACAGGTGTTATTTTTTTTCACAGAAATCATGTTATTTTACCCAAGAGATCAGTCTTCTTTAACTGATCACGATTCTTCCCTTCTTTGTATATGTGCAACTCACTGGCATACAGCTTACCTGAAACACTGAATTCTTTTAGGAGGAATTATATTAATAATTATTGACTCCTCTGGCCCTTTTGCTCTTTGTTTTGATGTGTTATATATTTTGGACAACAATGCAAAATTTTGCATGGATGCCCTTTATCACCCTGTGCTATATATGTACTACTTAGCAATCTCTCTCTCTCTCACACACACACACACACAAAAGCACACACACACACACCCCTTCAAGATCCAGTACTGAGAGTATTGGTACCAATAGCAATTGTGGTTTTTTGGATGTTTTGGGGAAGGTGTTCCTGAGTCTTCTGTTTCTAACAGTCCAGAAGTATACAATCACAGCTAGTATAAAGATATAAGTAGCCTCTGCCTTTCCTCACTGCCCAGTACCAAAACCCTTTAATAAATTATAATAATATCTGAAGAGCTCATATCAATGAATACCTTAGTTACAATTTCATATTTTAATAGGAATTGGTACTAGTAGAATTCCAGTTTGGGAGAAGAGAACATAAGAAAAGAATAAAGAATTCCTAAATTGCCATGGGATAAGTGTCAAAATTATGCCTCAAAATATATCAACACGCAAAAATGGTGCACCCATCTCAATTTAATAGATACTACTTTTCTATTTCAAAGAATGAGTACATGGTGAGAATCTCCTTAATCCTCCGTGCTATGCAGTACTCCCCTACACACATCCTACCCATTTAATAGCCAAGGGAAGATGACTAAAGTAGTCTATATTTCCACATATAGATGAATTTCTGACAATTCTAGAAATTCTTGGTAAGGAAACTAAAGGTTCCTACTACCAAGAAGGTAGAATGGTGAGTAATTACACTTCTCAGCCAAGAAGTCCAATTCTTGGCAGTCATGTCTAACTGATACATATTTTAGTTAAAACCAGAGAATCCTTCGAGATATTGAATATGGCTTATAGGACTTTTGGAGGAGTCAATAATAGAATAATACAGCCTGCTCCTGGGTCAAGAACCATGTGAGCTAGCCTAAGGAATAATTGTACTCCTATGAATGTTCGAACATCCTTTAGACATAATTACTCCTTATTCCATCTTATCTTTACACTAACATGACATTCTCTTGGAGGGGATGGAGTCCTCGTCATGGTGGCTCACTTCATCTCTGCAGTGGCATCCTTCTCAGGCTGTGGTGCCCATTCAAAGGTTCTCAGCTTTCTGAATGTTCTTATATGGAAGCTCTCCAAGTCTGTGCTACCAATCCAATTCCACATCTTCTCTAAACTCTGTTTTCAATCAAGTTCTTCTATCTTATATTGAGTATATATTGTTTCCTTATGGACTTCACTCTTAGGATGACCAATATTACGATGCTCAGATATATAAATTTTTATGCTTGTTTCCACCATAACAAACTGTTAGATAACCTCATCTTGGGAGCCTGTGAAAATTGCTGGAATGTTTTATTATTCTCTTTGAGTTTTAATTTTGTGTATGATATTTTTTAAATGCTCAAGTTTAAAAATTTTAAGATATCAAAACTATCACTATCATCCTGGTCACACATCTATTATGTTTAAGTCCTAGGATACTTGCTAAATGTATTTTTTCTCTAGTTTTTTTTTCTTCTAATTTTTATGCAAATTGCTACTATCAGTAACTAGGTAGGTGACATCACTAGACATTTTGCAGATATTAAAATTTCAATAGCCATGTAGTATGAATAGCATTGTAAGAAAAATTAAACCAATTAGATGAAGTAGACAAATTCTTTAAAGGACACAACATATGAAGATCATTCAGGAAGAAATAGAATATCTTTTTATATACTAGAGAAATTGATTTTATAGTAAAAAACAAAAGCAAAACAAAAAAACCTTCCCATGAAGAAAACTTCAGATGGCTTCATTAGTGAATTCTAGAAACACTAAGAAAGAAATCAATTTACCAGACTTCAAGCTATACTACAAGGATATATTGACTAAAACAACATGGTATTGGCACAAGAACAGAGCATAGACCAATGGAATAGAACTGAGAACCCAGATATAAAACTATCCTCATATAGCCATCTAATCTTTAATAAAGCAGGCAAAAACATACACTGGGGAAAAGAATCCTTATTCAATAAATGGTGCTGGGAAAACTGGATAGCCACATGTAGAAGACTGAAATGGGATCCACACCTTTCACCTCTCACAAAAATCAACTCATGGTGGATAACAAATTTAAACCTAAGGCATGAAACTATAAGAATTCTAGAAGAAAATGTTGGAAAAATTCTTATAGACATTGGTCTAGGCAAAGAATTTATGAAGAAGGTCTCAAAGGCAATCACAGCAAAAACAATAATAAATAAATGGGATCTGATCAAATTAAAAAGCTTCTGCACAGCCAAGGAAACTATCATTATAGCAAACAGACAACCTACAGAATGGGAGAAAATATTTGCATGTTACACATCTGATAAAGTGCTGATAACTAGAATCTATATAGAACTCAGGAAAATTGGCAAGAAAAAAAATCAAACAACCCTATCAAAAAGTGGACGAAGGACATGAACAGAAACTTTTCAAAAGAAGATAGACTAATAGCCAAGAAACATATGAAAAAGTGCTCAACATCTTTAATCATCAGGGAAATGCAGATCAAAACCACAATGAGATATCACTTATCTCCAGTGAGAATGGCCTTTATCAAAAAGTCCCAAAACAATGAATGTTGGCATGGATGCAGAGAGATAGGAACACTCCTACACTGCTGGTGGGACTGCAAACTAGTACAACCTCTGTGGAAAGCAATATGGAGATACCTCAAAGAACTACATGTAAAACTACCATTTGATCCAGCAATCCCATTACTGGGCATCTACCCAAAACAACAAAATACATTCTATAAAAAAGACATCTGCATTCAAATGTTTATAGCAGCACAATTCACAATTGCAAAGATGTGGAAACAACCCAACTGCCCATCAGTACATGAGTGGATTAATAAAATGTGGTATATGTATACCATGGAGTTCTACTCAGCCACAAAAAACGATGGTGAATTAATGCTTCTTGTATTATTCTGGATGGAGCTGGAGCCCATTCTTTGAAGTGAAGTATCACAAGAATGGAAAAACAAGCACCACATGTACTCACCATCAAATTGGTGTTAAATGATCAACACTTAAGTGCACATATAGTAATAACATTCACGGGTGTTGGGCAGATGGGTAGGAGGAATAAAGGATGGGTATATACACACTTAATGGGTGTGGTGCACACTCTCTGGGGGTTGGACATTCCCTGAATCTCTGATTTGGGTGGGGCAAAGGCAATATATGTAACCAAAACATTTGTACTCCCATAATATGCTGCAATAAAAAAAAGAAATAATACCAAATTTATAAAAACTCTTTCTGAAAATAAAAAGATTGTAACACTTTCCAACTCATTTTACAAAGTCAGCATTACCCAGATACTGAAATCAGATAAAAATGTTACTAGAAAAGAAAACTACAGACCATATGCCTATACAATAATACATATAAACTTAAGTGCAAAACCTCTTTTAAAAACTTAGCAAATCAATCCAATAAGACAAAAAGGAGACTGCATCAACCAATTGAGGTTTATTAAAGCAATGTAAGGTTGGTTTAACACTTGTAATTAATGTAGTGTAATGTACCATATTTACAGGCTATAAAAGAAAACCATACAATAATCTCAATACATACCAAAAAAAGCACTTGATAAAGAATTCAATATTTATTCCTGAAAAAGTTCTCAATAAACTAAGTATAATGACCTCCTCAGTCTTATTAGAGGATCTTTGAGAAACTTACATATATATCTTATTTGATGGTAAGAGATGAATGTTTTCCCTTTAGAGATAAGGCAAAGATGTCTTCTCTCAACATAGCCATTCTACTTTCTAATTTATATGTCTTTTATTTCTCATGTTTGCCTTCTTGTACTCGCTAGAATCCCCAGAAGGCAAACATGAGAAATAAAAGACATATAAATTAGAAAGAATTAAAATATATTTACAGACAACATAATCATCTATGTAGAAAATCCGATGGAAACTGTCAAAAAGTTGCAAAAATTAATAAGTGTACTTAGCAAGTTTTCAGGATACAAAGTCAATATATAAAAATTCATTTTCTATATACTAGCAATAGACAGAAATTGAAATAAAAATTATTGCCATTTCAAGTAGCATCCAAGTATTAAATAATTAGAGACAAAGCTGAGAAAAATTGCACGAGATTTTTACAATGAACTCCATAAAATTTTGCTGAGAGAATTTTTTTTTTTTGAGACACAGTCTCTCTCTGTCACCTGGGCTGGAGTGCTGTGGTGTCAGCCTAACTCACAGCGACCTCAAACTCCTGGGCTCAAGTGATCCTCCTGCCTCAGCTTCCTGAATAGCTGGGACTACAGGCATGGGCCACCAAGCTTGGCTATTGCTGAGAGAGATTTAAGAAGACATATATATATGACCATAAAATGATGTCAAATAGCCAAAACACCCTTGAAAAAGAAGAACAAAGTTGGGAGTCTAACAGTGCCTGGTTTCAAAGCTTATCATAATGCTACATCAATCAAGACAATGTAGTATTGATGTAAAAATAGACAGATGAGTAGATAAAACAGAGTACATCAATAGACCTACACATATGTGGTCAATTTCTTTTCAATAAAAGCATCAAGGCAATTCAATGGGGGAAAAAGTCTTTTTACAAATTATACTATTAATAGAATCATTGGATAGTCTTTTAAAAAAATATGTACTTTGACCTTTACTTCACACCATTTATGAAAAGTAACTCAAATGAATCAGAAAATAAAATTTAAGGACTAAAACTATGAACTTCTAGAAGAACGCATAAGAATAAATCTTTGTTGTAATTGAGTTTGGCAAAGTATCTCCAATAAGAAAAATGATGAAGAATAAAATTAGAAATAATCAATAAATTTGAATTCAAAATTAAAAAGTTTTGCTCTTCCAAAGACACTGTTATAAAAATAAAAATCCACACAGACTGGTAAAAATCATTGCAAACATATATTTGATAAAGAACTTGAATCTAGAATACATTAATAACTCTTACAACTCAATAATAAAAAGCCTCACTCCTATCCTCCCCCAGAAAAAAATTGACAAATGATTTGAGCAGACTTTTTTTTATTTTACCAAAGAAAATATAGATGAAAAATATAGACATAAAACTATGCCCCATATTATTATTTATTGAAGAAATACAATTTAAAATCCCATATTTATGTGATGCAAATACTTCCCCCTATTTATTTTTTAAATTTTTATAATCTTTGTAAAGTTTATTTCAAAAGATTTTTTGTCATATAAAAGTTGATTTTTTTGGTAGTAGAATTTATCAATCTTTTATCATATGGTTTCTATGTTTTAAATTATAGTTGATAAGTTAAAAGATAAAGTTAAAAAATTATAAAGGAATTCTCCCATGGTTGAATTTCATGTTTTTAGTTTCTATTGCTTACATTTATATCTCTGATTCATTTCAAATTTATTTTAGAGTATAGTGTTAAGTTTTAAGTATAGTGTTAAGTATGAATCCCATTTGATATTTTTACACATGGCTAGATAGTTGTTCTAATAACATTTATTGAATAGTCTACTATTCCTCCTACTGGTCTAAATAGTCATCTTTATTATATTCTTAATTCTTATATGTAAATTGTCTTCTAGATCTATATTTCTTATTGTTTCTTTAGTTTATTTATATACTCAGGCACAAATATCATACTCTTTTATTCATTAAAGCCTCATCATGTTTTACTATCTGGTAGGGCTAGTTTTCCACAATTCTCTATTTTTCACCATACATACTTAATGAACAAATGCAAAAATAACCAAGCTCTGAGAGAAAATTAGAGGAGATTGATATCAAGAGCACACAGCATTTGCTGGAAGAGAGAGAGTTCACCTTTCGAAGCAAAGAAGAAAGAAAGGGAAGGATGGTGTAGAAAGACATCAGAAAGCTCCAGAACTGAACATTTTTGGTGAAATGAGAATTAAAATCAGTTGCTTAAAGGAGAAATTACAACAGATACCACAAAGATACAAGATATAATTTATGAATACTACAAAAACCTCTATACCAGGAAGAAATAGAATTCCTGAACAGACCAATATCAAGTACTGAAATAGAAACAGCAATTAAAAACCTTCCTAAAAAGAAAAGTCCTGGACCAGATGGTTTCACACCCGAATTCTACCACACCTACAAAGAAGAACTGGTGCCTATCTTGCAGAAATTATTCAACATTGAGAAGGATGGAATCTTCCCCAACACATTTTATGAAGCAAACATAACCCTGATA